>JASUUB010000026.1:0-83011 GCA_031216185.1 Syzygium aqueum | reverse complement strand
AACCACGCTTAAGCGGAATGTCCAATTCGCGTCCGATGCTGGTCACGCTGGCCGGGCGCTCGGACTTTTCCGTTTCTGCACGAGAAATGGCGTGGCTGAGAAGATCGGCCAGCGTCACGCCTAGGGCGTCGGCCAGCTTCTCCAGGTCGCCCGTGTCCATCGGGACAATTCCGCGCGTGCGCTGCGAGACCCACTGGGACGACACCTGCAGAATGCGCGCCAACTGACGGCCGGTCACGTTCTTCCGTGCCATCTGGACTCGCAACTCCTCGGCGACGGCGGTCGTGAACGCGCCGCGCACGGGCGCGCTGTCCTGAGCTGCGGTCATAGCGTGAGACTAACGCTGTCACGCTGACCATGTCAACGGATCATCGAGGGGAGCGGTGTGCGGCCTGGCTTGACGCGTCACTCTCAGAGTGACATGGTTCCGCCATGCCTGAACATGCCACCGACCCGCTCGCAGCGCGAGTCCGTGCGGAGATGGCGGCGCGGAAGCTGAGCGGCCGGGCGATGGCTCGCGAGCTGGGCTGGCACTACCCGCACCTGGCTCGGCGACTGGCTGGGGACGTGCCGTTCCGCGCGGACGAGCTGGGGCGCATCGCCGCCCACCTTGGCGTGCCCATCGAGCGCCTGTACGACGCGGGCGGCACCCCGGAGCAGCCTGCGGCGGCGACGTCGTGACCGGCGCGACGTTGGTCCGGCCCGCCGTCGACTACGGCGATCTCCGACTCCCCGAACGGTTCTGGATCAAGGTGTTCCCGGAGCCGAACACCGGCTGCTGGCTGTGGGGTGGGTACTGCGACCGCGCCGGGTACGGCCGGTTCCGCCGGGACGGCGAGTCCGGGTACGCCCACCGCATCGTCGTCGCGGAACTGGTGCAGTCGATCCCCCACGGCATGTGGATCGACCACCTGTGCCGGGTCCGGGCGTGCTGCCAGCCCGACCACCTCGACGTCGTCACGCCGTACGAGAACCGGATCCGTGGCGAGCAGGGGCACCTCGGCGCGCTGCGGGATCGGTGCGGTGCCGGGCACCCGCGCACCCCGGAGAACACGGTGCGGAACGCCCGCGGCTACGAGGTGTGCCGGACCTGCCGCAACGATGAAGCGCGCGAGCGGGCCCAGCGCATCCGTGCGTTGGAGCTGGCCGGGCGTGACGCGCGTCCTGGCTCGGGGCAGCGTGCGGGGGCGACGTCGTGACCACGTCCACGGTCGATCCGACGGCCGCCGAGCCCCGGGTGCCGGGGGTCGCCGCTAGCCGGTGGGTGTACCCGTCGGTGCGCAGCGACGTGGCCGCGCACCGGCTGCACGGCCCGTTCCATCAGGCTCGCGAGGAAGACGCGGCGCTGATCGCCCGGGCTCGGCGGCACGGGATGCGGCTGGCGCTCTGCGGGCTGGCCGCCCGCGGCTGGCAGGACGTCGCGACCTGCCCGCCGGGCGCGGCGCCGTTCCCGCCGTGCGAGGCGTGCGAGCGCGCGCTCCGTGGGCGTGCGGAGACGGCCGAGACGGCCCGGGCGGAAACCCCGGCCGTGGAGCCGCCCGCGGCGCCGTGGCGGGCCGCCGGGTTCGCGGCCCGCCCGACCACCGGGGCAGGTGCACGGTGAGCGGCCGGGCAGGCCAGTTCGGCGCTCTCCTGGCGATCCTGTGGGCCGCGCACGACCTGGCCGACCACGTCGTCCAGACGGACCACCAGGCCACGCACAAGGCCAGCGAGAAGCCGTGGCCGCACATCGACGAGCACGGCGTCCCGCGGCCCGGGTGGGTCGGCCCGATGGCCGGGCACGTCGGTAGCTACACCGTCATCCAGCTCGGCGCGCTGGCCGTGCTCCGGTCGCTCGGCGTCCGTCCGCCGCTGGGCCGGCTGGCCGCCGCGGTGGCGTGGTCGGCCGGGACGCACGGGCTGCTCGACCGCCGCTGGCCGGTCATCGAGCTGCTGCGCCGCACCGGCTCGGAGAACTTCGCGCGCCCCGCGATCCAGCACCCCGTGCCGCAGGTCCAGGCGGACGCGATCGACAAGCACGGGAAGGCGCTGGTGCGCCCGGCGCCCGATACGCCACTGCCGCTGCACGGCCCGTATCTGGCCGATCAGGCACTGCACCACGCCGCGCTGGCGGTGGCCGCCCTGATCTTGACGGGTGGGCACCAGTGACCGCCGTCGCGGTGCCGGCCGCGCCCGCGCGGGTCGGGGTGGCCGCCGGCTGGTGGTTGACGACCGCGGCCGGCTCCGCGCAGACGGGGCACCGGCTGACCCTGCACGCCTCCACCGGGGAGCGGTCCGCGCGGACCCTGTGCGGGAGGCGCCTGCACAAGCCGCGGGAGCTGCGCGGGGTCCTGCACGTCGGGTTGTGCTCGGACTGCCGGAGGAAGGCGGCCCGCGCGGTCGACCCGGACCGGCCGGCCCCGGAGTCCCCGGCCGCCGCCCCGCCGCCGCCGACGCGGCGGGTGCGCGCGCGCCGGTCGGCACCGGAGGTCAACACGGCGACGGCCCGGACCGCGCGGCGGGTCGCGTTCCGGGCGGCGTTCGAACCGAGCGACCGGGCCGCGCAGTACGTGCCGCAGCACTACGGCCACGACGACGCCGCCCGCCGGGCCGCGGCGCTGTACCCGCCCCCGAACGGCGGCGGCGGGGTCAGCGCCCGCTGACCCCGCCCGACCTTCGCCCCGCACGCGACCACGGACAGGTGATCGACATGACGATTCTGACACATCCCAGGCCCGCGCCGCGGCACCGCGTCCAGCGGCGCGCCATGCACGGCGTCGCCTGCGCCCGGACCGCGATCCGCACCGCGCACCGGCCCGTGGACCGGCTGTCCGCGGCGCTGCTCGGCTACGTCGCCGGGCTCGGCACCGGCGCCCTCGCGCTCATCGCGACCGTCCTGATCGGGGTGCCGGCATGACCGGGCTGGCCGCCGTCCTCCACGCCCTCGCCTCCGGGGCGGGCCGGGCGCGGGACCTCTTGGCCCGGTGGGCCCGGCAGGTCGGCGGCGGCCCGGACCCGGTGGACGAGCACCACGCCGAGGCCCGCTCCCTGTGGCTGGGGCAGGGCCCGTTCGAGCAGTCAGCGCCGTTCCGCCGGCTGCGCGAGGCGAGCAAGGTGGACTGGCCGCCGACGACGGCGATCGAGCACGAGTGCACGACCGTGCCGGCCAAGCCGTTCGAGGTGGTCGACGACGACGACCTGGTGCTGAACCTGATGTCGTTTCTCGGCGAGGCGTACCCGGAGGGTCAGCGGGACTACTCGGGCGAGATCCGGGACCGCGCCGAGGTGCTGGTTCGGGAGATGAAACGGGACGGGTTCGTGCTGGCCCGGACGCCGTACGTGGCCCCGACCGACCGGGCCCCGGCCCGGCCGGTCGCGCTGGCCGCGGTCGGCGGCAGGCACCACCTGGCGGGCGACTCCGCCGCTCCGGTCGCTGGGTCGCCGCGCCTGGACCCGGTGGACGAGCAGCGGGTGACGCCGACGGTCGCGTACCTGATCGCGTCGCTGTACCCGGTGGGGCACAACGCGGACGCGATCGACGTGGACGCCCGCGCCGTCGTCGACCACATGCGCACCGAGGGGCTCGTGCTGGCCCGGAGGACATCGTGACGTGCCGGGCGCCGGAGACACCCGTCGACGTCGGCGACGCCTTCACCTTCCCGTGCGACGTGCGCGAGCCGGACGGCAGCGTGGCCTGGACCGAGCGGAGCCGGGCGGTGCACCACGTCACGACGATGCTCTGCGGGGCGACGAAGGCGACGTTCCGCCGGGACCCGGACATGCGGTGCGCCAGTGACTTCGACGTCGTCGCCAAGCACTCGACCGGCTGCCGCCACGTCGAGGAGTCGGAGTGGCTGGACTTCGACGCCGCCCGGGGCGCGTCGTGATCGGCGTCAGCGCCGAGCGGCGCGCCGAGCTGGCCGCGGCCCTCCCCGTCGGCGGCCGCCTGGACATCACCGAGCCGTGGCCGGTCGGCGGGCTGATCACCGAGCACTCCGACCACGGCCTGCTCCTCACCCGCAGCGAGACCTCCTGGACCTTCGTGTCCTGGACGCTGCTCGACACCGCGACCGTCGTCGTCGAGACGGGCGGGACGCCGTGAGCACCGACACCACGCTGTGGCTCCCGACCGACGGCCCCGGCCTGTCCCGCCTCGACGGCGAGGTGTGGCTGACCCGCCGCGACGACGGCCAGCTCCGCCCGATGTTCCTGGACCAGATGACCCCGCAGCACCGGGCCCGCCTGCTGGAGTGGCTGCGCCGCCACGCCCGGCTGATGCAGCACCACGAGGCCGAGTGGCTGCGCACGCTGTTCCTGAACCGGGCGATTTCCTGGGACGACTACGTGCCCCGGCGGAACCTGCTGGACAACACCCCGGCCGGGATGTGGATCGAGGACACGCCGCTGGTCCGGCGCCTCCACGACCTGATCCGCCGCGACCGCGACCGCGCTGGGCGGTGGGGCCGGTGACCGCCATCGACGTCGACATCGAACCGCCGGGCCTCGACGGCGACGAGGACGGCGACCCGTACACCGGGGTGTTCGTGTCGATCGTCGAGTTGGACGGCACCCGCCGCTCCGGCTACGGGGGCGTACTCGGCGCCGGAACCGACGACCAGGTCGCCGCCCTGCTCGTCGAGGGGCTCGACGCCGTGGCCGCGCACCGCGGGCCCGGCCTGACCGACGCCGTCAACCGGCTGCTGGCGCAGCGAGGGCGGGGAGACCGATGACCGGCACGATCGCCGACGTCGACGTCCTGGCCCTCGCCGTGGACGGCCTCACGTTCCGAACCGAGCGATCCGGCACCCGGGTCGCGGTCGTGTGCGCCGACGACCGCGGCGCCGTCGAGCTGTGGAAGCACGACGTCGACCTGCTCCCGGCGAGCGTCCGCAACCTGGACTCGGTCCGCGAGGTCGGTGGCGTCGAGATCCACGCGGCCGGCCCGTGGCCCGACCAGGACCGCGAGACGGCCGTGCCGTGCGAAGTCCTGCCCGGCGGCCGCTGCTGGCCGGGCGGGGTGTCCCTGGTCGGGTCGCCGTTCCCGGGGCTCATCGAGGCCGGCGACTCCGCGGAGGTGCTGCGCCTCCTCGCGGAGCGGCACCGGGCCGCGTTCGGGGGTACCCGATGACCGCCCCGATCACCGACGGCGACCTGGCCCGGCTGGCCGACGTCCTGGCCGTCGCTCTCCCGCTCCCGGCGGCCGTGCTGATCGTGCCCGCCGCCCCCGTCCTGCCGTGCATGACCTGCGCACCCGGCCGCGACCGGGCCGCGGTCGCCGTCCTCGCCTGGCGCCCGGCCCGCCCCGGCGGCCCGCTGCTGCGGGAACCGCTGTGCGCGCCGTGCCTGCCCCGCGAGGTCCAGGGCCTCGCCGCCCTCCACCCCACCATCGAGATCCCGGCGGTGACCACCACATGACCCAGCCGATCAAGCTCACCGACGCGCAGACGCAGGCGTACGTCCTGCAGGCCGTCGCCGCCCACCAGTTCGCGTTTCCCAACCTCCCGCACGTGTCGATCAGCCCGTTCAAGGTCCGTGAGCGGTTCCGGCTCCAGGTGTGCAGCCCCCAGGGCCGTGACCTTGACGGGCTGCTCCAGTGGGCGGGGACCCTCGCCGCCGACCAGGTGTACGTCGTCCGCCCGGGTGGCCAGTGCCACCTCCACGTCTACGCCCGCCTGATCGGGCTGGTCGGGTGGGGCCACGGCTACGCGGTCCCGCTCGACGTGTGGAGCGAGGTTCCCGAGCTGGCCGGCGCGCCACTGGCCGCCGGGGACGTCGTGCCGGTCGCGGACCTGATCCTCGCGTCCGCCCGCGCCGTCGACATCGCCGGGGCGCTGGCCGAGATGTGGGCCGGGGGCCGGGGATGACCCGCGCGATCACGCTGGTCGCGGCATGCGTCGTCGCCGCCCTCGCCGCCCTCGCCCTGTACCCGCAGCTCCCGGGGCTGGCGCGGGTGATCGTGCTGGCCTGCGGCGCCGCGCTGCTGGTGCTGCTCGGGCTGTGCGCCCGGGTCCTGCAGGCCGAGCGCGTCGAGCGGGACCGGCGGGCCGCCGCGGTCCTCCGCGCCACCCGGCGCGGCTACCGGGCGCAGGTCCGGGACGCGACCCGCCTCACCGACTCCCTCACCGGCGGGCGGGGCGGTGACCTGAGGTGACCAGCACCGACCTGGTCGGCCCGCTGCCGACCGTCACCTTCCGTGGTGGCCGCGTCGACTACCGCGACCCGCAGTCCTGGCCGCGGATCGCGTACGAGCCGCCGCGGAACACCTGCGACCCCCGCTACGACGCGTGCACCGAGCACCGCACGGCGTGCGACTGCAGGGAAGCGGAGTGGGCCGAGGAGCGCTCCGAGTGGGCCGCCGACCGCCGGGCGCGGGAGCTGGCCTCCTGGCGGGCGCTGGCCGGCCACCAGATCCATCCCCCGCTGCGGGTGTCGGACGCCGCGTGGGAGGAGTTTCCGGTCTGCCTGTGCTCGGGCTGCGCGATCCACCGGGCGACGCACCGGTCGCTGCTGCCGGTCGGAGCCGTGGACATCGACACCGGCCGGGTGCGGCCCTACCCCGAGGACGGCGCCCGGTGAGCGCGCGGCTCGGGAACGCCGTCCGGCTCGGGGACTACCAGCCGGGCACGCCGGCGTGGGAGACGGCGCGCGCCCGCCGGGTGGGCGGCTCCGAGATCGCCGCCCTGGTCGGGCTGTCCCCGTGGGAGTCCTGGTTCAGCCTCTACTACCGCAAGCGCGGGGTGCTCGGACCGATCGATGAGACCGAGCACATGTGGTGGGGCACCCACATCGAACCGGTGATCACCGAGAGGTTCCTGGTCAACCACCCGGAGTGGACGATCCGCCGGATCGGGACGTTCGTGAACCGGTCCCGCGACTTCCAGCTCATCTCCCCGGACCGGCAGCTCGTCCGCGCCGGAGGCGGCGCGTGGGGGCTGCTGGAGATCAAGCACCCGCACAGCGACGGCGCCGGCGTCATCGACGCCAACGGCGACATCGTCCCGGAGTGGGGTGACGACGGCTCCGACCAGATCCCCGTCTACTACCGCTGCCAGCTCGTGTGGGCGATGGACTGCTTCGGGCTGGCCGAGCACCGGCTGGCCGTCTACTTCGGCGGCGGCGACTACCGCGAGTACCTGGTGCGCTACGACGAGCGGGAGGCGCTGGTCCTGCGCGACCGGGCCGCCGCGTTCCTGGACGCGGTGCGAGCCGGCGACGAACCGTCGATCGACGAGCACGCCGCCACCTACCGGGCCGTGCAGCTCATGCACCCCGGCATCGACGACCTCGACGTGGACGTCCCCGAGCAGACGGCCGCCGACTACCTGCGCAGCCTCGACGTCCTCGACGACGCGAAGTCGCTGCACCAGCGCTGCCGCGCCGAGGTCGCGCACCTCGTCGGCGACGGCCGTCGCGCCATCCACGGCGTCAACGCGAAGGGCAAACCCCGCGCGATCGCCGTCCGGGTCCCCGGCCGCCACGGCGGCGAGCCGTACCTGCGTGCGAACCCGCGCCCCAAGCCGAAGAAGGAGATCGCCTGACCATGTCGACCATCGAGCAGGCCCGCCAGCAGCCGGTGCCGCCCGGTAAGGCCATCGTCAAGCAGTACTACCGGCAGCTCTGCGCGCTCCTCCCGCCGCACGTCCGCGCCGAGACCTGGTACGCCGGGGTGATCTCGGCGCTCGACAAGTCCGCCGAGCTCGCGGACGCCGCGAACCGCAACCCCGAGTCGCTGATGTACGCGCTGTTCGAGTCCGCGCGCCTCGGCCTGCCGCCGGGCACCGACCGCTACTGGCTGACGCCCCGCCCGAACAAGCGCGCGAAGGGCGGCAAGGAGGTCCTCGGGATCGTCGGCTACCGCGGCGACATCGAGTTGATCTACAACGCCGGCGTCGTCGCGTCGGTCGTCGTGGAGGTCGTGCGGGAGAACGACGACTACCGGTACCGGCGAGGCATCGACCCGATGCCGGTGCACCTCTACAACCCGTGGGCCCGGCACGCCGACCGCGGAGCGATCGTCGGCTGCTACGCCTACGGGCTGATGAAGGACGGCGCGGTCTCGCGCGTCCTGGAGCTCAACCTCGACGACATCGAGCGCGCGATGCGCTCCTCCCCGACCGCGAGTTCCACCTACAGCCCGTGGAAGACGGACTACCCGGCGATGGTGCTCAAGACGGGGGTGCACCGGCTGCGGAAGTTCGTGCCCAGCTCCCCGGAGCTGCGCTACACCACCGAGACGATGCGGCACACCGCCGAGGCGATCGGCGGCGCCCGCGGGCAGCACGAGCTGGAGGCCGGCCGCCAGCAGCTTCCGTCGTCCGGTCCGGCGGTCGTCCCGGACGCGTCGGACGCCCCGGCGTTGAGCTACACGCCGTCCGTGGACACCGGCGACGACGACCCGGCCGGTGAGAACGGCCCCGACCCGGACGCCGCGCCGCTGGACCGGGAGCGGTTCGCACAGCCCCCGGCCCCGGAGGACGAGACCCCGCGACCCGCGGCGGCCCCGATCGACCAGCACGACGGCGACCCACCGGCCTCGGCGCCCGCCGAGCTCGTGACGCAGTTCGACCGGCCGCCGTCGCGCGGTGACGACCCGCCCGCCTCGGCGAACCAGACCAAGGCGATCGGGTCCGTGCTCGGTCGTGAGAAGTTGGGCGCCGACGACCAGCGGTTCCCGATCGTCTCGTGGATGGTCGCCCGGACCCGCCCGGTGACCGCGCTCGATCAGCTCACGAAGCCCGAGGCGTCCCGCGTGCTGGACCTGCTCACGCAGTGGGCCGACGCGAAGATCCGCCCGCAGCAGCTCGCCGCCGTCCTCGACGCCGCCCGCGCCAGCTACGCCAAGGCGCCGGAGCCGGACCCGCGCGACGATCCGGGCGGCGACCTGCCAGCACCCGGGACGCGGGCGTGGCACGAGGCCGGGCACCCGACCGAGGCCCTCGACGGCAGCGTGCAGACCGCCGACTCGGCGCCGGAGGAGTGCGGCATCTGCGAGCAGGGCGAGGCGGGCGGCCGATGACCGACGACGACGGCGTCACGTTCAACGCCGACCAGTCCACCGAGCACGTCCGGCGGGCGTCCGGGTCTTCGGCGCCGGTGGAGACCGCGCGGGACCGGTGGGCGACCCGGTGCGACGTAACGGCGGCGCTGTTCGCGTTCTTCGCGGTCGGCGTCCCGCTGACGGCGCTGCTCGCGCCGATCCCCAGCAGCAACCCGGCCGCCGGCCTGATCCTGGCCCTGGTCGTCTCCGGCTGCTGCGCGGGCGCCGCGCTCCTGGCCTGGCTGATCGGCCTGATCGTGCGCGGAGGCGACCGGTGATCGCCCCCGCGACAACCCAGACCCCCGACCCCGGGGAAGGCCCGGACCGCACGCCGGTCCCGGGTCCGGGCGGTGGGCCCGGCGGCGGTGTGCCCCCCACGCCGCCGCCGGACGCCCGCCGTGACGCCGACCTGATCGCCGCGCACGGCATCACCGCCGTTCTGATCAGCCGGTTCCACTACCTGCCGGAGTCCGTGCAGGACAAGGCCGCGCACCTGGCGCTGCGGTTCGCCGCGGACTGGTGCCGCGGCTACCGGCGCCGCCTCGAACTCCGGCTCCGCGACGGCGACGTCTCCAAGGAGGAGCGGGCCGGACTCCTGCGGGAGATCGACGCGGTCGACGCCGTCGTCCCCGGCGACCCGACACCGCTCTACACCGCCGTGACCCGCGTCCCGGGGAGCCCGGACCCGCACCGCTCGCAGGTCGTCGCCGACATCGCCCGCCAGCTCGCCGCGCTGATCGGCGGCCTGGACGAGCAGACCGCCCGCCGCGCCGCCGGCCACGTCATCGACCGCCTGGGGGTGGCCTGAACCATGACCGACACCGACGCCGCCCAGAAGAACACCGTCTCGCCCGTGCGGTGCTTCCTGGACACGGAGACGACCTCCGCCCGCCCGGACCGGGAGGTGTGGGAGGTCGGCCTGATTCGCCGCGAACCCGGGGAGGGCCCTGGGGAGGGCTGGCGCCGCGCATGGTTCCTGCCGGTCTCGCTGGCCGGCGCCGACCGGTACGCGCTGAGAGTCGGCGGCTTCTACGAGCGGCACCCGTACGGCCGGTACCTGTCCGGACGGGAGGAGTCCTGCCCCGACGACCTCCTGCCGTGGGCCGTCGAGCGCACCGAGCGGTGGCGCGACATCGGGCGCCTGCTGCACGACGCGCTGATCTTCGGGATGGTGCCGCACTTCGACACCCTCGGCATCGACCAGCCGCTCCGCGACGCCGACGTGCTGCCCGCCCACGACTACCACCTCGTCGACGTCGGCACGCTGGCCGCCGGGTGGCTCGCCGGGCAGGGCAAGCCGGTCCCGCCGCCGCCGTGGCGGTCCGGGGACCTCGCCGCCCTCGTCGGTGTCGAACCGACCCCGGAGGCCGTGCGGCACCAGGCGCTCGCCGACGCGCTGCTCGCGATGCGCGTCCACGACCAGGTCATCTACGGGGCGACGTCGTGACCGCCCCTGTCGCCCAGCACGTCGGGCCGACGCCGCTGCAGCACCGCACGATGCACAGATTCTGGCGGCTGGCCGGCGTCCTCGAAAGGGAGGACCGGATCGCGCTGACCTCTGCCGCGATCGGCGTCACCGTCAAGACGTCGTCCGAGCTGACGCCCGAGCAGGCCGAGGAGCTGATCGCCTACCAGCGGCGGCTCGCCGCCCGCGGCCAGCTCGCCGCGCACGCGGCCCGCTGGCTGGCCGCGCACCGCCGGACGGCGGGTGCGGATGCCGACGGCGGTCCGGATGGTGCCCCGCGCGGCGACGACTGCCCGGCCGAGCGGGCGGAGATCGTCGCCGCCGTGACCGACGGAGGCCGCGATGCCTGACCCGACCAGCGCGCCCAAGTTGGACGGCTTGTACGAGCTGCTGGCCGCGATCCAGCACGACATCTGGTCGCACTGGATGCGCTACCTGCTGGGGACGAAGGCGTGCATCGATCGCGACGGCATGACCCGCCTGCTCGCCTACTCCGACGTCGAGCAGTGGCGGCGCCAGATCGACACCCCCTACGCCGACCTGACCGAGCGGGAGAAGGCCAGCGACCGGGAGCAGGTGGACCGGTTCTGGCCTCTCATCGCCGAGCGATTTGCGGCTCCGCCCGCACCGGCGTCTGCCGAGTACGCGGAGGCGCTGGCCTACTTCCGGGAGCGGGGCCCGTTCCCGGGTCTCCATCAGGTACACGCCGCGACGATCGTCCGTGCCGCGCTGGCTGACGGGCGCCCGTCCGGGGCCGAGATCCGGCGCTTCGTGAACAGCCGCTACGGCGACCGCGGGCCGTTCATGGTCGCCGCCAAGCTGGCAGAGGAAGCCGGTGAGGTGCTCGGCGCCGCCCTGAAGCGCGAGGAGGGCCGCACCGACAAGAACTGGACGGCCGAGCTGCACAAGGAGATCGGCGACGCGGGAATCGTCCTGGCCCAGCTCGCCGACGCCGAGGGCACCGACCTGGACACGCTGATCACCGAGCGGTGGGCCCAGGTGCTCGACCGAGCAGCGCGGCCGGACGAGCGGACGGGCGGAGCAGTGAGCGGGGAGCGGTCGAACGGGCCGCTGACCGGCGCCGCCGTCGCTGACGTCGTCCGGGAGGCGCTGGCCCACGAAGACGCGTCGCCCGTGTCCGACCTGGACGGCGTGGCGAGCTTCCTGTCCGGCTGCCTCAACGGCGCCGACCTCGCGGTGATCCCGACGGCCGCGCTGCGCAACCCGGACGGGCTGACGGCCGGCTACCTGGAAGGTGAGCGGGACCACCTGCGCGCCCAGGTGGAGCGGATCGTCACCGCCGGGAACGAGCTGGCCGACGCCGCGCAGCGGGTGCTGGCCGTCAACCCGCGACGGGACGGCGCACCCGGCAAGAGCGTCTACGACGGGCTGGCCCAGGGGACGCAGGCGTGGCGCGACGCCCAGCGCGAAGGCCCGCCCCCGGTCGACGCGACGGACCTCGCGGCCGAGCTGACGATCCGGGACTGGTCGTGGTCGCAGGTCCCGCCGCCGCTGCTGTCGCTGTACCTGCCGCCCGGCGGGACGCACATGGCGCTCGGCATGGCCGACCCGGCCAACGGCGTCCACCCGGACGGCGCGCTGGACTGGACACCGCGGCACCTCACCGCCGAGCAGGCCGACGAGCTGGCCGACGGGCTCCGGGCCCGCGCCCGCGCGCTCCGCGCCCGGGCCGCCGAGCAGCCGGGCGGCGGTGACGGATCGTGAGCCCCACGGCGATTTCCTGGACGGAGCGCGTCTGGAATCCGACCACCGGGTGCGACAAGGTCAGCCCCGGGTGCGGGCTGCCGCGCTGGGACGGCGACGACACCGGCGGCTGCTACGCGATGGCCCTCGCCCGCCGGTGGAAGGCCGCCGGGCAGCCGAAGTACCAGGTCGACGGCGACCCGCGCACCTCCGGGCCCGGGTTCGGGATCACCGAGCACCCCGCCGTCCTCGGGCAGCCGCTGCGGTGGCGGAAGCCGTCCCGGGTGTTCGTCAACAGCATGTCCGACCTGATGCACGACGGCGTGAGCCGGGAGTTCATCGCCCGCGCGTTCGCCGTGATGTCCGCCGGGCACCACACCTACCAGCTCCTGACCAAGCGGCACGGCCGGATGCGGGCGCTGCTGTCCGACCCGACGTTCCCGGAGGACGTCGCGCGGGCCCGCCGGTGCCCGGACTGGACCATCCCGGGCGAGCTGGAGTGGCCGCTGCCGAACCTGCACCTCGGCGTGTCCGTCGAGGACCAGGCCGCCGCCGTGCTGCGGGTCGGTGCGCTGCTGGAGACCCCGGCCGCCGTCCGGTGGCTGTCCGTCGAGCCGATGCTCGGCGCGGTTGACCCGCGGCGCGTGGCACGGCGCGGCACGTTCCTGGACGTCCTGACCGGCGACGTGGTGTCCGCGTCCGGGGAGCCGTACGCGGCGTGCCCGTCCGCGATCGACTGGGTCGTCGTCGGCGGCGAATCCGGGGCCGGGGCCCGGCCCGTTCACCCGGACTGGTTCCGGTCTCTGCGCGACCAGTGCGCGGCGACCGGGACGGCGTTTCACCTGAAGCAGTGGGGCGCGCACATCCCGGTCGACCACACGCGCGGCGTGCACGGCGGGATGCGCGACGTCCTGCCCGACGGCCGGTGGGCGCCCTACGAGCGCCACCGCACCGACGGCGGCGTGCACATGGCCCCGTTCCGGGCCAGCTACGGCCACGGCCGCGACCTGGACGGCGTCATCCACGACGAGTACCCGGTGGTGACCCGATGACCGCGCCGACCGCTCTGGACAAGATGTCCCCGGCCCCGGGTGTCCGCCACTCCGCGCCGGTGCCCGCGGGCGACTGGGAGCCGACCAGCGTGACGACCGTGCTGCTCGTCGGCGCCCGCGACACCCCGTCGAAGCGAGTCCGGCGGGCGCTCGTCGAGACCTGGCGGGCCGCCGGACGACCCCTCGTCGTCCGGACGCCCGTCCCCGGCGGGCTCGGCGAACTCTGGGCCCGGGAATGGACCCGCGAGCACAAGGTGTGCGGCATCCGGTTCGAGGCCGCCGAGCCCGGCCGGCCCGGACCGGACGTCTGGCTGCTGTTCGACCCGTGCCCCGCCGCGCGGGCCGCGTTCCCGGCCGCCCGCGCCGCCGGGATCCAACTCATCGATGGCTGGACGGCCGGTGACCGCCGATGACCCCGCAGCGCATCCAGCTCCGGCGCACGAAGGGCTGGACAAAGCCGGCGGACGCGGTCGTCGTGGCCCGACCCACGCGCTGGGGCAACCCGTTCGTGTACCGCGGGAAGAACGGGCTGGTGCGCCAGCCGGGCGTCCTGACCGGTGAAGCGTGGGAGTTCGAGGGTCGGATTTCCCGGGCAGGTACCCGGCACGACATGCACATGGCCGGTGGACAGGTCCACGAGGTGCACGTCAGGTGGGCCAGCCGCGCCGAGCTGGTCGACCTGTACCGCCGCGCACTGACCCGGCGGAGCGACAGGTCGATGACGATGGCCTGGGCGGATCACCTGGTGAAGGTCACGGTCGAGGACGTCCGGAGGGCGTTGGCTGGCCGGGACTTGGCGTGCTGGTGCCCGCTCGTTGACGAGCACGGCGACCCGGTCCCGTGCCACGCCGACGTCCTGCTGGAGATCGCGAACGGTCCGACCGCGCCGACGAGCGGGGGCCCGAGGTGACCCCGGACCTGATCCTGCGGCTGGCCGCGATCGTCGCCGGCCTCGTGCTCGCCGTCGTCGGCATGCGCTCCCTGAAGGACGACGACACCGGCTGCCTGCCGTTCGTCCTCGTGCTGGTCGGGTGCCTGCTGTTCGGCGCGATCGGCGGGCAGGTGATCGCGCCGTGACCACCAACAGCGCCCCGGCGGCGCCGAGCACCGCGGCCGACATGGTCGCGATGCTGCGCAGGCACTACGTGCCCGACGAGTCCCACCCCGGCGGGATCTTCGCCCCCGAGATCACCGACCCCGACCGCGGCACCCGCCGCGCGGACCTGATCTGGCTCGGCGTCACCGCCGCCACCGGGTACCAGCTCGTCGGCCACGAGATCAAGGTTCGGCGCGCCGACCTCCTCGCTGAGCTGGACGACTCCACGAAGTCCGACCCGTGGCAGCGGTACTGCGACCGCTGGTGGCTCGTCGTCCCCGACCCGTCCCTCCTCGACGGCGTCACCCTGCCCGCGACGTGGGGGGTGCTCACCCCGCCGTCTGGGCGGCGACGCCGCACCTGCACCGTCCACCGGGACGCCCCCCGCCTCCGGCCCGCCGAGCAAGGGCCCGCGCTGCGGGCGCTCGCTACCCGGGCGCACTGGATGATCCGCGACCGCGACAAAGCGCTGAACCTGGCCCGCCGCGACGCCGAGCGCTACCGCGACCGCATCCACGAGCTGGAGACGCTCGTCGCCGAGCACACCGACCGGCACGTCCGCGCCGACCAGGAACTCGTGCGGCGCATCGTGCGGGAACTCGGCGGGGCGTCTCCCGACGGGCAGAAGGTCGGCGACCTGTGGGCCGGCCAGGTCGACGTGGACACCGTGATCGCGGTCCTGCGCGACGTCCAGGCCGCCGACCGCGCCGTGCGGGACCTGGAGAGCCGCCGTGACTTCGCGATCAGCCGACTACGCGGCATCGGCACCAGCGTCACCGAGATGCTCGACCGGCACGCTGAGGTGAGCGGATGACCGCCCCGCCGATGCCGTACTTCGGAGGCAAGACGCTGCTGGCGCCGCGGATCGCCAAACTGCTGCCGGCCCACCGGCACTACGTCGAGCCGTTCGCCGGCAGCCTCGCCGTCCTGCTGGCCAAGCCGCTGACGGCGATGGAGACCGTCAACGACCTCGACCGGGACCTGATGACGTTCTGGCAGGTGCTGCGTGATCGTCCCGCCGAGCTGGCGCGCGCGGTCGCACTGACCCCGCACTCCCGCGCCGAGTTCTTCGACGCTCTGGAGCGCCCGGACGGGCTCGACGACGTCGAGCGGGCCCGCCGGGTGCACGTCCAGCTCACGCAGGGCCGAGGCGCGGTCGGTGTCCGGTCCGGGTGGAGGCACTACGTACAGCCCGCCGGCGGCACCGGGATGCCGGCCTACCTGCGCGGCTACCTCACGCGCATCGAAGCCGCCGCAGAGCGGCTGCAGCACGTCACCCTGGAGGCCCGCGACGGCCTCGACCTGATCGACCGGTACGGCCGCGAGCACGAGGTGCTGCTCTACGTCGACCCGCCGTACCTCGGGACGACCCGGTCGGGCCGCGACGACCCGCGCCGGGGCACCAAGCGGTACCGGCACGAGATGCTCCACGACGGCCAGCACGCTGAGCTGCTTGACGCGCTCGCGGCGTGCCGGGCGGCCGTCGTACTGTCCGGATACGACTCCGACCTGTACCGGGCCCGGCTCGCCGGATGGCACCGCGTCGAGTTCGCCACCGGCACCGGGCAGTCGGCCCGCGGACAGTGGTCGGAGCGGACCGAGGTCGTCTGGTCGAACCGGCGGTTCCCGGGTCCGGCTGGCCTATGGGACCTCGAGCACCCGGCGGCGACGCCATGAGGGCCATCACGATCCGCCAGCCCTGGGCCGAGCTGGTCGCCGCCGGCGTCAAGCCCGTCGAGAACCGGACCGCCGCCACCCAGCACCGGGGGCCGCTGGCCATCCACGCGGGCCGCGCCCGGCACCCGCACGGCGACGTCGACCCGCGCGTCCGGGCCGTCCTCGACCCGATCCGCTGCAGCGAGCGCCGTGACCACACGACCGGCGCCGTCATCGCCGTCGCCCAGCTCGTCGACGTCCACGTCGCGGCCCGCGACGGCGGCTGCTGCCCGCCGTGGGGCGACGGCTGGACCGGGCCCCGACCCACCGTGCACCTCGTCCTCGCCGACCCCGTCCGGCTCGACGAGCCGATCCCGGCGCGCGGCCAGCTCGGGATCTGGACGTGGCACGACGCGCCAGCCGACCTGGCCCGGCCGCCCTAGACCGCGGTCCGGCCGGACGACTTCCCCTCGGCCGGGCCGCCCCGTACTCCCCGCTCCCCGACGCACGAAGGCGGTTCAGCACGTGTCGACCAAGACGATCATGAGGTGGGCTCGCGAACAGCGAGTCGGCGACGTGATCGCCAAGTCGATCCTGTACTCGCTGGCCGCGCACTCCGACCGTCACGGCTTCTCGAACCCCTCGTACCGGCTGCTCGCCGCGGAGGTCGAAGTGCGCAGCGAGACGACGATCCGCCGGCACATGCCGGTGCTCCTCACGGCCGGCCTGGTGGAAGTCGTGGCGGGGTCGGGCCGGGGTTCGAACGGCTACCGCCTGCTGATGGATGTGCGCCGCCCTGAAGGGCGCACTACGGACCCGGCTAGTGCGCCGCCTATCGACGGCGCACAACTCTCGATGGATGTGCGCCACCCAGAGGGGCGCACTAGTGAGCCGGATTGTGCGCCGGACGACGACCGTAGTGCGCCGCACGAACCCGTTTGTGCGCCGCAGCGAGGCTCTGACCAGCACGGACGGAGCCCCGAAGTAGTTCCTACGGAACTAGAAGAACTACATGAAGGGACGGCTCCGCCGCCCCCCGCGGGCGCGGGCGCCCGCGAGCGCGCACACGTGCGCGCGAGCGGCGGCGGCGAGCACCCTCCGGCGTCCGAGCTGAACGGGACCGCGACCCGGCCGTCCGGGGCGACGGCGATCGTCGCCGCCTGGGCCGGGGACCGGCGCCTGCTGGGCCCGCAGCGCCGCGAGCTGCGCAAAGCCGTCGACACGCTGCTCGGGCAGGGCGCCGACCCGGCGCTCGTGCCGGCCGCGCTGACCGAGGCGCACGCGAACCCGCGCTGGAAGAACCCGGCCGCGTGCCTGCGGTTCGCCTACGAGCAGGTCGAACGGGCCCGCCACCAGGCCCGGGCCCCGACGAACGGCACCCCGGCGGGCGGGATCGACGCCCGCATCAACGACTTCCTGAACCGCAGCACGACGACGTCCACGACCCGGGCGATCGGAGGATCCGCGTGATCGACGAACCGCACGTCAGGCAGCTACTGAGCGCGATCATGGCGTACGACGGCCGGAAGCCCGGCGACGCCACGGTGATCGTCTGGTCGGAGGCCGCGCGCCGGGCCGGCTGGACCTACGAGGAGGCGCTCGACGCCGTCCACGAGCACTACGCGACCGAGACCACCTGGCTGATGCCTGCGCACGTGACGACCCGCATCCGAGCGGCCCGGCGGGACGCCGCGGAGCGTCAACTCCCGCCGCCGCCGAAGGTCGACGCGGTCGGCCAGGCCCGGGTCCGGACGCTGGTCAGCTCGACGCTGGCCCCGGCCGGTGAGGGGTCCGCGGTGTCGGCGCCGGGTCCGGATCCGCGGCTGGCCGCGGCGTGCCCGCACTGTGCGGCGCCGCCCGGGGAGCCGTGCACCCGCACCAGCCGGTCCGGGCGCGTCGCGCTGGCCGCGGTCCACCCGTCCCGGCTGATCCGGGCCGACGACGGCGCCGCGACCACCGCCGTGCCCGCGGCCCCGGCCGAGCAGGTGACCGGCCCGTGAACCTCGAAGGGCTGGCGGAGCGGGACGCCGCTGAGGGCTTCCCGTGCACCGACTGCGAGGCGCCGGCCGGTGAGCCGTGCGTGCGGTCGGACGGGACGCCGCTGGTGCGGGCGCCGGCGCATCCGGCGCGTCTGCGGGCGGCGGCCCGCGGCAGGAATCCGATCGAGACGAAGGAGCAGAGCGGTGCCTGAGCAGCAGACCGAACGACGGAACCCGATCGTGGTCGCGCCGACGGAACGGGGCCACGAGTCGGGTGTCACGGCGGGCCAGATCCGGGCGGCCCTGGCGGGTGTGCCCGATGACGTCGAGGTGGTGCTGGCCGCTGACGCGGAGGGGAACGGGTTCTCGCCGCTGGCGGAGGTCCGGGCCGCGCTGTACCTGCCGGAGTCGACGTGGGGCGGTGACACGTACCCGCGCCACGAGCAGATCGGCCGGGACGGGTTCACCGAGGACGACCGGGCTCCCGGCGACGCGTACGAGGTGGTCGTGCTGTGGCCGACGAACTGACCGACCCGATGGCCGTCCGCGTCCTGCCGCCGGTCACGTACTTCTCGCCGTCCCGGGCGTCGCACCCGCAGGCGTGCGAGACCGCGCCCGGCCTGCTCGTCGAGACGCCGTCCTGGAACCGGCTGGTGGTCGGCACCCGGGACGACTCGTGGGAGGTCGTGGCCGCGCTGCCCGACGACGCGGTCCGCCTGGTCGCGGAGGCGCCACCGGACCAGCGGCTACGCGCCGCCCTGGGCCTGATCGGCGACCTGATGCGCGGGCAGTCCCTGGGCCTGCGCACGGGCGGCCGGACGGCGGGCGTGACCTGGAGTTCCATCGAGTGGGCCGGGCTGGTGGAACGCCGGAACCGGATCGCGATGGCCGCCCCGCCGGAGAACGAGCAGGGGCTGCGGGCTCGGCTGCGCGCCACGCTGGGCATCGACGCGGACGTGGCGGTGGACGACGACGGGCTGATCGCCGACGTCGCCGACCGTGTCCGGCAGTCCCGGTCGCTCTCGGCCGACGTCCCGCGGAGCGCGGCGTGTGGCCCCGAGTGCTCGGAGATGCACACCTACCAGCCGGGCCGGTGCGAGGCGGCCGTCGGCGCGCCGGAGCGAGTATCCGACGACCACGGCCGGGCCGACGGCGGGAACCGGGAGTCCGCGATCCGCGCGGTCGCGTCCGAGATCGAGACGTCGATCAGCGAGTTCGTGACGCTGCGCGGCGACGCGACGTCCGGGTTCGAAGCCGACCTGGACGCGGCGGCCACGCTGGCGGTCGACGCGCTGATCGGCGAGGGCTGGCGGCCCGGCTCGTCGCGGGGGTCGACGTCGGTCCTGCGGCGGCGCAGGCTCGGCGGGCTGGACCAGCCGGACCCCGACAGCTCCGAGGACTCCTGGCCGGACACCCCGGACGGGCTGATGGAGTCCGCGCTCGGGCTGCTGTGCATGGTGGACGGTCCGGCGCAGGGCTGGGAGCAGACCGACGAGTGGGTGCAGGCCGCCGACCGGTGGTTCGCGCGCCACGACCGCGTCATCGTCCAGCCCGTCCGCGCGACGGCGGACCCCGCGAAGGCCGACCCGGCCCGCGCGCTCGTGGACTGGCTGATCGCGATGGACGACCCGGCCGAGCTGGAGGCCCGCCGCTCGGTGACGCTGTCGGAGATCATCCGGCGGGCCCGGCTGACGCGGGACTGGCTGGACGTCCAGGACGGCCCGCCCGGTGCCGATCGAACTCTCAACTCTGGGTTAAACGTTCAGGTGGCGCCGGTGCTCGACCCCGACCAGCCGGTGACCATGCCGGGCTCGGCGCTCGACGACCTGCCGATCGGGTCCGCGGTGGTCGTGGACGGTACGGCCGGGTCGGCGCTGGTCCGGTCCATCGACGGCTGGCGCAGCGCGTACGCCGCAGGGTTCGAACCGATCCGGTCCGCGCAGTTCCGGGTGCTGTTCACGCCCGGGTCCACGCCGCGCGAGCCGACCGGCGAGAACTACACGCCGCAGACCGACCAGGCCCCGGCCGCGGACCCGGCGGCGCTGCTGCGGCTGGCCGCGCGCGGCCGCCGCGAGTACGCGGCGTCCGGGGGCCCGCACACCAGCCTGCTGGAGCAGGAGGCGGCCACGTTCGAGCAGGCCGCCCGGATCGTGTCCGGTGACCGGCGGTCCCTACAGGCCGCGCTGCCGTCGTGGCGGTGGCAGGAGATCCCGCGCCAGGAGAAGGCGCCCGCGAAGGACGGCGACGCCGACGAGCTGCTGCTGGTCCGGGACGCCGACCGACAGGACGGCGCCGTCACCATCGGGCACACCCGGCTCCCCGCCGCCGCGGTCCTCGGGCTGCTCGCCAACGGTGCCGAGTACGACCTGATCACCGACATGTACCCCGACCTGGCCCCCGCGCAGATCCGCGTGCTGGACCGGCTCGCCGACGACCAGCGCGGCGGGCCCCCGAAGCCCGTCGAGGCGACCGCCGCGCACCCGTGGACGGTGACCCTGGCCTGGACGCCGCAGCAGAACGCGGGCGCCGTGTCCGTGCTGGACACCCGCTGCCCGATCTTCGCGATCCTGGGATCCCTGGCCGCCGGTGAGACACCGAAGGGCGCCGCAGCCGAGTACGGGCTGCCCGTCGAATCGGTGCACGTCCTGGACCAGCTCCGCGCCCAGCTCCCCAACCTGGTCCACCCCGACGGCGCCAACGACGCCCGGCCGCCCGACCACCGGCACGTCCGGTGCCCGGCCTGCTTCCGCGTGCTCGACCGGCAGCAGCCGCACGTCGTGATCCAGCAGCACACCGAGCAACTCGGCCACGACGGCCGCGGCAGCACGATCACCGACGCCCGCGTGCTGCACGTCCTGCACCCCGAGTGCGCCCCGGCCGGCTGGGACGCGCTCGTCCGGGCGGTGAGCGGGTGATGGCCGCCGCACACCAGGAGCTGGCGAAGGCCGCCCGGGTCCCGGTCGCCCGGATCCGGGTCCACCCCCGCAACATCCGCTCGAAGCTGACCCGCATCGACGCGCTGGCCCGCTCCATCCGCGCCGAGGGCGTCCTGCAGCCGCTGGTCGTGCACCAGAAGTTCCGGCGCGGCACCGGCGTGCAGGACCTGGAGCTGATCGCCGGACACCGGCGGCTGGCCGCCGCCGAGCTGGCCGGGCTGACGCTGGTGCCGTGCATCGTGCTGCCGCAGATGCGCGACGACGAGGTGCTGCTGGCGATGATCGCCGAGAACACGCAGCGTCGCGCCGTCCCGGCGACGGACCTGGCGCGCGCGATGCGGGCGCTGCGCGACGAGTTCGGGTACGCCGACGGCGCGATCGCCGACAAGCTGGGGATCGAGGCGTCCGACGTGCGGCTGTGGGCCCGCGGGCACGCCGCCGGCAAGGACGCCGGCCACGACGACCCGGTCGCGCCGCGCCCGGGGACGGCCGGTGAAGGACGTCGCCCGGCGGCCCGCCGCTCGCCGGCGGGTGCGCCCGCGCCCCGGGTGCACCGCCAGCCGGTGGGCCCGCCGCGGATCACGGCCCGCCGGGTCTACTCGCTACTCGCCGAGCACGACGCGGACCCGACGGTCGACCTCGCGGCCCGGCTGCGCGGGCTGCTGGCCGGCTGGACGCCGGCCGACCACCGGCGGGCCGCGTCGTGACCGCGCAGCTCGCCCTGGATGTCGGGGACCGGCCCGGCCCGGCCGCGGTCGAGGCGATCGTGCTGATCGAGCACGACTACCTGCTCCGCCACCCGCCGGCACCGTCCGACGAGGACAGCCACCGGTCGTACCTGCACCTCGTGCGCGGCGACGAGCTGCTGCTGGACTGGCTGGCCTCCCGCACCGTTCTGCCGGCGGACCCGCTGGCGTGGCCGTGCCAAGCGTGCCTGGTCGCCCCGGGTGAGCCGTGCGACCTGGTGGAGCACGTCGACTCGTGGACCGGCCCGCTCCCGCACTTCCACCTCGCACGTGGACTGAACGGCCGCTGGTCCCGGCACGTAGAGCAACCCCTGGCCGTGATCGACCGGGCCGCCGGCGGTGCCCAGTGACCGGGGCGGCCACGGTCGTCGCCTCGTGCGGTGCGGGCGTGCAGTCCACGGCGATCGCGTTGCTGTGTCGCGACGGTGTGCTCCCGCCGCCCGAGCACGTGATCTTCGCCGACACCGGGTGGGAGCCGCCGCAGGTGTACCGGCAGGTCGACCGCCTCGAAGCGCTGTTCGTCGACCTCGGGGCGACATTCCACCGCGTCAGCCAGGGCGACCTCCGCCGGGATGCCGTCGACCCCGAGCGCCGGTTCGCGTCGATCCCTTACTACGTGCGCAACCCGGACGGCTCGGAGGGCATGGGGCGGCGGCAGTGCACCAGCGAGTACAAGTTGGCCCCGATCAACCGGAAGGTCCGCGAGCTGCTCGGCGCGCACCCTCCGTCGTTCCGTCGGGTCCCGGCCGGCCAGGTCGCGGAGCAGTGGATCGGGTTCAGCACCGACGAGATCGGCCGCGTCGGGCCGGGCGCTCGGCCGGTGCGCTACCAGCGGCCCCGGTACCCGCTGATCGAGCTGGGCATGTCCCGGCGGGACTGCGTGCGGCTGCTGGAGCGGGCCGGCTGGGGCGACACCGTCAAGAGCGCGTGCATCGGCTGCCCGTTCCACGGGAACCGGCAGTGGCGGTGGATGCGCGACCACGCGCCGGAGCAGTGGCTCGACGCCGTCGAGTTCGACCGGGCGATCCGCCGCGGCGGAGCCCGCGGCGGACCGCTCAACGGGCAGGCGTTCTTGCACCGGTCCCGGGTGCCGCTCGACCAGGCGCCGATCGACCACGTCACCGCGGCCGAGGTCCGCGACCTCGCCGCCGAAGCGCAGGGCGACCTGCTGGACCTGCTGGAAGACGGCGAACCGGACAGCTGCTCGCCGCACGGCTGCCGCTCCGGGTCGCCGATAGACCTCGACGAACTTGCCGCACCCGAGCGATCGACCACCATCCCCGAACCGAAGGAGTCGTGACCATGCGCGTGATCACCGCATCGCTGCTCACTCTGCTTTCCGACCTGCTGTACACGGCGTCCAAGGACCCGGAGATGCCCGCCCTGGGTGCGGTGTGCCTGCACACCGTCCGCGGCTACCACGGCGCGGAACCTGGCGCGCTGGACCTGTTGTGCGGGGTGTCCACCAACCAGTTCGCCGCCGGGCACGCGTACACGCCGTGCGACGGCCAGCTCGCCGGGGAACCGATGCTGTGGCCGCGCGCCGACGCGGCCGCCGTCATCTCGGTGTTCAAGGCGGCCGCGAAGCGCAAGGAGATGCACGCCGTCGACATCCGCCGGGACGGGGCGACGGTCCGGATCCGGGAGGACCCGAACCTGATCACCGACGGCCTGGAGGTGCAGTTCGCGCTGCTGGACCTGGCGTCGTTCCCGCTCGGGGTGTACCGGCTGATGGACCGGGAGCTACGCGCGGTGGTGTCGGTGGACGGTGTCGACGAGCAGGCGTGCCAGCGGACGGATCTGACGGCCGGGATGTTCGAGCCGTTCGTGAAGGTCGCCCGGCGGCGCGGCGTGCCGATCCAGACGTACCGGGCGCACCAGCGTGAGGCGATCCTCGTGCAGATCGGCCCGGACTACCGCGGGCTGGTGATGCCGTCGAAGTTCGAGGTGGGCCGGGACGACGACCGGCCGTCCGCGGACCTGTGGCCGCCGGACGGGTTCGACATGCACGGCCCGCTGCCCGAACCGGATACAGGCGAGTCGGACGACGACGAGTCGGCCCCGGAGCCCGGCCTGTTCGGCAACGACGGCGCGGACACCGGCGACGACGAGTCCGAGACGGCGGGTGCGTGATGAGCAACCTGCACCCGTACCGGGCGTCCGACGAGCTGGCCGCCGCGCTCCGCGAGCACCGCACCCTGTTCAACGAGTTCGTGCGGACCGTGCGCGAGTTCGACGACACCCACCCGGACCACCAGATCATGTGGAAGCGGTCGGCGATGGACCCGCAGGACGACACGGTCGCCTGCGGGTTCCGCGACGGCGCCGACGAGGTCCCCGACGGTCTGTCCCGGGCGCAGTCGCGGCCCGACCTGCGGCCGAAGAAGACGACGGCCGGCCGGGAGTGGCAGGACGTCCTGGACCGCATGACCGCGGCCCGCCCGATGGTCGGCCCGGTCCTGGCGCGGTTCGACGTCCCCGGGGCGGTGTCCGGCGGCGTCACCGACTCGCTGGCCATGCGGGTCACCGGCACGCAGTGGGGCGACGCCGGCGCGGACGGGGTCCTCGTCTACGCGCTCGGTCCGCTGACGAAGCCCGCGCCGTTCGGGTCGGAGGTGCCGTTGTCGCCGCACGTCACGCCGATCCCGCTGTCGGAGTTCTACGCGATCAAGGAGCGGCTCGACGCCGAGCGCGCGACGGGGGTCGACGCATGAGCCGGGACCTGTGCGCGTACCGGGCGAGCGACGAGCTGGCGGCGGCGCTGCGGGACCACGCCGAGGCCGACCGTGAGTTCATCGACACCGTCGTCCTGCCGTTCGACCGCGAGAACGCGGGCCACGAGGTGATGTGGGCGCGGTCGCCGTTCTCGGCGGACTACCACGCGATGGGGTTCCGGGACGGCACCGACGCCGTGCCGGACGGGTTGTCGCGGGCGAAGTCCCGGACGTCGCTGAAGCCGATGCGCGGGGAGCCCGGGAAGCCGTGGCGGACCCAGCTCGCCCGGATGCGCCGCCGCCCGCAGGTCGAGGCCGTGTACCGCCGGTTCGACGTCCGGACGTGCGGGGACGGCCCGCCCACCGGGCGCGGCTCGTTCTGGACGGCGCCGACCCTGTTCTTCGACGCCGGGACTGACGGGGTGCTGGTGCACTGCGACTACGACCTGACCCGCCGCTACGACGGCGAGCACTTGGCCCTGAGCCCGCACCTGACCGTCATGCCGCTGTCGGAGTTCTACGCGGCCCGCGAACGGGTCGACGCCGAGCGCGCCGCCGCGGCAGGTGCGTCGTGACCGGGCTGCGGGAGCGGTGGCGCTGGTGGCTCCAGCGCCGCCGGTACCGGCGCGCGGCCCGCCGGCAGATCCGGGAGCGGGGTGTCCGGCGATGGGCATGAACGACGAGACGATGGGCATGGACGAGCTGTTCGCCGAGCTGGGCGCCGCCCCGGCCCCGGTCGCATCCGCGGCGCGCCCGGTGCTGGACGTGTTCGTGCCCGGCGTCCCGGCGCCGCAAGGCAGCAAGCACGCCCGCCCGATCTTCAAGGGCACCGGGGAGAACCGGGAGTTCACCGGGAAGGTCGCGCAGGTCGAGTCCTCGAAATCCGGGGTCGCGACCTGGCGGGCCGACGTCCGGGCCGCCACCGAACAAGCGTGGGCCGGGCTGTCGCCCCTGGACGAGGCCGTGGGGCTGCACATCGAGTTCGTGATGCGCCGGCCGTCGTCGGCGCCGAAGGGGCACACGCCGCCCGCGATGCGCCGCCCGGACGTGTCGAAGCTGCTGCGCTCCACGGAGGACGCGATCACGTCGGCCGGGGTGTGGGCCGACGACGCGCGGGTGGTGGACGCCCTGGTGTCGAAGCGGCTCGCCGAGATCGGCGAGCGCACCGGGGCCCGGATCCGGATCTGGCGGACGGAGGACTGGCCGTGGCGATGACCCGCGCCCTGGAGATGGCCGACCCACCGGGCAACTTGGCGTGCCCGCCGGTGGCGTCCGAACCGGCGTGTCCCGCCGTCCGCCGCCGCTGCTCGTCCTGCGCCGCCGAGGTGTGGGTGTCGTGGCGGATGGCGCCGGTCGTGGACCACGGGGAGGTCCGCCCGTGGTGCTACCCGTGCGCTCGGTCGTCCGGACCGCGCCTGGTGCTCGTGCAGCACCCGGCGCAGGCCGCGGGCGGGCAGACGGCCGGCGAGTTCGACCGGATGGCCGCCGACATCCTGGACCGGATCCGGAGCGTTCGGTGACCGGCATGCGGATGCGGCTGACCCGCGCCCCGGTGGAGCGGGTCCCGATGCACGTCGGCGACAAGGTCAAGTTCCAGGCCGAGCGGCTCCGGTACACGGTGCGGGCGATCAGCGGCGACGGCCGGTGGGTGATCTGCACGAAGCCGTTCAACCCGCAGCGCACCGTCCTGTACACGGTCATCGACTTCGACTCCGGGGTGCGCGGCCCTGGCACCTCCTGGGCCGTCGGCGCCGAGACCGACGAGGACATCGCCCGGTCCCTGGGGCTGTTCGAGTCCGGCCGGTCCGAAGTGTCCCGCCGCCGTGATCTGTACCTGGACATCGAGCGCGTCGACCACCGGGACGGCTGCCGTGGGTGACGACGACCTGGTGCTGATGGCGCTCGCGCTGCTGTGGCGGCTCGTCGACTCCCTGCTCTGGGGGCTCGGGCTGCTGCTGCTCGGGCTGCTCCCCGTCGTGATCGCCGCCGCGCTGATCATCTGGGCCGGGCACGCGCTGCCCGTCCGCCGGGCCCGGCCCGCGGCGGCGCCCGTCGCCCCGGACGCCGAGGTGCTCGACCTCGGCCCGGACCCGCTGGACCCGCGCGGCGACGGTGTCCTGCGTCCCGGGGACCCGCTGTTCGACGCCCTGATGGGCGACGAGCCCGTCGCGCTCCTCGCGCGCCGCCGCGACGACGGCCGGTGGGACGTCCACCGCTCCCCGGCCCTGCCCGAACCGACCTCCGACGACGATCCCCGGCCCGACCCCGACAGGACACGATGATCATGTCCGACACTCAGACCCCCGATGCGCTGCGCGCCGAGGCGCAGAAGTTGCAGGAAGCCGCAGAGCTGGCCCTGACGCTGCGCCCCGACGGCAGCACGGCGGCGCCGGTCGCCGTCGCGACCCTGAGCTACCTCCGCGCGCTGTGGAACCTGGCGCAGGCCGAGGCCCCGCAGCACGAGACGACCTGCCCGGCTTGCTCGGCGACGATCCGGGCGCGGATGGCCGACGCCGTGCCGGACGACGACCCGCCCGCGTCGGTCGCCGTGCTCACCGCCGGGCACCATCTGGCCGCCGCAGCAGCCAGCCTCAAGCGGGAGGCGACCAACCTCGGCGGCTCCGACCCGCGCGAGACGCTGCGGCGCGCGACCGCCGTCGAGACCGCCCTCGCCGGATGGAAGGCGGCGAGTCAGCCGTGAGCGAACCCGGTACCGCCACCCCCACGCAGCCCGACCTGAACGACATGACCCTGCGCATCGCCGACGACCTCACCCTGCCCGCCGAAGCCGTCACCGAGACGTTCGCCGTCCTCGGGAAACGCGGCCGCGGGAAGACATCCACCGCCGTCGTGATCGCCGAGGAGATGATCGGCGCCGGCCTGCCCGTCGTCGTGCTCGACCCCATCGGCGTGTGGTGGGGGCTGCGCGCCGACGCCAGCGGCGACGGCGACGGGCTGCCGGTGGTCATCTTCGGCGGCGACCACGCCGACGTCCCCCTGCCGGCCGGGTCCGGGAAGCTCGTCGCCGACGTCATCGTCGACGAGCGCCCGCCCGCCGTCATCGACCTCGGCGGCATGTCGAAGGCCGAGACCCGGCGCTGGTCCACCGACTTCCTGGAGCGGCTCTACCAGCGCAACCGGACCGCGCTGCACCTGCTGATCGACGAAGCCGACGCGTTCGCCCCGCAACGCCCCGGCCCGGACGGCGCCCGCCTGCTCGGCGCGATGGAGGATCTCGTCCGCCGCGGCCGGGCCCGGGGGTTGGGCTGCACCCTGATCACGCAGCGGCCCGCTGTCCTCCACAAGGACGTCCTCACGCAGGCCGAGGTGCTCGTCGCGCTCGGCATGACCGGCCCCCGGGACGTCGCCGCGATCGACGAGTGGGTGCGGTTGCACGCCGACGACGGCCAGGCCGCCGAGGTCAAGAAGTCCCTGCCGTCGCTTCCGGTGGGCACGGCGTGGGTGTGGTCCCCGTCGTGGCTGGAGCTGCTGAAGCGGGTCGCGGTCCGCCGCCGGTGGACGTTCGACTCGTCGGCGACCCCGAAACCGGGCGAGCAGCGCGTCGTCCCGGAGCGGATGGCCGACGTCGACCTCGCCCGGATCACCGACGCGATGGCCGACGTCGTCGACCAGACAGAGCGCGACGACCCGGCCGCGCTGCGTCGGCAGATCACCGACCTGCGCCGCCAGCTCGCCGAGCGCCCGGCCGCGGTACCGGAGCGGGTGGAGGTGCCGGTGCTCACCGACCAGCAGGTCGCCGCCCTCGACGCCCACGTCGAGGCGGCCCGCTCGGTGGGCTCGTCGCTGGTGGAGGCCGCGGACCGGCTCGCGGACCGACTGGCCGAGCACAGGCCCGCGACACCGGCCGCGCCCGAGTTACGCGAATCGCGTAACGAGCAGCAGCCGCGACCCCGCCGGAAGGCCACGCCGCCCGCGGAGTCCGGGGGCCAGGGGGCGCCGTCGCGGTTGCCGCGCGCCCAGGCGGCGGTGCTGCACGTCCTCGTGCAGCAGGGTCGGCCGCTCACCCACACCCAGATCGCGATCCTGACCGGGTACTCGCGGACGTCCGGGGGGTTCAAGAACGCGCTCGGCGCGCTGCGGACCAGCGGCCTGATCGTCGGCGGCAAGGAGAAGATCGAGATCACCGACCACGGGATCGCGGCCGCCGGAGACGTCCCGGCGAAGCCGACCGGCCCCGCCCTGGTGAAGCACTGGACGGACTGGCTCCCGAAGGCGGAGGGGATCCTGCTGACCTGCCTGCTCCGGGCATGGCCGGACCCGATGTCGGCGGACGAGCTGGCCGACGCGTCCGGCTACAGCCGGACCTCCGGCGGTTTCAAGAACGCCGTGTCGAAGCTGCGGACCCTGGAGTTGGCGTCCGGCGGGTCGGCGGCGATCACCGCGAACGACGAGCTCGGGGAGGCACACCGTGGGTGACGTCATCATATCGGTCCTGTGGGCGCTCGCGTGCGCCGCCGGGTTCGTGCTGCGGCTGGCCTGGATCCGGTGGGAGCACCGCCGGATGCGCGGTTGCCCGGATCACGGCAGCGAGGCCGACGCCCGTGCCGCCGTCGCGGCGACAGCGTCTGCCCGGACCGCGGTGGCCGTCGCCGTGCTGATCCCGGTGCTCATCGTGGCTGCGCCCGGCGCGCTCACCGCGGGCTGGCTGGGGTTCGGGTACGGGATGGCCCTGTCGCTGGGTGTGGGCGGCGTCGCGCGGTTCGTCAACGGCCACTGGGCCCAGCGGCGCCGCCGGGAGCTGGGGCTGCGCGGCCGAGTGGGCTCGCTGTGAGCGGCACGGCGCACATCCGGGAGATCCTCCCGGTCGACGACGAGCACCAGGTGGTGTCCGTCGAGGGCCGGCCCCGCGGGTACCGGCGGACGCCGTGCGGCGGCTGCCCGTGGCGGGTCAATCAGACCGGCGCGTTCCCGGCCGACGCGTTCGTGCAGTCCGCCCGCACCGCCTACGACCTGTCCGCGCACGGGTTCGGGTGCCACGAGTCCGGGACGGCCCGGCCGGCGACGTGCGCCGGGTTCTTGCTGCGCGGCTCCGAGCACAACCTCGCCGCCCGCATCCGCCGGGCGGACGGCTCGATCGACATGGCGCAGGTCCACGACGGCGGCCACGACCTGCACCCCGGCTACCGGTCGATGGCCGAGGCCAACGGGGTGCCCGCCGACCATCCGGTGCTCGACCGGTGCCGGGCCAGCTCGGAGGAGAGGCGACGATGGACGGAATAGTATTTCGGGCGTTCTCGCCCGGCCGGTGGAGCCTGGACTGGCTGCGGGCGTGGCTCGGCCCGCACCCGGACATCGCCGCGGACCTCGCGCACGCCCACGCCGAGCAGGCCAGAGCCGGCCGCGGGCTGCTGGAGCAGTCCGCCCGGCACGTCGCCGAGCGCCGCGCCGCCGGGGAACGGCACGCCGCCGAGCTGGACGCCGCCAAGGCCCGTGTCCAGGTCGCGGTCCGGCACGAGCAGGGCGCGCAGCGGGCGCTGTCCACCGCCTACGAGCCGCCGCAGGGCCGCGACGGCGAGTGCCGGAAGGTTCGGCTCCGCGACGAACCGGAAGCGACCGCGTACGCCCGGTGGGTGGAGCAGTCCGCCGGCCGGCCGGTCGGGTCGCTGCGCGGCTACCCGTGCCGGGGCGTCCCGGAGTGCCCGCGGCAGCCGGTGACCGGGGCCCGGTTCTGGCACATCTGCAACACCGACCCGGACCGGCGGACCGGCCGCCCGGCCGCGGTCCGCGATCGGGCGAAGGAGCGGCAGCACGCCCGCGGGGACGGCCGGACCGTCGGCCAGCGGGTCGACCCGACCGTGCTGGCCCGGCTCGCGGGCGGACCGCACCGACGAGAGGAGACCGGACGTGGCTGACACGGACGCGACCGACCAGTGGACGAAGTACTGGGCCACCGCGGCCGAGGCGGCGCAGGCGACGGAAGCGCGCCGGGCGGCGTTCACCGCCGCCCGCGACCTGCTGCACGGCATGGACTACGAGGTCGAGGACGTGCTCGTCGTCGCCGACTGGCTCGGCGACGGGCAGGCGACCCTCGCCCTGAAGATCGCCCAGCAGAGCGCCGACAACTACGGCACGCGGCCGGCCCCGACGTCGCCGGACGCCGCGACCTGGATCTCGCCGTATCCGTCCGGGGGCGACGACCGGTGACGGCCTGCATCGTGATCCGCTGCGACGCCCCGGTGGGCGCTGGCCGGGACGGGTGCCCACGCCGCGCCCCGATCCCGCGCACCCTGGACGTGCGTACCGCCCAGCTCGCCGCGACCGCTCAAGGCTGGCTGATCGGACCCGACGGTGACCGCTGCCCCGACCACCGGGTGTGCCCGTGAGCGCCCCGAACCGGGTGCTGGTCGCCGGGGACTGGCACGGCAACCGAGACCACGCCGTCGGCGTCATCGAGCGGCTGCCCGACCTGCTGCCCGACGAGGACCCGCGGATCGTGCTGCACGCCGGCGACTTCGGGATCTGGCCGGGCTGGTGGGCGCGGGACTTCGTGGACGACGTCGCGCAGGTACTGAACGAGGTCAACGCGTTCCTGTGGTTCGTGGACGGCAACCATGAGGACTTCGACCGCCTCCACGACGCGCTCGCTCGCGGTGGCGGTGACCGGTCGAGGCGCATCACCGGCTGGGAGTCCTGGGGTGTCCCGCAGCGCATCTCGTGGCTGCCCCGCGGCTACCGGTGGTCGTGGCACGGCCGCACCTGGCTGGCGCTCGGCGGGGCGCCGTCGGTCGACCGGGCCGCCCGGACCCCCGGCCGGAACTGGTGGCCCGGGGAGACCCTGAGCGGCGCCGACGTCGAAGCCGCCGTCACGCCCGGCCCGGTCGACGTCGTCCTCGCCCACGACGCGCCGGCCACGGTGCCGCTCGACCTGCCCCGGCCCGCGCCGCCCTGGTGGGACATCGAGACCGCCGACCGGCACCGCCTGCTGGTACAGGCGGTCGCCGACGCGGTCGCGCCGGGCTGGTGGATCCACGGCCACTACCACCTGCACCACCGCACGACCGTGCCGATGTCCCACGGCGACGTCGAGGTCACCGGCCTGGACGACGACGGCGCAGACCACGGCGCCCACGCCGTGCTGAACGTGCAGGACATGACCTGGGAGCCGACCCAGTGATCCACCAGCGCAACAAAGGAGGAGGAGCCGACCCGATGAGCATCATGTTCACGCTCCAGGCCACCAGGACCCCGACCAGCGTCATCACCCTCGGCGCCGTCGAGATCCAACGCCAGGACGACCTCGACATCACCGACTGGCCGGCGGTCTCCGACGCCGTCAGCGCGTACACCGTGCGGCTGGACGGCCGGGACGTCGGCACGGTCCGGCACCGGTACGGGGACGGCGCGTGGGCGCTCGTCGAGAAGGTCGCCGGGCTGTTCGCGGGCACCCCCGGCGCCGAGGTGCCGCGCCGCGTGATCCAGGGCGTCCGGCTGTGACCGCGCGGATCCGGGGCCGCTCGTTCGCGACCGGCCGCATCGGGCGCCTCACCGACGGGAACCTCTACGAGCTGCGGCAGAGCGACGGCCGGTACCGGCCGTTCCTGCTCGCCGACGGCGACGACGTCGAGCTGGACCTGTGCGAGGAGATGATGGGCGCCACCCCGTGCCAGCTCCCCGCCGGCCACGTCCCGTCCCGACACAACGGCTCCCCCGAGCCGCTCACGAAGCCGGACGACCGGGACTGGGCGCTCCACGCCGAGGTGACCGGGACGGCGGTACCGCCGTGCTGACCAGCCAGCGGCTGATCCCCATCACCGACGAGGAACGCCGCGGCGCCGCCGAGCGGCTGCGCTGGCTGGCCGACCAGATCGAGCAGCGCGCCGAGACCCACGCCGAGCTGGCCGTCGAACCGGAGATCGCGGACGTGCACAGCGTCATGTTCACCACCCCGGTCACGTCCCACCACCTCGGCAACGTCCACGAGATCCGCATCACCGTGCCACCCCGGCCGCTGGCCGTCCCGGGCCTGCCGTGAGGAGGACCATGTTCCACACCGTCGACTACCTGGCCCGCGACCGCGAGGAGGGCATCGACCCGGACCCGCGCCGCCTCGTCGACATCGGGTGGTGGTGGACCGTGCCGCGCCTGATCCTGCTGTGCCGGCTGCTCGGGCACCGGGCCGTCGTGGACGGCACCGGCACGCCCGGCGAGTACCGCGGCCGGGTCGCCCGGTGGGTCGTCTGCGACCGGTGCGGCGTGCGCCCGCACCCGCAGGGGTCGCTGAACCCGGGCCGGAACGACGTCGGCGACCGGTACATCGACCGTGACGACTGGGCCGTCCCGGACCCGCAGCGACCCGGCCCGTGGCCGACCGACCCCACCGGCGTCGTCGGCGGCCAGGTCGTCATCGGCTCGCGGTTCGGCGGCTACGGCGCGCAGGTGAAGGTCGGGAACGCCGGGTCCGAGCACACCCTCGCCGCGCACGTGAACCTCGGCCGGCTCGGCGCGCTCTACCTGCACACCGAGAAGCACGGCACGTGGCTCCAGCGGCGGCTCAACCCTGTCGGCTACGAGTCGAAGGTGACCGGCTGGTCGCTCCACGACGGCTTGCTGACCTGGGACGTATGGGCCGACCGGGACGGGAGCCGCCGTGGAGAACGGCGCTGGCGTCGCGGAATGGTCCGGGCCAACCCGCTGGACCGGATCCTCGGACAGCGGCTCTACAGCCATGTCGACGCGGCCGGGCCCGTGGAGGTCACCGTCCGTATGCCGCACGGCGACGACCACGTCGTCACCGTGAAGTTGCAGCGCCAGACCCATGGCCGGGCCCGGCAGTGGTGGCGGCCCGCCCGATCCTGGTCGGTGGACTGGGAGACCAGAACGGACCCGATCCCGTCGAAGGCCGGGGGCCGCGGCCGGGTGTTCGGCTCGGCGGTGAAGGTGTCCGCCGCGTCCGCCCGGGACGGGACGTGGCCGGAGGAGGCCGCCGCCGCGATCGCGGCCCGCGGCGCGCAGGACCGATCCCGGTACGGGTACACGCCCCGTAACGACGCGCTCGCGGCGGTGGACCGTGGTTGACCTCGACGACGACGTCCTGCGCGCCGCCGTCGACCTCGTCGGCCGCTCCGGGGCGACGGAGTTCAAGGTCGGGTACCTCCACGAGCACCTCCCGGCCGAGGACGCCGCCTGGTACGCGCACGCCCAGTACCGGGGCGCCCGGATCACCGTCGAGGACCACCGCGGGCCCGCCGAGGCCGCGGAGGCGCTCGCCGTGAAGATCCTCACCGGCGGGCAGTGCACCCACTGCCGGGGCCTGGTCACGCTCCGCGACGACGGGGCGGTCGCGTTCGACGGGCACCTCGCCGACGGCACCCAGATGACCGAAGCCCGCGCCCGGTCCATGCGGCAGTGCCGGTGGCGTCGACACGGCGACCGCTGGGTGCGCGGTTGCGTCGACACCCACCCGGAGCGCGCGGCGGCCGGGCCGAACCGGGCGGCCCGGCGCCGGGCGGACCGGAAGCGAGGTGGGCGTCGGTGATCGAGTCCCGTTCCTGGTCGTGGCGCCGGACGCTGGGCGTCCGCAGTTCGGTTCCCGAGCCGCCGCCCCGTCTGACCGTCCGGCTGAGCTGCGGGTCCGAGATCATCCTGGAGGCCCCGACGGCGGAACCGCTGTTCGAGATCGAGGAGAAGCTCACCGACCCCCGCCCTGGGTTCACCGAGATCCCCGCCTCCATGACCAACACCGGCCAGCGGGCCCGGATCAACCGGGCCCACGTCACGATGGTGAAAGTCCGGTGAGCGGCGGCGACGTGGCCCGCGCCGCCGCCATCGTGGGCGTCGGATGCGGCCTGGTCTGCCTGGCGGTGTTCGCCCCGCTCGACCGGCAGTCCGGCGACCCGGTGCCGGGAGACCCGCGGGCCGGGCGCTCGGACGGGTTGACCAGCTACTGCCTGCCCGATGGGTCCGGCGTCCGCATGTACGAACGCCCCTTCCCGCAGGGCGGCACTCAACCCCTGTTCGCGGTCCTGTACGCCGGGAACCTCCCGGCGGGGAACCCGGCGCGGTGCGAGGTGACCCGGTGATCGCCCGGCGACCGCCGCGGCCCTCCGTGATCGGCATGGCCCGGGCCGAACTCCGGTACTGGCGGGCCGTGCTGGTCGAGAAGTCGTACATCGTCCGGCCGTTCGACGCGCACGCCGACCACCGCCGGTGGCGCTGGCAACGCCGGACCCCGTGCGCGCGGCAGGTGCTCGCGGAGATGCCCGCCGAGCAGCGGGCCGCGCTGGAGCGGTGGGTGCGCGAGGCGGTCGCCCGGCGCGACGACACCGGACGAGGAGGAGCGACATGAGCGACGAGTTACTCGACGTGGCACGCCGGATCAGCACGTCACGTCAAGCGGTCGAACATCGTGCCGGACTTTCCGCCCGGCGAGGGCTCCGACCAGCAGTGATGCGTGTTTTATGCACAGCCCCGACTCGAGGAGAGGCGACATGCCCCGATGCGAGCACCCGATCGGCGGCCAGCGGGACGACGGCACCGTGCCGTACCTGCCCACCGTGGTCGCGTCCGTCGACCAGACGACCGGCCAGCGCGCCTACCTGTACGGGTGGGCACGCCAGGTCGTCCACGGCTGGGACCGCGACGTCGACTTCCTGGGCCTGTACGAGCCCCCCGACATCCGCGAGCGGGAGTACACGACCACCGTCGAGTGGGCCGCGGAGCCGACCTGGGTCAAGCACTACCCCGGGCAGGCCGACTGGGTCCGCGGCCGCGAGCTGGCGCAGGCCGCGCGCCCGGCGGTCACGCTGGCCGACCCGGCCCAGCTCGCGGCGGGCGGGTGACGCCCCGGAGATCGACACGCCGTAGGCGGACACGCCCGACCCGCGCCGGACCGCCGACCCGCTGAGCAGCGGCGACGACCGACCACTTCTCAATTCCCGACCCGAAATGAGGCGAAATGCCCGAATCTGATCCGCAGTGGACAGACGCCGATTCCGTCACGGAGACCGTCCAGCATCGGGTGATCGGCGTGCACCCCGAGGGGGGCAGTCCACGGACCTTCGACGACGAGCTGATCAGCCGCGTCGGACTGCGCACCCTCCTGTATCACCTCGACACGGCCGGCTACCGGGAGGTACGCGTGGAGACCCGGACCGTCCGGACGCGGACCGGCCCCTGGACGCGCGCCGCCGCGACGAGCGCCAGCACGACGGGCCCCGTCAGATGAGCCGCCACCAGCGCGGGCCCGCGCAGGTCGCGCTCGCCGGGACGAAGACGTGCGTCCTCTGCCCGCAACCCGCTGCCCGCGACATCCACCTGTGCACCGACGACGCCGCCGACCTCGACCACCTTCTCGACCCGCTCTGGGCCGGCGACCCCGCCCGCCGGATCCCCGCCAGCATCCCGACCTACTGGGCTCGGCTCGACCCGGCACCCGGACGCGGCGGAGGCGGCCAGCGGCGCGCCCCCGGGTTCGGTAGCCAGCCGCCGTGCAGCCTGACCGCCATCGTCATGCGCGACCGCCGATCCAAGCCCGACGCCGTCGCACCCGCCTGGGTCGGAGCCGCCGGGAAGACGCACTATGAGCAGAACGGCGAACCCCGGCCCGTCGAAACCGCCCTCGCGAACGTCACGCACGGGCTATGGGACGAGCTGGGCTACCACGGCCCCGAGCTGGGCAACGGCGACATCACCGCGGCCAGCGGCAGGAAGACGCCGTGGCAGGTCACCCCCGGCGGGCAGATCGACCGCGACCTCACCGCCGTCCGCGCGCTGTCCGCGTGGCTCCACGCCCACCGCGACCGCATCGCCGTGCACCGCGACGTCGCCGCGATCGTCGAGTTCCTGCGCGACCTGCGCGACCAACTCGTCCGCGCCACCGGCGACGAACCCGACCGGCCGGTGGGCCGGTGCAACGCGCTGTTGCCGCGGCCGGGTCGTTCGGAGAGAGATCCGTGCAACGAACCGATCTTCGCGCCGGTCCCGAAGCGGGATAAGAACGTTGATACCGGTGAGGACGAGATCACGGAGTGCGCGCGGTGCGGGGCGAAGTACGGCCGCGTGGATCGGTATCGACTGGCCCGCGCGGAGAGGGACGGACACCATGCGGCGAGCGGTCGTTCAGCGTAGGTGAATACCGGCTATAGCGCGCAATCATGGGCTATAGTATGAGCTATGGCCCGCTTTCGAATGACCTGCACGGGCACGACTCCTCTGCTCATGCACAACGCCCGCTTGTCCAACCCGCTCGACGAGATCGCGAAGGCGATGAAGCGCGTCTCCTCCAAGCGGACGAAGACCGAGGAGGACCACGAAGAGCTTGCGCGCCTGGAGCACATGGGTTCGCTGTACTTCGATTCCGACGTCGGCCCGTTCATGCCCGGCCAGAACTTCGAGCGGTGCCTGGTCGACGCCGCGCGGATCACGAAAGCCGGGAAGAAGATCGAGCGCGGGGTGTTCGTCGAGACCAACGTGAATCCGGTCGCCTACGACGGTCCCCGAACCATCGACGGACTGTGGAAGGACGAGAACTTCCGCCACACCGCATCGGTCAAAGTGCAGCAGAGCCGCGTGACGCGCACCCGCCCGCAGTTCCGATCGTGGGCGACCGAAGCCGAGGGAATCTACGATCCGGCGGTGATCGCGCTGGACGAACTCGGCGAGATCGCCGACACCGCCGGGAGGATGATCGGCCTCGGTGACTGGCGGCCGAGGTTCGGCCGGTTCTCCGTCGAGATGAAGCGGCTCGACGGCTGATGTCGCCGTTCGAGCCCGCCGGGGACCGCGCACGTTGGCGAGTGCTCTACGACATCATCAGGGCGGCCCGTGTCGGGGAGATCGTCACCTACGACCAGATGGGGCGCGTCCTCGACGTTGACCCGGACGCCGACCGGGCCACGATCCAGCTCGCGATGCGCCGTGCTGGCAAGGAGCTGGAGTCGGCGGACAAACACGCCGTCGAGGTCGTGGTGAACCAGGGCTACCGCATCGTCGAGCCGGAGGGGCATCTGGATCTCGCGCAGCGTCAGCAGCGGCGGGCGGGCCGGGCGCTGGAGCGCGGCCAGTCCAAGGTGGTCAACGTCGACCTGAACGGGATGGACCCTCAGCTCCGGAAGGCGTTCGAGGTGGTGGCGGGGGCGTTCGCCGCGCAGATCGACTTCAACCGGCGGCTGGACGCGCGACAGCAGAACCTGGAGCGGGCCCTGGACGCGGTGACGAAGACGACCGAACGGCAGGCGGAACGGACCGACGAGGAACTGTCCGAACTGCGCGAGCGGCTGGCCCGGCTGGAGCAGCGGGAGCCGACGGAGACCTGACTGGGCGGGTCACGGCCCGGCTAGGCGGGGCAAGGTCTGGCGAGTCCGGCCGCGGCCGGGCGAGGCATGGGAACGAGGTAGGGCGGACGGTCTACGCCCGGGTTCGACTCCGGGGCGCCCACGCACACGCGCTCAACGCGTGTCCGCATGGCAGGTCCCGACCGGTCATGGCGCGGCATCGCCGGGCTCCGCCTGGCGTGGCAAGCCAAGGCACGGCGAGGCCCGGCTCCGCGAGGCATGGGAACGGTGGGTGACCGGCAGCCACCGGGGTTCGAGGCCCCGGCACCTGCGCTTAGGCGGGGCCGGTCTAGGAGTGGCGGGCCGGGGCCCGGCCTGGCGCGGCATGGGCACGATGGAGGGCGGGCGGCACACACCCGGGTTCGAGTCCCGGGCGTCCACGCAGGACGCGGCGATGCCTGGCCGGCCGCGGCTAGGCCTGGCGAGGCGCGGCGTGGCCAGGCTGGGCATGGGACGGCGGCGGCGATTCTTCACTGATCGCCGCCGCTGTCGTACCGTCCCAGGCCATGCCCGTCGACTGCGCTACCCGGCTGCCGCCTGCCGAGGTGGCCCGGCTCTACGACGTCGACCTCACCACCGTCCTGACCTGGGTCCGGCGCGGCCACACCCGCCGCGACCCCGACGGCCTCGTGGACGTCGACCGGCTCGACGACTACCTGCGATCCCGGCCCACCCGCGGCGACGGCTCCGGGTTCCACCGCGGCGCACCCCGCCCCGGCGCCACCGACCCCGCGCTCCGGCCGAAACGCGGCACCACCCCCCGGTAGTTGCCGCAGGTCACGACCTGTGACAGCCTGACGGCGCGCGACAGCTATGCCCAGAAAGGCATCCCGCGCGATCCCCGGCCGTCCCATCGAGGCGGCCCCGCCGACCCGCTGCTGGTCGAGGACGTTCACGTCACCCCGCCAGGCCCTTGGCGCGCCCGGACGGGGAGCGAAGCCCGCGCACGGCGATCCCGCCCTCCACCTCGGGGGTGGAACGCGCGCGCTGCGGCCCGGCCAGCAGCACCCCCCGCACCCCCGATCGAGGAGGACGCCATGGCCGGCAAGTTCGAGGTGTACGAGGACAGCACCGGGAAGTTCCGGTTCCGGCTGAAGGCCAGCAACGGCGAGGTGCTCGCGTCCGGGCAGGGCTTCCCGACGAAGGACGCCGCCCGGGAGGGCTGCGCGCTCGTGCAGAGCACCTGCGACGAGAGCCCAAGCATCGTCGAGACGGAGAAGTAGCCGCCCGTGAGCAGCGGCAAGCGCCTCCAGATCGTGCACGGAGACGGCGACCTGACGAAGCCGCGGGTCATCGCGATCGGGTTCGACCCGCACGAGGACGCCGACGACCTCGCGCAGATCGCGGCCTGGGCGAAGGAGCCCGGCATGCTGCTCGCAGTCTCCGACGACGTCGAGATCGAGCACGTGCGCTGGTGACCGACGACCGGACACCCGAGCAGCGCACCGCTGACGACGCGCTCGTCGACGCCGTGCAGACCGCGGCCCGCGCGTACGGCTCTCTCTCGGACAGCGCCGTCCTGACCCGCTGCATCGTGCTCGGCACCGGGATCGGCATGACCGACGACGGCGAGGACACCACGATCCGCGTCGTGCTCATCCCGTACAGCGGCGTGCACGACTGGACGTCCACGCTCGGCCTCCTTCGAGGCGCGACGCTCCAGCTCGAGCACGACTACCTGCACGCCAGCGTGGACGACGACGAGTAGGAGGACGACATGGGAGCCAAGGGCAGCAGCGGCGGAAGGTCCGGCGGGAAGAAACCGGGCGCCTTGCCGGGAAGCGCGGCCGCGAAGAAGGGCAGCGCCGCCGGCGGCCGGGCCAGCAAGCCCGGCACGAAGAAGAAGTAGCCGGCCCCGGTGACGACCGACCACGCATTCACCGGCCCCGGGTTCCCCGGCCAAGCCGTGCTGGAGCACAGCGACGGCGCGAACTGGCGGCTCGTCGCCGACCTCCACTACGTCGACCAGGACGGCCACACGTGGACGGTCCCGGCCGGGGCGCGCACCGACCTCGCGTCCGTGCCCCGGTTCTGCGCCTGGGTCGTCGCCCGCACCGGCGCGTCGGTCAGCCCCGCCGTCCTCCACGACCACCTGTGGCGCAGCCTCGTCCCCGCCGGCCAGCTCGGCTACCGGCGGGCCGACCGGACCCTGCGCGAAGCACTCCTCAGCGTGCACGTGCCCCTCGTCGTCGCCTGGATGATGTGGGCCGCCGTCCGCTGGGGATCCCTGACCACCCGCCGCGGCGGCACCACCGGGTGGTTGCGCGACGCGCCCGCCGTCCTCGCCGTCACCGCGGCCGCGCTGCCCGTCGTGCTCCCGCCCGCGCTGCTGTGCGCCGCCGCGCTCCTGGTCCTGGCCGCCGTCGAAGTGCTCGCCGCCGTGCTCGCCGGCCGAAGTGCTCGCGGGATCTCCCTGCGCTCGTAGCCGCAGACAACGTCGTGTCGAAGTGCTCCGAAGTGCTCCGGGCCTGACCAGCCGTGGCCCGCGCCGGCAGAGTGTGCTCCCGCCCCGGATGCCCGACCGTGCACCAGGGCCGCGGCATGTGCCCCTCGTGCAGCGCCGACGCCGACCGAGCACGCGGCACCTCCACCGAGCGGGGCTACGGCCAGCAGCACCGGTCCAGGTTCCGGGCCGGTGTGCTGGCCAGAGATCCGATCTGCCGATGGCCCGCCGGCTGCAGCGAGCCCAGCACCGTGGCCGACCACTGGCCGATCAGCAGACGCGACCTCGTCGCACGAGGCATGGACCCCGACGACCCGCAGCACGGGCGCGGGCTGTGCCACCTGCACCACGGGCAGGCCACCGCCGAGCACCAGCCCGGAGGCTGGGCCGACCGTAGCCGAGCGTGAGCACCCGGATCGTGACATCGACGCGAGTGGATCACCTGTCGCATCCGAAGATCCACAGCAACATCGACAAGCCGGGCATGATCAGGACGAGAATCGGCGCCCGACCCGCCACGTTTCCGCAGGTCAACGGCACGATCCGACCACCTGATTCAGCTCGGCCAGAACGGGCGCAAATGCACCCCCTCTGACCTGCGGAAACGCTGCCGACCGGCGCGAACGCAGGAGATCCACTCTGGCAGGGGGTGGGGGGTTACCCCAAGGGGGGGCCAGGCACCGCACCGGCCGGGAGGCTGACTTTCCCGCGTACGAGTTCCGAGGGGTTACAGGGGGTGATCGTGTGCCTGGTCCGGATCCGAAGCCGGCGAGCACCCGGGCCCGCCGGAACCGGACGTCGACGGCGGCGACGCTGCGTCCGGACCCGGAACTGTCGGCCCCGGATCTACCCGACGAGGTGGCCTGGCACCCGCTGACGTTGCGCTGGTGGATCGACGTGTGGGCGTCGCCGATGGCCCCGGAGTACGACGACTCGGACCGGCACGGGCTGTTCCTGCTGGCGATGCTGGTCAACGACTTCTGGGTGGCGCCGGTGGGCAAGGCGTACACGCGGATGAACCTGGCCGCGGAGATCCGCCAGCAGTCGCAGCGGTTCGGGCTCTCCCCGATCGACCGGCGCCGGCTGCAGTGGGAGATCGAGCGCACCGAGGAGGCACAGGACCGGGGTGCGCGACGTCGGGCGAGCACTCCGCCTGAGTCGCCGGCCGCGCCGCCGGTGGCCGATCCCCGGTCGACGTTGCACGCGGTGTAGCCGATGGCGGTGCTGCTGGTTCCGCCGCCGGACGAGGAGCCGTGGCCGACGCTGGGCCCGCAGGTGTGTCAGCTCCTGGAGGAGCGGGCGGTGCACGGGCCGGGCGACTTGAAGGGCCGCCCGTACACGCTGGACGACGACGGCCGCGCGCTGATCTACCGGGCGTACGAGGTGTTCCCGCGTGGGCATCCGCGGGCGGGCCGGCGCCGGTTCAAGCGGGCGGCGTGGTCGTTGCGCAAGGGGACGGCGAAGACGGAGAAAGCCGCGGCGATCGCGTTCGCCGAGCTGCACCCGGACGCCCCGGTGCGCTGTGACGGCTGGCGGCAGGACGGCGACGGTGTATGGGTGCCGGTGGGTCGGCCGGTGGTGGACCCGTACATCCCGATGGTCGCCTACACCGAGGAGCAGACCGAGGATCTGGCGTACGCGGCGCTCTACGTGATGTGTGCGGACGGCCCGGACGCGGACCTGTTCGACATCGGGCTGGACCGGATCCTGCGGCTCGACGAGCGGGGCCGCGCGGACGGTAAGGCGGTCCCGCTGGCCGCGGCCCCGGATTCCCGCGATGGGGCGCGGACGACGTTCCAGCACTTCGACGAGGTGCACCGGTTCACGCTGCCGCGGCTGGTCGAGGCGCACGAGACGATGCTGCAGAACGTCCCGAAGCGGATGGGCGCGGACGCGTGGTCGCTGGAGACCACGACGACGTACACCCCGGGTGAGGGCTCCGTCGCGGAGGCGACGCACGAGCAGGCCGAGCAGATCGCCGCGGGCAAGGTGGAGGACCGGACGTTCTTCTTCTTCCACCGGGAGGCGGCGTCGCGGCCGGCGGAGGATCTCGACGACCCGGAGCAGTTGCAGGCCGCGATCCGGGAGGCGTCCGGGCCGGCGATGGCGTCGTGGCCGGACTTCGACGGCCAGGTCGAGTCGATCGCCAGCTTGTACGGGCCGGCGAAGCGCCGGGGCAGCGGCGGCTACTTCGAGCGGGTGTGGCTCAACCGGCGGGTGCAGGGCGGCCGGAAGGCGTTCGACGCGCGCCGGTGGGCGGAGCTGGCGAGGCCCCGGGAGCCGGTGCCCGGGACGGCGATCGCGCTGGGCCTGGACGGGTCGAAGTGGCGGGACACGACCGGGATCGTGGCCACGGAGATGGCGACGGGCTGGCAGTGGGTGCCCGGGTTCTGGGATCCGGCCGAGCAGCAGGACGGCGAGGTCCCGACCGAGGAGGTCGAGGCGCTGGCGGACCTGATGTTCTCGGAGTTCGAGGTGACGCGGCTCTACGGGGACCCGGCGCAGGGCTACGACGTGGTCCTGGCCCGGCTGGCGTCGCGGCACGGGTCGAAGCGGGTGGTGGAGTTCTACACCGACTCGCGCGGGTTGCGGTCGACGGCGCTGGCGGTGCGCTCGTACGGGACGGCGCAGCGGTCGGGCGAGGTCACCCACTCCGGGGACCGGCGCCACGCCGAGCACATCGGGCACTGCCACCGCCGCGACATCCACATGCGCGACGACGACGGCGAACCGCTGTTCGTGATCGAGAAGGAACGCCGGGACTCCCCGTTCAAGATCGACCTGGGGATGTCGGGGACGTTGTCGTGGAAGGCCCGGGTGGACGCCTTGTCGGCGGGCTGGTCGGACGAGCAGCACGACACCCGCGTGTTCGTGTTCCGGTAGGGAGGGCGCTCGGTGTCGATGCCGCTGTCCCAGCTCTCCGACGACGAACAGCGGGACCTGTCGGCTCTGTACGGCCGTCTGCAGCGGGACCTGATGGGCTCCCCGATCGACCCGGAGCGACGGCTGGGGTTCCGCCGGCTGAAGCGCTACTACAACGGCCTGCAGGAGCTGGTGCAGCTCGGGCTGGCCGTGCCGGCGGACCTCCAGAAGTTCGTGACGATCGTGGCGTGGCCGGGGATCGCGGTCGATGCGATCGAGGAGCGATGCGACATCACCGGGTTCCGGCTGCCGGGGACCTCGCAGTCCGACGACGGCCTGTGGGACGCCTGGCAGGCGAACAACATGGACCACGAGTCGCAGATGGGGCACCTGGACTCCCTGCGCTACGGCCGCGCCTACGGGTGCGTGGGCACCGGCGAGGATCCGGATCTGCCGCTGGTGACGGTGGAGTCGCCGATCGAGATGTCGCACCTGTGGTCGCCCCGCGAGCGGACCACGAAGTGCGCGGCGCGGTTCTACGCCGACGACTCGTCGGACCCGATCGAGACGCGGGCGACGCTCTACCAGCGCAATTCGACCATCTACTTGACGTTGCGGTCGGGCAAGTGGGTCGTCGATGACCGCGACGATCACAACATGGGTCGCTGCCCCGTGGTGCCGATCGTGAACAGGGCGACGCTGGAGGACCGGTACGGGACGTCGGAGATGCTGCGGCTGATCGGGATCACCGACGCCGCCGCCCGGGACCTGACGAAGCTGGTCGTCGCGTCGGAGGTGATGGCGCTGCCGCAGCGCACCGCGGCTGGGCTGACCGAGGCCGACTTCACCGACCCGAAGACGGGTGAGCAGATCACGGCCTGGGAGTCGTACTTCGGGGCGATCTGGGCGACGGCGAACAAGGACGCGAAGTTCTCGCAGTTCCAGCCCGCCGACCTGAAGAACTTCACCGAGGTCATCGACATGTGGGCGCACCTGGCGGCCAACACGTCCGGGCTGCCGCTGCGCTACTTCTCCCGGGCCTCGGTGAACCCGCCGTCCGGGGACGGGATCCGCGCCGATGAGTCCCGCGTGATCAAGATCTGCGAGCGCCGCGAGACCGGGTGGGGCGAGGGCTGGGAAGGGACCTGCCGCAACATCCGGATGTTCCAGAACGGCGGACGGGACGACCCGAAGCTGGCGCGACTGGAGACGATGTGGCGCGACCCGGCGACGCCGACCCGAGCGCAGCAGGCGGACGCGACGCTGAAGCTGCGCGGCGGCGACCAGCAGCCGGTGATCTCGCTGCGGCAGGCCCGCCGCGACCTCGGCTACACCGAGGTGGAGATCGCGAACATGGAGCGCGACGACGCCGACGAGGCCGCGGCGAACCCGATCACCCAGGCCGCGGCCCGCTTCCGGAGCGGATTGGACACCGAGCAGGGGGCCGTGCCCTCCGGAGCTGATGGAGCAGACCGGCCCGCCGGTGGTGCCCCGTTCGTCGACGACCGTCCGGTCGGCGCCGGCGTGTGACGCTGAAGGGCATCGCGCACGCCTACCACCGGCTGCTGCGAGACCTGGCGGAATCGGTGGCGGCGGACGCGGCGTCGGTGTGGTCGCGGCTGGACCGGGCGCACCTGCTGGAGTCGTGGACGTCGCTCGGGCTGGCCGACGAGCTGCTGGTGTCGGTGTCGCAGGCCCAGATGGAGGCGGCGGACGCGGCGGCCCCGTTCGTGGCGGCCGCACTGGTTCAGCAGGCGGTCGGCGCGGTCCCGGTCGGTGTGCCGGACGCCCGGGCACTGGCCGGGATCGCCTCGGACGGCCGGGACCTGGACTCGCTGCTGCTGCAGCCGGTGATCCGGTCGCTGACCGCGATCGGGCAGGGCGCCCCGGTCCCGGCGGCGCTGGAGCTGGGCGGGCACGCGCTGGATGTGATCGCGCGCTCGCAGGTGCAGGACGCGGGCCGGGCGGCGGCGCAGGTCGCGATGACGGTGCAGCCGGACGCGTCGGGGTGGGTGCGGATGCTGGTGCCGCCGTCGTGCGGGCGGTGCGCGATCCTGGCGGGCCGCTGGTACCGGTGGTCGTCGGGGTTTGACCGGCATCCGGGCGACGACTGTGTGTCGGTGCCGGCGACGAAGGCGATCGCGGAGTCGCTGGTCGTGGACCCGGACGCCTACTTCGCGTCGCTGACCGCGGCCGAGCAGGATCGGCACTTCACTCCGGCGGGGGCGCAGGCGATCCGGGACGGCGCGGACATCGGGCAGGTGGTGAACGCCCGCCGCGGCGCGGCCGGCCTGTCGCGGCCGGGCCGGCTGACGGCGGACGAGCAGCGGATGCTGCGCGGCGGCCGGGATCGTGCCCGGCTCGGCCGGGTGGACGTGTTCGGCCGGCCGCTGCACGTGACGTTGGAGGGCACGACCCGCCGCGGGGTGGCGGGCCGCCGGCTGATCGCGTCGGGCGGGGAGACGGGTGTGCGGTCGCGGGCCGAGCGGCGCGCGGATCGCGCGGCGGGCCGGACCGAGCGGCGACCGAGCCGGGCGCGGACGCCGCGGCTGATGCCGGAGGCGATCGCGGAGATCGCCGGAGACGACCGGGAGCTTCGGGTGAAGCTGCTCCGGCGGATGGGCTACATCCTCTGACCAGCGCTACGTCCGCGCACTGAAGGACGGGATGGCCGACGGGCCCGAAACGGAGATCACCATGCACAAGCACTTCACGCTGCCCCTGCTGGCGTGCGACCAGGTCGCGCTGCCCGTCCACCCCCGTACCGGGCTCCGCGCGGTCGGGTTCGTGGCCGGTCGGCCCGTGTGGCCGATCCGGGGCGGGTCGGGTGACGACGCCGGTGGCGGCGGGAACAACAACCCCTCGGGCGGGTCCGCCGGGGGTGACGCGGGCGGCCAGCCCGCGGGCGGTAGCGATCCGGCGCCGAACCCGCCGTCCGGCGGGCAGCCCGGCAACGGCGCCGGCCCGGGCTCCGGGAACGGTCAGCCCGCCGGCGGCCAGCCCGCGGGAGGCCAGAGCGGCGGCGCGGGCGACGGGGACCGGAAGTTCACGCAGGCCGACGTCGACAAGGCCGTGCAGGACCGGGTGAACCGGGAGAAGAAGAAGCAGGAGGGCGCCGACGCGAAGGTGACGGCCGCCCAGCAGGAGGCCCAGGCGGCGAAGGACGCCCAGCAGAAGCTGCTGGACGTCATCGCCGAGGCGACCGGGCAGAAGAAGTCCGACCAGCCGCCGGACCCGGCGGCGCTGCAGCAGACGCTGACCCAGCGGGAGAACCGGGTCAGCGAGCTGGAGAGTCTGAACGCGGACCTGCGGGTGGAGCTGGACGCGTGGCGGATCGCGTTCGACGGCGGCGCCAACCCGGCCCGCCTGATGAACAGCAGAACCTTCCACGACAAGCTCCGCGCCGTGGACCGGGCCGCCACCGACCGGGACAAGCAGATCGAGGCGCTGGTGAAGGCCGAGATCGAGGCCGACGAGTCGCTGAAGGGCGTCGGGACGCCGCGGACCCCGCGCCCGGACCCGTCGCAGGGTTCCGGGCGTCCGGCGCCGACCGGCGGCGAGCGGGGCGCAGCGGAGGCGCAGCGCCGGTTCGGGAAGCCGGCCGCGGCCAGCACCACCTGATCGACCGCGACGTGCGGTCGTGACCACTCCCTGGAGGGGATGACGCATGACCGACATCTCGGTCGAGAAGAAGCTGTTCCTGCCGGCGGACCGGCCGTGGCTGCTGTTCGAGGCCACCGGCAACAACGGCCCGGTGTCCACGGACGCGGGGGTCATCGACTTCTCGCTGTTCACGAAGGCCACGCACTACCCGGACGGGTTCCTGCCGTCCGGGCTGGTACTGGGCCGGGTCACCTCCGGGGCGCGGCTCGGCCCGTACCTGGACAGCCTGTCCGACGGCCGGCAGGCCGCGGTCGGGTTCCTCTACAACGCGATCGCGGTCCCGTCGGACACGTCGCGGAAGGTCGCGGCGGCGATCACCGACTCGTTCGCGGTGGTGTCGGTGTCCCGGCTGCCCGCGAACCACGGCCTCGACGCGGCCGCCCGCGCCGACCTGCCCCGTATCCAGTTCCGGGCCTGACCGGTCCCCCTGATCGAGATCGGAGATCACAGATGGCGATCGTGTGGGACTCGTACGTCTCCGCCACCGACCTGACCGCGTTCGTCCGGGCCGTCCCGGTCGACCAGCAGTACGTCCTCAACCAGATCTTCCCGGACCAGTTCGACGACGTGCTGGAGGCCGAGTTCGGGGAGTCGGTGGTGACGACCCGGGCCGCGAAGGCGCGGGCGTGGGACGCGCCGCCCTCGCCGGGCCGCCGGGACTCGTTCAGTGTGTCCCGGGTCAAGCTGCCCGCCGTGTCGCAGTTCCTGGGCCGCGGTGAGCGGGATCGGCTGGAGCTGGAGCGGCTGCGCTCCGGCGGCCAGAACACGCAGGCGATCGAGCAGGCGATCTTCGACGACGCGGAGAACAACGCGCGCTCGGTGAACGCCCGCGTCGAGGTGATGCGCGGTGACCTGCTCGCCGACGGGAAGATCACGCTGGTCGAGCTGGGCGGGCTGGAGGCCGACTTCGGCACCCCGGCCGAGAACTTCGTCAGCGCGAACGTGCTGTTCACCGACCACGCGAACTCCGACCCCCTGGGCCAGTTCCGGGTGTGGAACACCATCTACCGCAACCAGAACGGCTTCCCGATCGGCGGCTGGTGGTGCGCGGAGGAGATCCTCTACCACCTGCTGCAGAACGAGGCGATCCGCCAGATCTGGGCCAACGGGGCCGGCCAGCCGGCCGGGTTCGTGACGCAGGACCAGCTCAACCAGACGCTGCAGACCTACCGGCTGCCGCCGATCATCGGCACCTACGACGCGAAGGTCGACATCGACGGCACGATCACGAACATCCTGCCCGCCGACAAGATGATCGGCGTGCCGCCGGCCGGGATCCGGCTGGGCCGCACCCAGTGGGGCACGACGGCGACGGCGCTGGAGGCGCAGGCCGCCGGGGTGCAGTTGGTGGGCTCCCCGGCCGGGATGGTCGCGGTCATCGACAAGGACGCCCGGCCCCCGTACCGGGAGACCGCGTACGTGGACTCCGCGGTGATGCCGATCCTGGAGCGCCCGCGGGCGCTGTTCGTCGCGGACGTGGCGTGATGTCGCGGCTGGTGGCGAACGTGTACGCGGGCGGTGCCTGGTACGGGCCGTCGTACCCGGACGCCGGGGACCCGCCGGCCGGGCTGGTCACGAACCCGTCGTGCTGGGACGGGGACGTCCCGGCCGCGGCGCCGTCCTCCGGCCGGGACCACGACGGCTCCGGCGCGACGTCCGGGGGCGGGGACAAGCCGCCGCCGAAGTCGGGCCCCGGGTCCGGGGACGCGGCGTGGACGGCGTACGCGCGCCGGCACAACGTGCCGGTGACCGAGGAGATGAGGCGCTCCGAGGTCATCGAGGCGTGCGCCGCGGCCGGCGTGCCCACCGAGTCGTAACCCGGCCGGACCCCGGAAGGAGGATTGGTGGCCTACGCCGATCTGGAGAACGTCCGGATCGCCGACCGCGAGCTGGGGCCGGACGACGAGGTCGCCGACTGGGTGGACGCGCTGCTGGAGCAGGCGGAGGCTCAGATCCGGCTGCTGTTCGGTGACCTGGATGCCCGGGTCGCGGACGGTCGGACGGATCCGGTGCTGCTCCGGCAAGTCGAGGGCGAGATGGTGGCCGCTGTCACGAAGAACCCGCAGTCCTACCAGTCCAGCTCGGAGGGCGTGTCGGGTCTGACGGAGTCGCGGACGTTCAACCTGGCGGCGGCGTCCGGGCTGATCCGGTTCACCGAGGACCAGCAGGCGATCGTCGCCGGCACCCTGCCTGGCTCCTCCGGCGGGTCGGGGCGGGCGTTCACGATCCGGCCAGGTGCTCGGTGACCGTGGAGGTGCTGGTCCGCCGCGGTACGCGGCTGGGCCGGCAGACGGCGACGCTGATCGAGCAGGTCCGCGGCCAGCACAACTCCCGCCGCGACGGGGACCTGCTGGTCGTCGAGTTCTGCGTGCTGGTGCCGGCCGGAGCTTCGGAGACGCAGGAGCAGCGGGCGAGCGCGGAGACCCGGTGGCGGCTGTTCTTGCCGCGGACGGTGCCGGACGACGTGGCGTCGCGGCTGTGCACGGTCGTCGCGGGCCCGGTGGACGCCGAGGGGGCGCCGCTGCGGCTGGCGGTGGCCGGCCCGGCGGAGCCGTTCTGGAAGCGCAACGGGCGGTTCTCGCACACGGAGCTGGCGCTGACCAGCCGCACGTCCTGATCACAGAATCCCGACCGTCTCGGAGGTCACGATGAGGTTCGACCGGCGCAGGGGCAGTACCCGTCAGGCGCTGTCGCTGCCGAAGGTGCGGGCGGCGCTGGACACGACGGCGCACCGGCGCGCCCCGGCGGTCGCGGCGGCGACGGCGGTGTCGGAGCGGGGCGGCTACTTCTCGGGGGAGCGGACCGAGCCGGGCGAGACCCGCCGGTCGGTGCACGTCGAGAGCGGGCACCGCGCGAACGACGGCCGCCCGGCGTCCCGGATCGTGGTGAACCGGGCGGTCGCGCCGCTGAACTTCAAGTACTACCGGGACTACATCCTGCGCGCGGTCAGCGGTGGAGCATGACCACCCACCTCTGCCTGGAGTTCGACCGGCTGCCACCGGAGCCGGCGCGGGCGGCGATGTGCGGTTGGCTGACGGCCCACGGCATCGACCCGGTGGAAGTGCCGGTGCCGGGCTGGGTCGAACGTCGTCCCACCGCCCGGCAGGTCGCCTACGAGAGCTTCGAGATGGTCGCGATCGACGGCGAGCGTGTACCGCGGTTCGTCGACGGCGACGCCGTCCGAGTTGTGCGGGTGCTCCAGTTGGAGGCCCGGCCGATACCCTTCCCCCTCACGGTCGCCGAGTACGCGATCGAGGCTGCCCGGTGAGCACGCCGACCCGCTCGCCGCTGGCCCTGCCCGGGGAGTTCCCGGACGCCGAGGTGCTGATCGGCGACATGCTCGCTGCGGTCGAGTCGAACGGCGTCGCGCTCGGCTCGGGCCGGGTCGATACCGACACCTCGGACATCGAACCGCCCGCGATCACCTGCTACGCCCCGGCCGGCCGGTCGAGCGTGAACGCCTACGGCGACGTGGAGACCGCGTTCCTCTACGTGGACTGCGTGGCCGCGAAGTACGACCGCGACGGCGCGAAGGCGATGGGCAGCGAAGTGCGCCGCCTGCTGGCCCCGTTCCGGCGCGGCGGCGTCCACAAGGGCGTCCAGATCCACCGGGTGGAGGAGATCACCAGCCCCACCGAGCTGCCGCTGCAGCATGCGGAGGACCCGCGGCACCGCGAGTCGGGCTGGCAGGTCCAGCTCCGCAAGCACCGCGGCGCCGCCGTCTACCCCTGAGCACGGGTACCGGCTCACGAGACCTCGGACACCTCGGATTCCCACCGCCTCGCCCGCCTCGCGGGAGGGGTGTTCGTCATGCACCCCTGACCTGGAGAGGTGAGCCTGTTGGCCGAGACGCTGGTCTCGAAGTCCGTGCGCGCGCACGGCGACTACAACGACGCCCTGATCTTCCGCGCTCAGGTCGGCGCCGTGCTGTTCGGTCTGTGGCCGACGGCGTCGGCGATCACGACCCTGATCGACACGATCGCGGCCGGGAAGGTGAAGATCCCCGACTCCTACGAGACGGTCGGGATCACGTCCGAGGACGGCGTGGAGTTCACCGAGGACATCTCGATGATCGAGATCCGCGGGTGGGGCTCGACGACGGTGCTGCGCCGCGACATCGAGTCCTGGGACCACAGCTTCCAGTTCTCGATGATCGAGGACCGGCGGATCGCCTACGACCTGTCCGCGGGAGTCGACACCAAGCAGATCACGATGTCGGCGGCCGGGGAGTGGAAGCACACCCGGTCCGCGCGGCCGACCACGAAGTACCGGCGGGCGCTGGTGCTGGCGCAGGACTACGAGGACGACCTGCTGGTCATCAAGGGCAAGCACTACCCGAAGGTGATCCTCACCGAGCGGGGCTCGGAGACGTGGAGCAACGGCGACGACCCGGTGATGAGGGACTGCACGTTCGGCGCCGACAGCGACAGCACGATCGGCGGGCCGCTGACCGAGTTCCTGATCGGCCCCGGCGCGAAGGCGTACGCCGCGGCCCGAGGCATCCCGGTCGCAGCCTGACCGGCCGCAGATGTCGGCGGGCGCGTTCACCTTCCGGGGTGTCCGAGGCGCGCCCGCCGGCTTCACCTGATCGGACACCCCGGGATGGGAGGGCGCGGTGGCGCAGCAGCAGGGCCCGGTGACGGTGGTCGTCACCGCGGCGGGCAACGAGCGGTCGTGTGACTCGTGGGAGGACGCGGTCGCGGTCCTATCGAACGGCGGCCGCGTGAAGGACGGCTACCCGCAGGCGCCGCCGATGGAGGTCCCCGACCGGTCGGAGGAAGCCCCGGCCCCGGCCGCGCCGGAGACGCCTCCGGCGCCGGCCGATCAGGCCCCGGCGGAGTCCTCGCCCGCGGTCGAGCGCGGGACGGGCACGACCAGCACCACGAGGGCCGCGCGCTCCTCGTGACCCCGGGCCCGCGACCGGTCGCGGGCCCGTCTACCTCGGACACCTCGGACACCCTGGAGCACACCGATGAAGCGCACCGCCGCGGACTTCGCCCGCGAGGCACTCGACGAGCCGTTTGAGCTGGTGATCAATACCGGCCGGTCGGACAGGAGTGTGTTCCCGCTGCCGTTGTCGGACATGACCTACGAGCAGAACAAGGAGATCGCTCGCCTCACTGGCCTGTGGGCGAGCGCCTACAACGACTCGCTGGAGTCGGGAAGCTCGGTGGTGCCGAAGACACCGGACGGTGCACCGGAGATGGAGCCGGTCGAGTTCCGGATGCGGGTCAGGTTCGGCGCGCTGGCCGCCCGCGAGCCCACCGCCGGGGACCCCCGGGCGTTCGTCGCCGAGTCCTCGACCGCGTCCCGCGCCGCAGACTACGAGCTGTTCCGCAAGCACATCTGGGGCCCGCTGCCGTGGACGCAGGTGTCCCGGCTCGTGGAGGCGGTCGACGAGCACTACGACCCGGACCCGAGCACCGACCTGGAGCGGGCGAGAGCGGCCGGGGCGAAGCTGCTGCATCAGTGCCACGCCCTGCTGGAGGGCGCTGACGTCGACAGCCCGCAGGTGACGGAAATGCTCAGCCGGATCGCAGAGGTCATGGAGAAGGCGGAGGCCGCGGCGGGAAAATCCGGTACCGCCGCTGGCTGATCGACCGGTACGGCCGGGAGGTCGAGTGGGATTTCCAGCGGGTGGGCCTGGATGTCCGGGATTTCTGGCGGTCACGACAGTGGGCCCGATTCGATTCCTTTGTCGAGCAGTTCGAGCTGGATTCGCGGTCGTGGCTGTCGTGGGCGCAGACGAATGACGTCGATCGGTACGAAGCCGCACAGAACGCCGGGACCCTGAAGCAGGGCAAGGGGACGGTCCACACTTTCGAATGGTCGGAAACCAATAACCAGCTCAACAGGCTGATCGTCGGCCTTGACCATCTGACGCACATCACCGCGGTGAAGGGCACGAAGTCCTACCGCAAGAAGTTCAAGGCGCCGAAGTTGACCTGGCCGACCACGGCCCTGGACGGGCTGAAGAAACGCGCGCAGGAGCGCCGATCGAAGGCACAGCGGGCGTTCCAGGCGATGTTCGAGTTCGTGCCGGAAACCGAGTGGCAGGCGGAGCTGGCCGAGCACCAGGCGGCGCTGGAGGCCAACCCGGACGCGCTCACCCCGGTCCAGGAACGGGCACTGGCCGAGGCCGAGGCCCGCGCCAGCGACCCGGACGACGCCACCCCTTGAGCACCTCCTCGCCGAGGAGGTGCACGCCCTGACCTGCTGACCGGAGACGGAGGTGCTGGGTGCCGAACGAAGCCCTGGAAGTCGGCACCGGCTACCTCCAGCTCGTCGCCAGCGGGCAGAACCTCCAGCGGGACGTCGACCGCAAGGTCAAGGCGGTCAACGCCCCGGACATCGTCGCGAAGATCGACGCGAACATCTCCAAGCTGGAGAAGCAGGCCGCGACCGCCCGCAAGCGCCTCGAACAGCTCAACTCGATCAAGGCCGACCCGCAGATCGACCTCGACATCGCCGCCGCGCAGGCGAAGGCCGCGGTGATCGAGGGCCGGCTGAAGGATCTGCGCGGGCAGAAGGCCACCGCGCAGGTGACGGCGGACATCACGGCGGCCGAGGCGCAGCTCGGCCGGATCTCCCAGCAGGTCGCCCGGTTGGAGGCGAAGCGGTCCGGCCCGAAGATCGGCGCGGACATCACCGAGGCCGAGACCAAGGTCAAGCTGCTGGAGACGCGGATCTCCCGGCTCCAGAGCGCTCGGGCGACCGCCAGGGTGAACGTCGACGGCGCAGCCCAGGCGCTCGCGCAGCTCGACGGCGTCGAGCGGTCCCGGCGCCGTCTGGACGGGTCGCGGGCGTCGCTGTCGGTGGCGGCGTCGGGTGGTGCGCAGGCGTCGGGGATGCTCGGCGCGGTCGTCGCCGGCCTGTCCGCGGTGATCTCGCTGGCCCCCGCGGCCGGGGCGGCGTTGTCCGCGGGCCTGGCGGGCGGCTCCGGCGCGGTGCAGGCCCTCGGGGCGGTCACGGCCGGGTTCTCCGGGGTCGGGGACGCGATCAAGAGCGTGCAGGCCGACGAGAAGTCGGCGGCCACCTCCAGCGCGGGCTCGGCGGCGTCGCGGGTCGGGTCGGCGAACCAGATCGCGGGGGCGCAGTCCTCGCTGGCCGCCGCGGTCCTGGCGGCGGACCGGGCGGCGATCACCGGCGCCGAGCAGGTGTCGGACGCGACCCTCGCCGAGTCGCGGGCGGTGCAGCAGGCCGACCGGACCCGGATCACCAGCGGCCAGCAGGTCGCGGCGGCCCGCCAGGCCGTCTCGGACGCGATCGTGGCCAGCGCGGACCGCGACTCGGACGCCGAGCGGGCAGTGGGCCGGGCGCAGGAGGCGGCCCGCTACAGCCAGGAGTCGTTGACCCGGGCCCGGCAGGCCGCCGCCCAGGCGAACCGTGACCTGCAGCTGTCGCTGTCGGGGACGGCGATCGCCGAGAAGCGGGCGATGCTGGCGCTGGAGAAGGCCCGCGACGCGCGGGCGTCCGGCGGCGAGATCGACCCGAACAAGTACAAGGGCCGCGAGCTGGACCTCGACGTCGCCGAGGCCGACCAGCAGCTGAAGGAGGTCCGGTCCCGGTTCTCGGACCTGCAGGGCGAGCAGGCGAAGTGGGCGCGGGGCGGGGTGGAGGGCTCCGACCAGGTGATCGCCGCGCAGCGGGCGGTCCGCGACGCGAACCTGGGGGTGGAGGACTCCCAGCGGGCGGCGACCCGCGCGCAGCGCGACGGCTCCGCGCAGGTGGCGGCGGCGGTCGCTCAGAGCGCGCAGGTGCAGCAGCAGGCCGCCTGGTCGGTGCGGGACTCCCAGGACGCGGTGGGTGACGCCCACACCGCCGCCGGCCGGGCGGCCCGAGCGGCCGCCTGGTCGCAGGAGGACAGCGCCCGTGGGGTGTCCGACGCCCAGAGGGCGCTGCAGGCCGCCCTGGACCAGACGGCCGCGTCGGCGGGGTCGGCCGGGTCGGCGGGGAAGAAGTCCGCCTACGACCTGGCTCAGCTGTCCCCGGCGGGCCGGGACTTCGTGCAGTTCTGGACCGGGCAGTGGAAGCCGGCCCTGGACGATGTGTCGCACTCGGTGGCCGACCAGATGCTGCCGCGGGTGCAGCGGTCGATGCTGGAGCTGCTCGGGCTGCAGCCGGTGTTCCGGGCCGGCCTGTCCCGGACCGGCGCGGTGGTCGGGGATCTCGCGGTGCGCGGCGCGGACCTGGCGACGTCGCCCGCGTTCCGCCGGGACTTCGCGGCGATCATGGACTCGAACAACCGGGCGCTCAGCTCGTGGGGGCAGGCGGCGCTGTACGGGGCGGACTCGGCGCGGGCGCTGACGGTGTCCGGGTTGCCGCTGTCCGAGCAGCTCGCCCGGGTCGCGGCGAGCACGATGCAGTCGGTCGACTCCTTCATCCTGGAGAAGGAGTCCACGGGCGAGCTGGCGAAGTTCATGCAGCTCGCCGGGGACAAGGCCGGGCAGCTCGTAACGGTCGCGGTCGACCTGGCCGGGACCGCCTACCACGTCGCGGAGGCGATGGCCCCCGTCGGGGCGGTCGTCCTCGACGTCGTCGACGGCACGGTCCGGCTCGTCGGTGAGTTCGCCGGGGCCAACCAGGGGCTGACGGCGTTCATCGTGACGGCCGGGCTCGGGCTGGCCGCGACGAACGCTCTGGCGAAGGGCGTCGTCGCCTTGCAGGCCAGCTACGGGATCGCGACTGGCGGGCTGAAGACGCTGGGCTCGTTCATCGGCACGACGTTCAACCCGGCCGCGCTGTACAACACCCAGATCCTGACGCGGATGCGCGGAGGGATCGACTCGGCCGGGATCGCGGCCAGCGGCTACGTGCAGAAGGTCACCGGCTCGGCGGTCGCGTCCACGGCCGCTGCCGGTGGGGCGCAGATGTTCGGGCGGGCGGCGACCGGGCTGGCCGCCGGCCTGCCCGCGCTGGCTCTCGGGGTGACGGCGCTGTACATCGCCACCGAGGCGCTGACGGTGTCCAGCTCCGAAGCCGCCGACGCCTTGCAGCGGGGCGGCACGGCGGCGGAGCAGACCCGGCAGAAGATCGCTGCGCAGAACTCCGTGGTCGGAGAGAACGCGTCGTGGGTGGATCGGCTGGATCAGTCGGTGAACGAGTGGATCGGCTCGACGTTCCACCTGTGGGCGACGCAGCAGACCGCGACCGACGAGCTGAACCGGTCGCGGGCGGCGATGTCGAACCTGGAGCGCGCCCAGTCCTACGCCACGGAGGCGCAGGGCAACTACGAGCTGGCCGTCCGCCAGTTCGGGCCGGCGTCGGCGCAGGCCACATCCGCGATGGCCGACCTGCAGGGCCGCACCCGCGACGTCGAGATCGCCCAGACCGCCGTGCGGGAGAAGACGGACCTCGCCACGGCGGCGCTGCTGTACCAGCGCGACCAGATCCTTGCCGGCCTGGACGCCGACCTGCGGCTGCGGATGTCGAAGCAGCAGCTCGCGAAGGACCAGCAGGCGCTGGCCGACGCGATCAAGAACAGCGGCGCCGGCTCGCAGGAGGCCGTCACCGCCGGCCAGCAGCTGGAGCAGACCCAGCTCCGTACCGCGGAGGCGGCGAAGGCCGGTGCGGGCGGCCAGCGCGCCTACGCCGAGTCGATCGGCGACATGGTGGCGAAGTCGCGCGGGGAGCTGACGCCGTCGCTGGCCGGGATGGTCCAGTCCCTCGACGGCGCCGGGCTCGCGGCGGCCGGGGCAAAGGTCCACATCGACGACGCCGGGCACGCGGTCGCCGTTTTCCCGGGTGGGAAGACGGTGACCCTGGACGCCAACGTCAGCCCGGCGCTGACCGGGCTGGCCGGCGTCCAGTACGAGTTGGGTCTGGTGCCGCCGGGCAAGGCGATCACGGTGTCGACGCTGGACGCGGAGGCCCAGCAGCGCCTGCGGGACCTGGGGTTCACGGTGACGACCCTGCCGAACGGGCAGGTCAGCGTGACGGCCAACGACGCCCAGGCCCGCGGCACGCTGGCGGCGTTCCAGGAGTTCGCTCGCTGGCAGCAGGCGAACCCGCAGCTCGCGGCTGACCCGGCCCGAGCGAACCAGGCGATGCACGACTTCTTGGTGAACGCCGGCCAGCAGACCGGCGTGCCGATGCTGGACGCGAACCCGCAGCGCGCCGACCAGCAGGTCACCGACGCGGTGAACCGCTACAACACGACGTGGGGTCATGTCCCGGTCGGCGCGGACACCCGGCAGGCCGACGCCGATGTGCACTCGTGGTGGGAGAACGTCCTCGACTTCATCAACCACAGCCCGCTGAACCCGTTCGCCGCGTTCACCCCCCGCCTTGGCGGCAACGCGTCGGGTGGCCCGGTGCCCGGCCGCGCCTCCGGCGGCCCGATCCAGGACCGGATCAGCCACAAGCAGGTCATCGGCCGGGTCCCGGGCCACGCGGGCGGGCTGCTCGTCGGGCCGGGCACCGGGACCTCGGACTCGATCCTGGGGCTGGACGCCGGCGGGATCCCGACGGCGCGGGTGAGCGACGGCGAGTACGTGGTCCGCAAGCGGGCCGTCGATGCTGTCGGGATCCCGGCGCTGGACGCGATCAACAGCCTGCGCGGCGGTGGCCTGGTCGGGCTCGCCGCGGGCGGGCAGCCGCAGCAGGCCGCAGGCTCGCCGTCCGGCGGCGCGGCCGGGGCGTCGCCGGCTCCGGCCGGGGCCGGTGCCGCGGCGGGGGCGACGTCCGCTCTCGCCGCGGCGATGGGGCTGGCCGCCGGCACCGCCGACGTGCTCGGACCGGCGCTGGCCGGGGTGACCGCGCAGCAGCAGGCTCTGGTGTCGTCCGGGGTGAACCCGCTGGCCGGGGCACTGACCGGGCTGCTGGACCCGGCGCTGGCCGGCACCGCCTACCAGGTCGGTGTGGCCGCCCCCGCCGCGCACGCCGTGCTACAGGCCGCGCAGGCCGGGACGATCCTCTCGACCGCGGCCACGGCGGCGGGGGCGCTGCTCGCGGACGGGCAGATGGCGACGTCGGCGACGCTGATGTCCCAGCAGACCCAGGCCGAGCACGCCGGGCTGCGGGCCGGGCAGGCCGCCACGCAGGTCTCGACCGGGGCGACGGCGGCAGTGACCGCCGGCAGCAACGCCGACATGATCGCCACGACAACCGGGATGTCGCTGGCGTCGCAGGCCCAGCACTCCGGGTTGCGGATCAGCCAGGGTCAGACGGTGCTGGCCTCCCAGCTCCTGGCCTCGCTCGTCGCCGGGGCGAACCTGAACATGCAGACCACGACCGGCACGATGTCCGCGGTCAACCAGGGGCACCTGGCCTCGCTGCAGTTCGCGCAGAGCGTGACGGCGGGGTCGACGCAGGCGTTCGCGGACTCGTGGCGGGCGCAGCTCGGCCGCACCGTCCCGGACAGCGCCGACCCGATCCGCTGGGTCATCAACTTCCCGATGCGGTCGATCGTGGACGCCTGGAACAACCTGGACGGCCAGTTCGCGCTGGGCAAGCACGTCAACCCGGCCGTCGCGAACTTCGCGACCGGCGGCCCGGTCCGCGGGCCGGGCACCGGCACCTCGGACAGCATCGACGCCCGCCTGTCCGACGGCGAGTTCGTCGTCCGCGCGGGTGTCGCCTCCCGGGTGCCGCACTTCCTGGCCGCGCTCAACGCCGGCCAGCCCGAGGCGATGCAGGCGGCCGGCGGGCCGGGCGCCCGCATGCCCGGGTTCGCGCAGGGCGGCATGATCTCCGTCGCCCAGTTCCTGGGCGGCGAGTCCGGGAAGCCCTACCAGTGGGCCGGTACCGGGAACCCGTCGTGGGACTGCTCGGGCCTGATGTCGGGCGCGGTGCACGTCGCCCGTGGGGAGAACCCGCGGTCGGGCCGGATCGGGTCGACCGGGTCGTTCCCGTGGCCGGGGTTCGCGCCCGGCTTGACCGGGGCGTTCGCGGTCGGGTCGACCCGGAACGCGGGCGACGGTGTTGGGCACATGGCGGGCACGTTCGCCGGCGTGAACGCGGAGTCGTCGGGGTCGGCGGGCGTCCGGTACGGGGGTGGGGCGCGGGGCGCGGACAACCCGCTGTTCAACCAGCGCTACACGCTGGCGATGATGGGCGGCCAGTTCCGGTCCGGGGGGATGGGTGATTCCTCGTCGGGCGGCGGCGCGTTCGACCCCACCCCGATGATCAACGAGGCGTTCGCGAAGGCGTACCGGGAGATCGCGGACGTGCCCCGGTTCTTCGGGCCGTCCGCCCAGGTCGCCCGCGATCAGGGCGTGGCCCGGGTCGGCGCGGACTCGGTGAAGGCCAAGGCCGTGGAGGCGGCGATGGCGATGTTCGCGTCGTCGGGGCTGTGGGGCCCGCCCGGTGCTGGCGCCGAGTTCGTCGTCCGACAGATCTCCGACGCGGCCCGCTCGTACCGGGTGGGCGTGGACGGGGCGACGATCGGTGTGGCGACGGGCCTGGTCGAGAGCAACCTGCGGAACCTGCCGGGCGGGGACCGCGACAGCGTCGGGGTGTTCCAGCAGCGGCCGTCGCAGGGCTGGGGCTCGATCGCGGAGTGCATGAACGTCCTGCACGCGGCCGGTTCGTTCTTCTCCCGGTTCCCCGGCAACTGGCGGTCGATGCCGCCCGGCGACGTCGCCCAGAGCGTCCAGAGGTCGGCGTTCCCCGGGAAGTACGCGACCCGGATGGGCCAGGCCCGGGGGCTCGTCGCCCAGTACGGCGGGGTGTTCGACACCGGCGGTGACCTCCCGCCGGGCTCGACGGGGGTCTGGCACAACGGCACCCGGTGGCCCGAGCACGTGCTGGACACCACGGAGACCCGCTCCTACGACACGCTCACCCGGCTGGTGGGCCGCGGGGATCTCCAGCAGGCGATGGGCGACGTCGACGGCGGGCGCGAGGTGCACAACCACTTCATGGAGAACGGCGTGATCCGGGAGACGGTCGACATCGACCAGGTCATGCACCGGGCCGAGTTCCTCGCCGGGACCGGGTCGCTCTAGACGGTCGCGAGGTCGATCCGCCACACCGGGTCGTCGTCGGCCAGCACCTCGTCGTTCTGGGCGCTCGGCCTCCAAGGCCCCGGGGGCGCGGGGTAGGCCAGGTCGGCGGCCTCGTCGAGCCGAGCGCTCAGGAACTCGGCGATGTCCACCGACCCAGTGTCCTGGACCGGAAGGGGTGTGCGTGACGCAGACGCTGCTCCGGCTCGTGGACGGCGACGAGACCCTGGAGCTGTGGCGGCTCGACCCGCTACGGCTCGACGTCATCATCGACAGCTTGGAGGTCGGGTCGCCGGCCGCGCGGGAGGTCGTCGCGGACCGGCCCGACGACGACGGCACCGACGACCAGACCCAGTACCACGGGTCGGCGCCCGTCTCGCTGAAGCTCACGGTGTTCGACACCCCCGGGGGGCTCCTCGACCAGATCAAGCCCTGGCTGAGGTTCGGGCGCCGGCCGTGGCTGTGCCTGTCCGACGACGAGTGGCCCACCGAGCGGCGCATCCAGATCCGCGCTGATCAGTGGACGAACCCGATGCCGCACACCGGGCTCGGGGTGTGGCGGGAGGTTCAGCTCCAGTGGAAGGCGCCGGCCGGGGTGTGGCAGGCGACGGACCCGGCGTTCTACGAGGTGCTGGCCAACCGGAACCAGTCCGGGGGCCGCTCCTACCCCTACCAGTCGCCCCGCGAGTACGGCGTCGCCGCGACGACCGGGCAGATCCTTCTGTCCAACCCCGGGCACGGCGGCGCCCACCAGGTGATCCGCATGTACGGGCCGTGCGCCGGCCCGAGGTGGACGTGCGACACCACCGGGCAGACGGTCACGTTCAACGAGACGCTTGTGATCCCCGCCGGCGACTACGTCGAGGTCGACACCCGGGCCGGGACCGCGAACTACCTGTCCGACCCGGACGCCTCCCGGCTCGGCGACCTGGACTACTCGGTGTCGTCGTGGTGGCGGGTGCCCCGCGGTACGTCGTCGGTCCGCTACCACCCGACGTCGCAGGTCGACGCCGGGTGCGAGGCGCAGATGCAGTTCTACCCGGAGTACCTGCCGTGACGGCGGAAGGTGGTGACGGCGCGTGGTGATGGAGCGTCCGGCGTGGATGGCCGCGGCGGCCGGGGATCCGGCGATCCAGTACACGGCGCAGCAGGACCGGGCGAACGTCCTCGGCACGCTGATGTCGCGCGAGGGCGTGCTGTACCCGAGCGTCGGCGAGCTGGCCCTCGCGCCCCGGGGCGCGGGGGCGAACATGTCGATCGACGTCGCGCCGGGCCGGGCCGCGATCCGCGGCGACGACATCAGCGACCAGGGCACCTACCTGTGCAACTCGACCACGACGGTGAACGTGGCGACGTTCTCCACCGGGTCGGCGATCACCGCTCCGGCGTCCGGGACACGCACCCACCGGGCCATCGCCCGGCTGCGAGACAAGGCGGCCACCTCGAACTGGACCACCTACGACTGGGTGTTCCAGCTCCTGCAGGACACCGGGTCCGGCACCCCGGCCCTGCCGGCGTCGGCGGTGACCCTGGGGTACGTGCGGATCTCGGCGGGGCAGGCGGCGATCCAGGCCACCCACATCGACGTCGTCCCGGACCGGGCCAGCGTCGGCACCCCGTGGCTGGTCGGCTCGATGATCGACACCGGGATCAACTCCGCGTACGGCGGCCGGGACGCGACCCGCCCGCTGACCTGGACGAAGAACCCGGACGGCTGGGTGTTCCTGTCCGGGTGGATCCGCCGCAGCGCCGCGAACACGAACCTGGCCGCCGGGCAGATCTACAACTTCGACGGCTCCGCCACGATCGGCTCCGGCGCGCCGCTGCTCCCGACCGATGCCCGACCGACCGGGATCCGGGACATCACGATGATGACCGACCTCGGGGCGTGCAACCTCGCCGTCTACCCCAACGGGTCGGCCACGTTCCGGTTCCAGCAGGCCGCGACGATCGTGCAGAACCAGACCTGGTTCAGCTTCGACAGCTGCGTGTTCCGGGCCGCCGCGTTCTCGTGAACGGGTCTCGTGGCTGAGTGGGCGTTCGTCGTCGGCCCGTCCCGCGGGCCGATCACGACGTGGCTGAAGCGGGCCCGCGACCGCAAGGTGACGTTCCGGCTGAGCTCGGCCGGCCACTCCGAGGCGTCGTGCACCCTCGACGGCCGGCGGCCGGAGGCGGGCGCGATCCAGGAGCTGTCCACCGACCTGCACGTGCTGTACCGGCGCAGCCCCGATGTTGCGCGGCAGCGGCTCTACGTCGGCCGGATCGGGAAGACGGTCGACAAGCTCACCGAGACCAGCCACACCGTCACCGTGCCCTCGGTGGACTACCGGCAGGTGCTGGAACGGCGGCTGCTGATGACCGGGTCGAACCAGGTGTGGAACGCCGGCACGGACCTCGCGGACGTGGCGTGGGGGCTGCTCGGGGAGGCGCAGAACAAGGACGGCGGGAACTACGGGATCACCCGCGGGTTCGCGACGTTCGGGGTCGACGCCGGGCGCCGCGAGTACAAGCTCGGCGACGCGATCAACGCGAAGATCCAGGAGCTGTCGGAGGCGCCGGTCGGTTTCGACTGGGACATCGTCGGGTCCACCGACCCGGGCTCGAACGCGTTGGCCATGCGGGCGTGGTCACCGGGCCGCGGCTCCGCCGGGGGCGTCGTGCTGGAGTACGGCCGCTCGGTGACCGAGTTCGACCGGACCGTGGACAGCTCCAGCTACGCCAACGCGGTCAGGCTCAACGGGACCCCGCCGGACGGGTCGCAGGTGGAGCCGGCGATCCAGGAGCGGTACGCGGCCAACCTGGCCACCGCGCCGGAGGGCCGCTGGGACAAGGCGTACGGCACCGACGTCACCTCGTCGGACGGGCTCGCGACCCGCGCGGACTGGCAGATCGCCGACGCCCAGGTCGTGCAGCCCACCTACACGTTGACCCTGGCCCCGGGCTGGTGGACGCCGGGCCGGTTGTGGCTCGGGGACACGGCCCGGTTCATCGCGAAGTCCGGCCCGCGCATCGACATCGACACCTCGCTGCGCGCCCAGGAGATCGCCGTCGAGGTCTCTCCCGACGGCGGCGAGTCGTCGGTGCAGGTGACGATCGGCGCGGCCCGCCCGGACTACCGGCGCCGCGCCGCCGACGTCGAGCGGCGGCTCACCACTCTGGAGCGCCGGTGAGCGACGCCCGGGTCGCGCTGCGCGGCCGGTTCGTCGACCCGGCGACCGGTGCGCCTCTGGCCGGGCTGCTGCAGGTGGTCACCGACGACGGTTCGGGTGCGGGGGTCGCGCTGGCCGGGGACGGGACGTTCGCGCTGGACGTGGACCGGCCCGCGGGCGGGCAGATCACCCTGCAAGATGACGCTGGCCGCCAGTACGGGGTCGACGTGTCCACGACGACGCCGACCGTCCTGGCGTCGTCGGGCGCCGGGCGGCTGCTCCTGGACTACGCCGGCGACCTGGACATGCTGGGGCAGACCGCGGAGACGCTCGCCGCGCAGGCCAGCGCCGACGCGCTGGCCGCCCGGACGGCGGCGTCGTCCGCGGCCGCGCAGGCCGGGTCGCTGTCCGCGGTCCTGGCGATCACGGCGGCGACCATGCAGGCGGCGCTGGCCGCGGCGTCGGCGGCGCAGGCCCGCCGGGTCGGGCTGGTCGTCGGCCGGGCCGCCGTCCCGCAGCTCGCGGTGAACCTGGACGTCCCGGTGACCGTCGGGTGGGCGGCGCCGGTGGCGCCGGCGACGGCGGTGGCGCTGCTGGAACCGGCCGGGTCGCTGCTCGGGCAGGTGTCGGCGACGGTGCGCGCCGACTCGCTGGCCGCGGCCGGCTGCACGGTGGTGCTGCGCTCCCCGGTGCTGGTCGCGGCCGGGGCCGGGAACGTCGCCGTCGTCGGCGCCCACCTGACGTGACGTGGCGGTGCTGGTGTGACGGGAGGACACGGGTGAGTGGTGCTCGCACAAGAGTCCGGCGGTCCGCTTCCGGACTGGCTGGCTGACGCCCCGCCATGGCTACAGGCGATCGCGCTGGTCACGACCCTGGCTGGGGTGATCGCCCCGATCGTGCTGGTGATCGTGTCCCGCCGGAACGCGACCCCACCGACCCCTCCGGGTGGCGCGCAGGCCGGGCCGCCGGCGGGGCCGAACCTCGGCACGGAGCCCGGCCCGAGGACGGGGCCGGCGCTGGAGCAGTACGACGCGAAGATGGCGCTGATCAACAGGATGGTGTCGGGGCTGGAGCAGAACTTGGCCGACGCCGAGGCCGAGGCGGCCCGGCTCCGGGCGCGGCTCGACGAGGTGCTGTCGCAGCTCGCGGAGGCCCGCGCGGAGATCGGCCGCCTGACCTACCAGCGGGATCTGCTGATGCAGCAGCGGGCGGAGTCGCCGCGAAGGGACGGGTGAGGCAGCTGCTCGGCGCGGCCCGCGCCGACGTCGCCGCGGTCGACGAGGCGGCGCGCCGGCGGCTGCGGTGGGCGTTGATCGCGCTGGCCGTGTCCGCGGCGCTGGCGGTGCTGCTGTCGGTGGCGGCGGTGTCGATCGCGGTGGCGTCGTCGACGACGCGGGCGGAGGAGGTCGCCGCGCAGGTCGCCCCGGAGGTGATCGCGAAGGTGGTCGCCGACTCCCGCGCGCAACGCATCCGGAACGGCCGCGACGTGCTGGCCGCGGCGAACCGAGTGCTGGACCAGCGGAAGCTGCCGACGGTCGCGGACCCGGGGCCGATGGCGAACGCCGAGCAGATCCTGGCGGCCGCGTCGACCGCGCAGGTGCTGGCGGTGCTGCCGGAGGACATCGCGACCCGGCTGCGTGATCAGCGTTCCGGGCAGGTGGTGGTGCTGCCGACCGCGTTGGGGACGGTGGCCGGGATCCCGCCGTCCGGGTCGAGCGTGGGGGCCGCTCCGAGCCCGGGGCCGGGCCCGGCCCGCGGATCCGGTGGTGGTGGACGGTCCGGGGCGCCGCCGCGGTCGCCGTCTCCGGGCGGGTCGGGCGGCGGCTCGGCGGGTGGCGGCTCGGGCGGCTCGGGTAGTGGAGGTGGCGGGCGGCCACCGGCCCCGGCCCCGGCGCCGACGCAGCGCCGCCTGCTGCCGATCTTGCCGGTGCCGCCGATCGACCTGCCGCTGGTCGGCCCGGTCTGAACGGGAGAGGCGGTGGCCGCTGTGCGGGACGCCGCGGCGCCGCCCTGCCGGTGCGGGCACGACATCGCGGCGCACGAGCACTGGCGGCCGGGCGGCGAGTGCTCGCTGTGCGACTGCACCGAGTTCGCCCCGGCCGGGGTGGTGCGGCCGTCGCGGGCCGTCTCGGCGGCGGTCGGGCTGGCGGCGATCCCGCTGCTCTGGCTGGCGGCCGAGGTGGTCGACATGCTGCTCGGCCCGGCGGCGCGGGCGCTACTGCTCGCGCTGGTCGCCGGGGTCGCGGTGTGGCTGCTGATCAGCGACAAGGAGGGAAGCGCATGACGGGTGACCTGTCGGTGGACGACTTCCTGCGGTGGGTCCACCAGAGCCCGGGGAAGTCGGATCCGCCGCCGGGGCCGTGGGACGTCCAGGACGACAAGAGCTGCGTCGGATGCCGGGCCCCGATGGCCGACTGCTTCCTGTCCTGGCTGCGCGGCGGGCCGTACTGCTGCGGGCACTGCGAGCACGGCATGCAGGTCAGCCAGCGCGGCTACAGCTACGCGTCCGCCCGCGCCGAGGGCTTCGGCGAGGACCAGGCATGCGATTTGGCTGTCCAGCCGGAGGACGTCGTTCAGCCACCTCAGTAGGAGGCCCGGTGATCTCCACCATCCAGTCCTGGCTCGACCGCACCTACCTGCGGCGGGCCGTCTCGACCATCCGGAACGAGGTCGCCGATGTGCGGCGGCTCGTGACGGTGGATCTCCCCCTGGGCCTGGACGACCGTCTGGCCCAAACCGAAAGGATCATCATGAGCGCACTGGACGACCTGCAGGCCGCCGCCGAGCGGAACGGCGCGGCGGTCGGCGAGGCCGTGACCGCGCTGGCCGACCAGCGGGCCAAGATCGCCGCGCTGGAGCAGGCCGTGACCTCCGGCCAGCTCGACCAGGAGAAGCTGGCCGCGATCACGGCGTCGATCGACGCCGAGTCGGACAAGATCGCGCAGGCGCTCGCCCCGGTGGTGTCCGACCCGGCGACGCCGACACCCGTCCCGGACAGCAACGTGCCGGTGGAGACTCCGCCCGCGCAGAACCCGGACACCGCGGACCCGTCCAGCGTGGACGGCGCGGCGGCGGCGGGCGAGCCGCTGCCGGACGACCTGCTGGCCTGACCGCTCCCCGGCGTCCCGGTCCCGGCTGTCGTGGTGGGCGGCCGGGCCGGGACGCATCACTCAGTGACTCCAAGTACGGCCGACGACGGCGGTACGCCGCCGTCATCGAACCCGGCTCCCGAGGAGGACGTCCATGAGCACGACCACGCGACCCCGGCTCTCCCCGCCGCCGGACACGATCTGGCTGCTCAACCGCAGCACCCTGGTGACCGACGGCGACGCCGCCCTGATCGCGCAGGCGCTCAACGTCCAGCTCGCCCGCGACGTCTGCCCGGTGTGGGGCCTCGCTCCGATCCGCGTCCTGTTCGCCACCGGCTCGTCACCGTCGGTGCAGAACACGCTGACGCTGCTGGACACCCTCGACGACCCGCAGGCCGCCGGGTACCACACCGAGGACCGGCGCGGCCGAGCGTTCGGGGTCGCCGGAGTGAAGGCGGCCCTGGACAACGGCGCGAAGGTGCTGACAGGCCCGTACTCGGTGGCGTCGATCGCCTCCCACGAGGCGGCGGAGCTGGCGTGCGACCGGCACGCGTCGGTGTGGTGCGACTCGTGGCGCGGCTTCGAGATCGCGTGCGAGGTCGCCGACCCGGTGCAGTCCGGCACCTACGACGTGCAAGTCCCGGCCGGGCAGACGGTCACGGTGTCGAACTTCTGCACGCCGGACTACTTCGACCCGCAGGCGCAGCGCGGCACCCCGCTCGACTACCTGGGTTCGGTCCGGACGCCGTTCACGCTGGCGAAGGGCGGCTACTACGTGCGCCGCGACGTCGGCCAGGACCAGGGCCAGCCGGTGTTCGGCGACCAGGTCCCGGGCTGGGTGCGGGAGATGAAGCTGCACGCCCTGTCCCGCACGCAGCACCGCGTCGCGCAGACCCGCGACGAGCACTGATCCACGTCACGGCACCAGGGAGGTAGGTCATGGTCAGCTCGCAGAACGGTTGGGTGGCCAACGAACCCGACCGCGTCGCATCCCAGCTCGTGCCCGGTACCCGGGTGAGCCTGCGCGTCCGCAAGGACGCCCCCGGGCTGCTGCTCTTGGAGGTGGCGGCCGCGTTCGACCGCCGGGTCCAGGACATCGACGCGGTTCAGGACGACTGGGGGTACGCCGAGCGCCCGATCCGGGGCGGCACAGCGCTGAGCAACCACGCCAGCGGGACGGCGATCGACCTGAACGCCACCCGCTGGCCGCTCGGGTCGCAGGCCAGCGTGAACCTCAACGCCCCGCAGATCCAGGCCGTGCACCAGCTCGTCGGGGTCACCGGCGGCGTCGTCCGGTGGGGCGCGGACTACGTCGGCCGCAAGGACCCGATGCACTTCGAGATCAACGACGGCCAGGACGTCGCTTCCTGCGAGCGCGCGCTCGACGCGATGCGCAGGTTCAACGGCGCCCCTGGCGCCGCGCCTCCGGCCCCGGCGCCGATCGGCCCGGACCGGCCCACGCTCCGGCTCGGCAGCAGCGGCGACGCCGTCCGCGCTCTCCAGGACTGGTCGAACTGGTACCCGTGGCGGCCTGCGCTGCCGGTGCTCGGCGAGGACGGCCAGTTCGGCCCGGCCACCGACCGGGTCGTACGGATGATCCAGGGCCAGCTCGGCGTCGCCGCCGACGGCATCGTCGGCCCGGACACGTGGCGGGCGCTGGCCGGGCGCGGGTTCCCGGTGAAGCGGTGAGCACGGCGACGATCGTCTGGGACGACGAGGCGTGGACCGACATCGGTGGCGGCGTCGAGATCACGTTCCAGGTCCGCGAGGACACCAACGAGCGAGTCGGGCTGATCGAGCGACACGTGTGTGCGGCCGGAGGGCGCGGCCTGGGAGAAGTGCCGTTCGCTGGTCGCGGCCGGTCCGGTGGTGCGGCGTACTGGACGGTGGAGCAGGACGAGCCGCTCACGCTGTCGCCGTCCATCCAGTGTCCGCGCTGCCCGCACCACGGCTGGATCCGCGACGGCCGGTGGGTGCCCGCGTGACCCGGGAACGGATCGACTCGCACCCGGTCCGGACCGCGACGGCCCGGCAGACGCCGCTGGCCGCGGCCGGGTCCCTGATCTCCGGGCCCGGCTACCTCGCCGCGCTCACCGCGGCCGGAGTGCCCGTCGGGCGGTGGGACATCCTGTTCGCCGCAGTCCTGTCCGCGGTCGCGGCCGCGCTGCCGGTGTGGGCGATGCGTCGGGCCGCCGCGCACGCCGAGCGGGACACGACGCCGTGGCGGGCCGCCCGCAACGACCGCGGGGAGCGCCTGCTGCCGCGCGGCGCCGCCGCGCTGGACGAGCTGCTCGACGACCGGCTCCGGGAGCACGGCTACGACCTGGAGCCGTCCGCCCCCGACTCGGCGGGGCCGACCGGGACGAGCGCGTGGCCCGCCACCCGGCCCGGGGCGCCGTCCGCAGAGCCCCGCCTGTACGGCGGCGGCGACTACACGGGCGACGCCGTCCGGGAGCACGACGAGCGGCGCGCACAGCAGGCCGGACACGGCGGCGCCCGCCTCGGGCGGGCCGTCGCCGACCAGCGGGCCGTCCGGCCCCCGGGGCCTCGGCACGACGACCGATCAGACCGAGCAGGAGGACGACGTGGCTGACATCGCGTGGCCGGTACCGCTGGTGGACCCCGATACCGGCGCCAGCGTGGCCGCCGACGACATGGACCACTTCAACAGGCTGGTCTCCACCGGCCGGTGGCAGCTCGCCTACCCGGTGCCCGGCCTGGAGCACGTCCGGGTCGCCGGCGACCGGAACCCGCCGCCCCGCGCGGCCGCCGCCCGGGAGGGCGCGCCGGCGCCGCGGCCACGGCCGGCTCGGGAGGGCTGACCGGTGGCGCTGACCCCTCCGTTGGTGGCGGTGCAGTACCTGGACCTCGACGACGACGGCAGCAGCGCGTACGCGCTGACCGCGAAGGCGACGCTGCCGCGGCTGACGAAGGCCACCGAGCACGGATTCTTCCGGCCGAAGCCCCTGGTCTCCCCGACCCCGGATGGCTCCGGGGTGCGGACGATGCTGATGCGGGCCACGGACACGATGGACGAGACGTGGGGCTGGGAGGTGTCGCTGCCCGGGGAGGTACGGACCCGCACGGTGCGGGTCCCGTCGGTGCCGTCGGGCGGCCGGACCGTCACGGTCGGCGGCGCCACCTACCCGGCGGCGTGGCTGACCGAGCTGGTCGACCTCACCACGCCGTCGGGGAGCGTCCCGTCCGGGGCCGGGTTGTCCGTGACGGCCGTCGACGCCCGGATCGACGCGAAGTTGACCGCTCTGCGCGACCCGCAGCAGACCGCGGACCCGTTCCTGCAGTACGCGATGCTCGACGAGATGGATCTGCCGGAGATCTCGGACGCCGCGCAGACGGCGGCCGTGTCCGACACGTCCACCATGCTCAACCGGACCACCCGGTTCGCGACACCGGCCACCGGGACGACCGGGATCACGCAGCCGCTGCCGGCGGCGACCCCCGGGCGCCGGCTGGCCGTTGGCCTGGACTCCGGGACCACGCCGCTGATCGTTGCCAGTGCCGGCACGGACGTGATCGGGGCCGCCGCGAACCAGACGGCGCGACTGGTCGCCGGCGAGCTGCTGGTGCTGCACTGCACGACGGCGGGCCGCTGGCGGGTCGGCGGCGGGAACAAGTCGCTGGAGCTGCTCGACGGCCGCTACATGCCGCGCGGCGGGCTGATGGTGCTGGTGGAGGACGACTTCTCCCGGTACACGGACGGCCCGATCAGCGGGAAGTCGCCGCGGTCCGGGGACGCGTGGCTGGGGTCCGGGCCGGTCCCGCCGCAGGTCGTCGGCGGTCGCATGTTCAGCTCGGCGAACGGCTACGCCTACCAGCCGAACCTGCCGATCATCCCGGTGGAGATGGTCGCGGAGGGCATGTTCTCCGGCACCGACCCGTCGGTGACCCCGCTGACCACCGCGATCGGCAACACCGACGGCACGGGCGCGTTCCAGCAGGTCATCCACCCGATCTACGGGCCGCGCGGGTTCGTGCTGCAGATGAAGGAGAAGGACCAGCCCGGGAACGAGTTCGTGTCGCTGATGTCCGGGCAGTGGGACCAGCCGTGCGCGATGGACGACGCGACCCGCTACCGCTTCCACTTGATCGTCCGCGGCTCGACGGCGACGATCACCGGGCCGAACGGCGAATCGTTCTCGCGCACCGACCCGCGGATCCGGCGTGTGCACCAGGTCGCGAACTTGGCGTACTTCCAGCCGACCACGGTCAACTCCGGCGCCGGGATCTGCAAGCTGACCCGGGCGCTGGTGCTGGGGATGCCGAACACGGCGCCGCTCGGGCTCGGGGAGGACGTGCTGGACCGCGGGCGGGCCCGCACCTCCGACCCGTACGGCCGCTCGGCCGGCTCGGAGGGCTCCTACGGGCAGGTCAAGGTCGGCCGGTCACCCACCTACGACCAGCCGTCGATCATGTTCGGGGGCGAGTCCGAAGCGATCGGCCCGATCCGGACGGTGCTCACCGCGGACGTCGCCGCTGCAGGGACTGCGCTGTCGACGATGGAGAAGATCCCGGCCGGGTCGACGATCCGCCTCGACGGCGGCGCGGTGGCCGAGACCGTCACCGCGTCGGCTGCCGCCCCCGGCGGGACCACCGGTGCGGCGACCCGCGCGCTGGCGGCCGGTACCGCGTTCGCTCACGCCGCGGGCACGGTCGTTCTCGCGATCCCGCCCGCGACCCGGCGGCGGGAGATGCGCTACGACCCCGAGAACGACTACACCTACCTGCCGGACTCGCTGGTCGTCACCGTGCCGTCGTACCTGGCGATCGGCTCGCAGAACGACGTGTACTTCCGCCGGCTGGGTACGGGCGTGATGGGGCTCGGCGCCGGCTCCAGCTTCCAGGCGGACGGCACCTGGAACGGCGGCCAGATCCGGATGGGCAACTACCGGCTGTGGGTCGACGCGAACGGCGTGCTGCGGATGAAGGCGTCGGCGCCGGCATCGGACACCGACGGCACGGCCGTCGGGTCGCAGTCCTGACCCGGGCCCGGTCGGAGAGGAGGACGTCGTGGCTGAGGCGCTGGTGGCCCGGCACGGGGACAGCTGGGCGTCGCCGCCGTGGGCGGTCGTGCTCGGCGGCGCCCCGACGGACTTGCACGCCTGGCACATCCGGGCGCAGGCTCGCGCGACCAGCGAGGCCGACACCGTCGCGTGGGAGTGGTCGGTGGCCGCCGGCACCCTGATCATCGGGTCGGCGGAGGTGGAGCTGGCGTCCGGGGCGACGCTGACGACCGGCACCGTGCAGCTGGTGATCCGGCCCGCCGACTGGGTGGGGAAGCCGCGGAGCTGGAAGGGCGTGCTGGACGTCGAGCTGTCCTCGGACGACACCGACGAGCCGGCGCAGCGGCACACGGTGATCGCCGACCGGAAGTTCTCCACGGTGCCGGACGTGGCCCGTGCCTGACCCGCCGCCGGTGGAGGTCGTCGAGGTGCCCGTGCCCGGCGTCGACGTCCAGGTCGTGGAGGTCGCCCACCCCGGCGGGCCGCGGGTGCTGGCCTACGAGCAGCCGGACCCGCTCGCCGGCGCCGAGGTGCGCTCGGTGTCGACCGCCGCGGTCGGCTCCGCCCTGGCCGGGCACGAGCACGTCCAGGTCGAGCCGTCGAGCACGTGGATCGTCGATCACGGGCTGGGCCGTCACCCGGCGGCGTGGTCGCTGTTCGACGCGGCCGGCCGTCTGCGGGACGAGTACGTGGTGGAGATGCCCACCGTGAACCGCGCCGTCGTGCGCATGGACGTGCCCGTCGCGGGCACCATCCGGATGATCTAGGAGGATCACGTGCCCGGACCCCAGGCCCTGTCGTCGAAGGACTTCGGCAACCTGCCCGGCAAGAACCTCGGCGCCGGTGTCGCCGGCACCGACGCCGCCCAGCTCGGGCAGGCCCAGTCGCTGGCCGCCACCGCGGAGAACAACGCGAAGGGCTACACCGACAACCAGCTCGCGGGCCTCGCCTCCGGGCAGACGTTGAAGGGCACCGTCCGCGCCTACACGGCGACGAACGTCAACATCTCGGCGCCCGGCTCGACGATCGACGGCCTCACCCCGGCGGTCGACGACATCTTCTGGCTCGGCGGCCAGTCCACTGGCTCGCAGGGCGGGCCCATGCAGTGGAAGGGCGCCAGCGTCGCGATGGTGCGCCCGGCGAACTGGGACACCCAGGCCGAGGCCGTCCTCGGCTCGTACTGGATCGTCCGCGAGGGCACGTCGGCCGACAGCTTCGTGCTGCTGACGAACGACAGCTTCACCCTGGGTACGACGACGCCGGTCGCGAAGCTCGTCGGCATCGCGCAGGCCGCCGTGGTCGAGGGCTACACCGAGACGTGCCCTGCGACGACCTCGGGCGGCACGTGGACGGTCACGCACGGTCTGACCCTCACCGCGCCGCCGATCGTGCAGGTCTACCGGGTCGCCAGCCCCTACGACCTGGCCGACGTCGCCGTCCGCGTGCCGTCCACGTCGCAGGTGACGATCCTGCCGGACGTCGCGCTGGCCGCCGGGGAGTGGCGCGTGGTCATCCGCAAGACGGTCTGACCCGCAGGTGGTCGACAAGCCGGCGCTGTCCGGGACCCTCCTGCCCGCGGACCCGACCGACCCGGCGGAGTCCGTCCGGATGGGCTACCTCGTCGACACCAGCGGCCGGTTGAGAGCGGCCCGGACGCCGCTGGTCCTCTCGCCGATCCGGACCGGGTCGGTGTCGGCCTCGCTCGTGTCCGACGCCGGCTCGGGTGCCGGGAACCTGATCAACCTGACGGTGACCGGGAACGTCACCCTGGGCCTGTCGAATCCGACCGACCACCAGCGGGTCACCTGGCACCTGCTCGCGTCCGGAGCGGCCCGCACGATCACGTTCGACAGCTCGCTGCTGCTGCCGCCGGGCCAGCCGGCCAGCGTGGTGATCCCGCAGAACGGTGTCCTGGTCGTCGACGCCGAGTACGTGGGGAACCGACCCACCGCGACGTGGCTGGTGACCCGCGTCCAGCAGACCGACGCCGCGTCCCCGGCCCCGGCCGGGGTGATCGCCCGGCACCGCCGGCCGTCCGGGTCCGGGAACAGCAGCAGCACGACGGCGTCGACGGCGGCCAGCGCGCAGGGCGTCGCCCGGGTCGCCGCCAGCGTGCTGGCCGGGCGCCTGTACCGGGTGCGGGTGTCCGGGCACTACATCTCCACCGTGGCGGCCGACGCCGTCGGGGTGCAGATCACCTACACCACCGACGGCAGCACGCCCACCGTGTCGAGCACGAGCCTCGGCGGGCTGTTCGTCTCGCTGCCCAAGGCGTCGACGACCGAGTCCAAGCCGCTGGACTGGCTGTTCACCCCGGCCACGTCCGGGACGCTCAACGCGCTGCTGAGCTTCTGGCGGCAGGCCGGCACCGGGACCTGCACGATGCAGAACTCAGCGTCGCTGCCGCTGGACGTGCTGGTGGAGGACATGGGCCCGGACCCGGGCAGCTCGGGCACCGCGCTCTGACCCGGGGGCGGTCACGTGTAGCGCGGTGGCCGGCCGCCGCGGGCGCGCTGTTCGTTGATCCGCCTGCGGCGCTGCCCGATCACCCCGAGGTCGGAGTCGGTCAGCGGCTCCGCGGTCGGCTGCTCCTCGGCGTGCCACGCGCAGACGTAGCGCCGGACCAGCTCCGGGCGCGGGTAGCGGTAGCGGTGCGGGACGGCCGCGGCCTCTGGCCCGCCGCACTGGTAGGGCGGGCCGCCGCGGGAGATGTAGGCCACGCACCCGGGGTTCGTCCCGTACAACAGCTCAGCCACCGACACAGGTTCGCACACCTGTTCGATAAATGGCGGCCGGGGATCTGCGTTCACGCGCCCGCCGGGCCCGGTCCAGCACCGACGAGGAGGCGGGGGCGATGCGTTCACCCGTACGGACCCGGGCCGAGGGGATCCGGACCGCCGCCCAGGCCCGGCGGCCCCGCTGCTGGTGCGGCTGCCCGGAAGCCGGCCACCGGATCCCGTCCCGGCACGCCCGGCGGATCTGCCTGCGCTGCGGGGAACGCGCCTGCCCGACCTACGTGCCGTGCAGCGAGATCGGCGCGCGCGTCACCTCGGCGCACCATGTCGCCCGCGCCCTGTCCGACCAGCAGGTCCGGGCCAACCTGGACGCGCTGGCCGCGCATGTGCAACGTGTCCCGGCCGCCGAGCGGGCGCTGGCCGGGCGGATCCCCGAGCAGCGCCGCCCCGGCGTCACCTGACCGACACCGAACTCCGGCCCCCGGCTCCCGACGGAGCCGGGGGCCATTCGTCGTTCCGTCACTTTGCGATACCTCTGGCGTTAGGGTGTCATGTCGATCCCGACGACGCGGCCCGCCGCCGGTGACGTCCGCGATCTTGCGCACCGCGCCGGCTTCCCCGCCATCGCCGCCGCGGCGGGCGCCGTGGCCGCCGTCGCCGTGCTACTGCTCGTCCGGGAAGCACTCTCCGATGACACGTTCATCACCCTGGGCTACGCCCGGGAGCTGGCTGAGCACGGGCACTGGGGGATCGTCGCCGACCGGACGTCGAACACCGCCACGTCCCCGCTGAACGTCTGGCTGCTCGCCGCCGGGATCGCGCTCACCGGCCGGCCGGTGGTCGCGGTCGGCCTGGTCCTGGCCGCCGCCCTCGCCGCCGTCGGCTGGTGGTCAGCCCAGCTCGGCCGAGCGATCGGATCGCCCACCGCGACGCCGCTGCTGCTGCTCGGGCTGCTGGCCGGTTCGCCGCTGCTGGTGTCGACCGTCGGGCTGGAGAGCCACCTCGGGTGCGCGGTGCTCGTCGGGCTGGCCCGCTACGGCGCCGCGGGCCGCTGGCTACCGTCCGCGGTGCTGGCCACCGCCGCCGTGCTGACCCGCCCGGACCTGGCCGTCCCGGCCGCCGTGCTCGTGCTGGTGCTGCTCCCGGCCCGCCGGTGGGCGCTCGCGGTGGGCGTGGCGGCCGTGCTGGTCGTGCCGTGGCACCTGTTCGCCTGGTACCGGCTGGGCGGTTTCGTCCCGGACACCGTGTGGCTGAAGGCCGGGGAGTCGGCGTGGGAGGGCTACACGTTCACCGACGGAGTCGGGCTGTACCTGCGGGACTTCCCGGCCGCGACCGGGCTGACCGTCGCCGTGGTCGCGGCCGGCACGCTGGCCGCGGCGGCGACACGGGCCCGGGTGCCGGTCGCGGCCGCCGCGGCCGGGTGGGCGCACTTCGCGGCGATCGCCGTGCTGGGCACCCCGCCGTACGGCTGGTACTACGTTCCGCTGGTCGCCGGCTGCGCGGTGGCCGCCGCGACGGCCCTGCCGGAGCTGGTCGTCCCGCTGGTGCGGCGTGCCGCCGTCGTCGGACTCGTCGCGCTCGCGGCCGCCGCGGCGGGGTTCGTCGTTCAGCACGCGGGCAGCCCGACGGCCCCGGTGGTCTACAACTGGGCGTCGTCCGCGCAGCTCGGCCGGGTCGGGACGGACGTCGCCCGGATCGTCGGTGACGACCCGGTCCGGGTGGACCTGGAGGTCGGTGCCGTCGCCTACTTCTGCCGGTGCGAGGTGCGGGAGATGTTCACCGATCCCGCCGAGACGGACGGCGCGATCCAAGCTCGGCTCGCGTCGGCGGGCCCGGTCCTGCAGACGGTGATGAGCTGGAACTTCGCGCACCGCGCCCGGTCCGGCCCGGAGCCGACTCGCTGGTCGCTGCGCGGCGCCGGCCTGGACGCCCGCCCGGGCCCGGGCCGCTGGGTGTGGCCGACGTCGGCACCGGCGCACGCCCCCGGCACGGTCGTCCTGACCCGCGACGGCGGGTAGCGTCCCGGCCCGTGATGATCCTGGAGCGCCTGACCGCGATGAGCCTGTCCGAGGGGCGGGCTCGCGCTCATCTGCGTGACGGATTCGTGCGGGTCGGCCGAGGCGACGGCGTCGTGCTCACCGACCCGGACCAGGAGGTCGACCCGGCCGCGCCGGTCCGGTTCCAGCCGTCGTCGATCACCAGCTACGAGTAGACCTACGTGCTGCGCGGCCAGATCTCGTGCTTCGGGTCCCACCACAACGCGTGGAAGCGATCGCCGCGCCGGAACCCGTACAGCCGGCCCGGGCCGCTGACCTGGATACGGCTGATCCGTGTCTGGTCGTCGAGCCCGATGTCCGCCAGGTGCTTGACGGCAGCCTGGTTCGGGATCTTCTCGATCTCGTAGTCCTTGATGATCGCGCCGCCGGCGACGGCCTCGTGCATCGTCATCGTCTCGATCGACGCAATGCGCTGCAGCAAGGTGACGTGGTCGGCGCTGGTGATCCGGCTCAGACACCACGGCCCGTTCACGTCCGCCTGTCCGAACTGGATCACGACGTTGCCCGGTTCCGGCGGGCTGAACGTCCGCTTCCGCGGGGGCGACAGGTCGGCGGGGCGCTTGCCCTGCGCGATCCGGGGGACGTTCCGTTCGTCGACCCGGCTGCTGCGGCTGCGCTTCGGGGTGCCCTTCTTGCTCACACCGGGTCGGCGTTCTCGCTCGTCAGGCCGTCGTAGTACTCGGCGATCGCGGCGTGCTCAATCACCGCGGTCCCGCGCTCCCGGTCGCCCAGGTTCTCCCGCCGGCGGGCGTCGCGCCACGGGTCCTCGGAGTGGGTCAACTCCGAGAGCCAGTGCGCCGACTTGTCGGCGTAGGCGTCGAGCACGGCGTCGATCGCGTAGGTCTCATGCCCGTCGAGCCGGCCCGGGTCGCCGCCGGGGATCTCGTCAGGGCCGCCGTCCAGGCTGAGCCGGCCACGGTGCAGCCGGTACAGGTCGCGCACGACCGGCCCGTTCGCCCACGCCTCGATGTCGTTGTTGAACAGCGGCTTCTCGCTCCACACCAGGAACCACGCCTGGCAGTAGTAGACGAGCTTCTGCAGCTTCATGGCCGTCATCGGGCCGCGTTCGCGCAGGATGTAGGCGGCGACGTCCTCCACGCGCGCCATCGCGCTCCCCCTCCGGTTCGGGTAGTACTGCCCACGGCACCCACCGGGTGTCGTCGACACCGGCGTCGTCGTGGTGACCACGGTCGCTGTTACTCGCTCAACGCGCACGACCTGGCCTGCAGACCTCACTCAACCAGGTGAAACGCCGCCCGGCACACCACCGGCCGTAGGGTCTACGTCACGAACACCGGCGCACGCTGGGCACGGCCACGTCGCTCACGTGTCCCGCGCCTGCTCCACCCGGGCCACCGGATCCCCGAGGTCCAGCTCGGCGAGGTGCCCGAGCACCCGGGCCAGCTCGTCGGCGAGCCTCCTGAACTCGCCCACGGCCATCGGCCGCTCGATGGAGTCCAGAACAACGATCGGGCCCCCGGCCAGCACCGGCCCGCCCAGCAGGACGTCGTCGGTGCGCTCCAGGCGCACCTCCCCGATCGTCTCGTCGGTGACCAGCTCGGCGACGTGGAGCCGGCGCAGCAGCTCCCCGCCGCGCAGCTTCCGGTCGGGGACGTCGTGGCCGGGCGGCAGGGAGCACCACACCGGACAACCCGGGACCCCGTCCGGACGTCCCGGGCCGGGCTGGGTGTCGGCGGTCACCGGCCCCGTCCAGCTCGACGCCGGCGGGCCCGGTCCGCCCCGGCGCGGCGAAGGCCGGCGCGGGCGCCGCGGACCCGTAGCGCCTCGTCGACAACCGGCCGCACCGGGCACGGACCCGGTACTGGAGGCTCGCCGCCGCAGGCGCAGCCCGGGCACCGCCCGGAGCCGTCGGGCCGGTGCGCGGCGTCCACGTCGTCGAGCAGGCCGGGCAGCCCGGGCGAGCGCAGCAGGAAGTCCACCGCCTCCGCGGTGAGCTCGGCGCCCGGGGTCACGCGGTGGCCCCGGCGGCGACGCGGACGACCCGGTGGGCGCGCACGTTGCGGACGTCCGCGGCCCGCCGCCCGGTCCGCAGGAGGTCGCACGGCCAGCGGACCCGCCCGGACTGCGGGCCGCCGCACACCCGGCAGTGGCCGCGCCCGTCGTCGCGGTGCTCGGCCAGCACCCGGTCCAGGTCGTAGCCGGCGCCGGCCATCAACGCGACCAGCGGCGGCAGGTCCGGCTCGGTGCTCGGCGGGGCCGCGATCGCGGGCTGGTCGTCAGACTGGTCGACCGGCCGGGCCTCGGGTGCGACCTGGGGGCGGGCGTCCGTGGGGGCGCTCGGCGCGGGCTGGGCCGCCCAGTGCGCGGTCCGGCCGTCCATCACCGCGCAGCAGGTCGAGCACACCCGGATCCGACGGCGGGACGGCCCGGACGCCCACTCCGGCACGGTCAGCCTGCGACCGCACACCGTCCGCGCGGTCCGGCGGCCGTCCTCGGCGACGAGCCGGTGCACGGTCGGCTGGGTGCCGGGCCCGCTGCTGCGCCACCAGCCCGGCCACATGCCCGCGCCGCCGGGTGCCTCGGGGAGGAGGTCGACGGCGGCGGTCACGACGACGTCCGGCGGGCTGCGCGGGCGTCGGCGCGCCGGTCGGCGACGCGCTCGCAGACCCGGTCGATCACCAGCAGCGAGCACAGGACCGTCAGCGCGACGATCCCGAGGGCCGCGACGCTCACCGCGGCCCACCGTCCCGCTGGGCGACGGCGAGCGGCCCGCGGCCCGCGTCGGGGTCCGGTGGCGGGCACCGGCGGCCGTCGTGCGGGCACGTCGCCGGGCCGGACGCTGCGGCGCGCGTCAGGGCGCGGACCAGCCGGAACGGGAAAGCGAGACGGGCACGGGCGGTCATGCGCCGGGACGCTAAGAGCGTTCTCCCGCCCGGTGTCCGGTCACACCGGACAACGCGACGAACGGCAGGTAGGTCCTACGCCCCGAGCCGCATCCGGTACGCCATCCCGCGGACCTCCCGCCCGGCCGCGTCGCTACCTGCCCGGCCGAGCAGGTCGACCAGGGTCTCCCGCACGAACGGATTCGAGTGCACGAGCTGGGAGGCGGTGTCCTCGGCACGCCGCAGGACCTGGATGGCCTGCGCGTCCGACCGGCCCCGCGCCGCCGCGCCGCGACCCCAGTCCATCAGCACCCACGCCCGCCGCCCGGTCGGCAGCGCATCCAGGTCGACCACCCGGGCGAGGTCCGGCACCCGGTCCAGCTCGCCCAGCTCCACAGCCAGCCCGACCCGCCACACCGCCAGGTTCTGCTGCCCGAAGTGCTGGCCCCCGAAGTTCGTGCCCTCACCGATCCGAGCCGCGATGTCCGCGGCCTCGTCCACGTAGTCCGGCACGGCGGACCCCGCGCCGCTGGACGCCGCCTGCATCGCCGCGGACAGCCGGAGCATCCCGTACGCCTCGGCCGCTGGCCCGCGGTCGGGAGTGAGACCGTCCGCGGCCCGGGTCACCATCTCCAGGGCGCGCTGCCGAGACCGGGCTCCGACGACGGCCTCCGCGCGCATGTACTCGGCGATCCCGACCCACGCCGGATCCCCGGTGGCTTCCGCGGCCTGGTGCAGGTGTCCGGCGATCGACCACGCGAAGTCGCGGTAGCCGAGATCCTTCGCCAGGTAGAACGCCTGGTACAGGGTCTCGATGAGCAGCTCGCGGGCGCCGTCGACGTGCCCGGCGTGCGCCCGAACCCGGCACAGCACAACGGGGAGCACGGCACCCAGCTCGTCGTAGCGGTAGCTGTCGCTGAGCGCGGCGGCCGCCTGGACGTCGCGCCGCAGTTCGCGGATGTCGCGTCGCCCACCGACGGACGACAGGGTCACCTCGCCTAGCTCGATGTCGAGCAGCGCCGCCCGGAGATCCTCGATCGCGGCATGGCTCTGCACCTCGGCCGGATCGACCGGCGTGAACGGCGCCCCGGTCAGATCGCTCGGCGACACGCGCAGGGCGTCCGCGATGAAGTGGATCGTGGACCGCTTCTCGACCGGCTCCCGGCCGCGCTCGATGTCCGAGAAGTACGTCTTGGACAGGCCGGCCAGCTCCGCGGCGGCGCGCAGCGACAGGCCGCGCACGGCGCGCACCTCGCGGATCCGAGACCCGATCGAACGGGCCGGACGGGTACCGTCAGGACTCGTCATCCGAGGCTCCAACTCGGTCGACGTTCACCCCTCGCGACCCAGCTGCCCGGCCGGTCGCGGGGGGTGTTGACCTGGCTGACGGTACGCCCTACGTCCCGCCCGGTGGGCCTCGCCGCTAGCTGAGTGCGGTGGAGATGACCGCGACGATGAACCAGATCAGCAGCGCGCAGCCGGCGAGGACCGCCAGGCACATCACGAGCGTCGCCGCGCCGCTCCTGTTCTCGTCCCGAACGCGCTGGTCGTACGCGCGGGCTTCCGCGACGCCGTCGGCCGGCCCGATCAGGCCCTGGCGTCTCAGCTCGTCCGCGCGGGCGTGCTCGACCAGTTCCTCGGCCGCTTTCCTGGTCCGGATCGCGTTCCAGTCCTCGATGCTCCCCATGCTGGCGTGTCGCCCGGTTCGGCCGGCACCGTTACCGCATCAGCGACACGTCATCACAACGAGGTAGCGGACCTGCCTGCCGGTCACGCCCCGCGACGTCGGGGCAGCCGCAGGACCAGCGTCCGGATCCGCACCTGGAACCCGCTGGCGATCGCGCGTCCGCAGTCATCGCAGAGCACGACGGCCAGCGCGCCGCGGGTGGCGACGACGTCGGCGCGCTGCCCGCACCGCGGCATCGAGCAGATCATCGCGTCACCGCCGGGGCGATCGACCAGACACGACGGGCAGCCGCGGCCGGGCCGGCCAGCCGGGTGATCCCGGCGATGTACGACTCGGCGCGGGAGCGGGACGGCTGGGAGATCGGTGGGCACGTCCACTGGCCGGCCGGGTGCGGTTCGGTGTAGGTGAGCACGACCGGCCCGACGTAGTCGTCCGGCGACAGGGTGCCGATCCGGGGCTCCGAGCCGGTCACGCCGCTACCCCGAGATCCGCGGCCGGCCGCAGGTCGGTGACAGTGCCCTGTGAGGTGGCGCGACGACGTCCGGGGCGCTTCGGGGCTCCGACGACGAGCAGGACAAGGTGAACCACGCCGCCCAGCACGGTCGGTGCGACGGCGGACACGACGACCGCCACCCACGTCGGAGGCGTGGCGCCGACGAGGTGCACGGCCGCGTTCCCGGCGATCGAGGCGGCGATCAGGACCAGGGTCATCGCCCGCCCGAACGAACGCGCCGACGGCCGGCGAGCCCGCAGCCACGCGACGGCGCCCGCGGCCTCGCCGGCGTCGACCGCCACGGCCAGCAGCGCCGGCCGGGCGATCCCGCACACCGACGCGAGATGCTCCAGCGCGTCGAAGCTGCTGACGCCGGTGGCGACGGCGACGACCGCGGCCAGCAGGTACAGCACGATCGTCACGGCGCGGCCCCCGCTGCGACATCGGCCACGCCGAGCGCGGCCCACACGGCGTCCGGGTCCACTGCCTGCCGCCGCAGCTCCGGCGCCGTCACGTCGAGCAGGCCCATGACAGCGTCCAAGAGTGGTTGCCGGTCCCTGTGGACCTGCAGACGCACGCGGCATGCGGTGGAGCCACTGCATCCCGGGAGACGCCCGGCGACCATCACGGCGGCCATGATCACCTCACCGATCCGCGAGTCCGGGCGCGAAGCGATCCGACGCCGCATGAAGCTCGCGGTCACCGCGAGGTCGGTCACGGCATCCGCCCACGAGCGCAGCTCGGCCGGTGTCCTGACCAGGCCGTGGACCTCGTCGCTACAAGACAGCAGCCCGGGCAGGCCCTCGACCTGCACGGTGACGATCCGATCCGTCGGCGGCTGGTCTGCGGTCACGTCCTTGCGCGATCCGCTCACGGTCCCCTCCTTGGGGGTCCGGGGCCCGGGCGCAAACCTGATGTCCGCGCCCGGGCCGTGTGATGTCAGCTCGCGGGCGCGAGCCGAGTACTGGGCCATTCAGGCGTACGAAGTGCGGCAGTTCGCAGCAAATCGCGCAGAAGCGCGGGGCACTGCGACACCAACGGAGGACCCTGCCGCCCGTGCCTCAGCCGCGCTACGTGTCCACCGGGCAATGCGCGCGCGAGATCGGGATCAGCATCCGCTCGCTCCAGCAGTGGGTCGTTGACGGCCTGATTGAGCCGGACTTCCGCACGAAAGGCGGGCACGCCCGGTGGGACGTCGAGCGGGTGCTCACCGAGCTGGCTCTCGGCAAGCCGAGGGCTCGCGATCGTCGCCCCGAGTAGGACCGCCCCGCACGTGTTCACGCCGGCACCGCCAGACCTGGACCGCCGACACCGGGAATGTGCCGCACGTTCGCCAGCGCGGTCGGCCTTGGGAGCCGGTTGACCGCCGCCGCCATGTCCGCGGGGTTCACCCCGGTGTACACGTGAAGCGTCGAGAGGTCGGCGTGGCCGAGCAGTTCCTGCACCAGCCGTACGTCGTGCGTGTCGTGCAGGATGCCGCTGGCCACCCGGTGGCGCAGCGAGTGCAGCCGCTCGGTCAGTCCGCACTTCACCCCGAGGTAGTAGGTGACATTGTCGCTGACGTTCTTACGGGTCAACGGCACTGTGCGGTCGCCGTAGGTTCGGGTGAAGCACAGCCCCGACGCGGGGAAGTCCGGCGAGATCGACTCGTACACCCAGTCCGGGACCGGCACGCTGCGCTCGTCGCCGCCCTTGCCGTGCAGCAGCAGCGTCCAGCCGTCGAAGCCGCGGGAGAAGTCCTCGGTTCGGACGGCGGCGATCTCGGTGGCCCGAAGTCCGCTCCAGCCGGCCAGCAGCAGGTAGGCCAGGATCGGCATCGGGGCGTCGGCGATGGCCGCGAACAGCCGGTCCTCGGGGATGGGGCGGGGCATCCGGCGCTTGCGCTTCGGTCGGGGCAGCAGCGCGGCCGGGTTGTCGGGGCGCAGCCCGCGGGCGTGGAGCCAGCCGTAGTACGGGCTGATCATCGCGGTCTGCCACCGGATCGACGGGATCGTCGGGATGCTCGACTGCCAGCCGTCCAGCTCGCCGAGCGTCGCGGTGTAGGGGTCGTGCCCGAGGTACTCGGCCAGCCAGGTGAGAACCATCCGCCGGGAACGGAGGGTGGCTTCGGCGAGATCACGCCGTCTCATCCAGTCCAGGTGCTCGTCCAGGTAGGAGATACGCTCGGTCGAGTACGGCCCCACCGGAACTGATCGTTTCTCAGTGGTCAACTTCTGTTCCCCCCGTAGTGTGATGTGATGTGAGGCCGATCACTGTAAGCACGAATTGCCTTGTGACACACGGGCAGAACGTGCGCCATTCGGGCGAAATCGGAGGAGTGCGCAGTGAGATCATTTATCACGCAGCGACCTGACCAGCCGTTCCGTACC
>JASUUB010000025.1:0-86151 GCA_031216185.1 Syzygium aqueum | reverse complement strand
TTTTTTTTTTAGGGAAAAAATCACCAAAAACCCCAAACTTCGTCACTTATGACACATTTACCTTGAACTTTATTTTGTGTCATGAAAAATCCAAAACTATACAACTTGTGACACATTTACCTCAATATAATGTAGCCTAGGGCATTTTAGTCTTTTTTCTCTTTCTATTTTTTTCTTTTTTCCCGCGGGGCTGCCCTCGCCTCGCCGACGTCAGGCGAGGGACCCTCGCCCCGCCCAAGCGAGGGTCCCTCGCTCGACACCGGCAAGGCAAGGGCTGCCCTCACCGGTGTGAGGCGAGGGCAGCCCTCGCCTCGCCAGCATCGGGCGAATGGGACCCTCGCCTCGCCGGCCCTCGCCCGACGCCGGCAAGGCGAGGGTCCCCCTCGTCGGCGAGGTAGCCGGAGACCTCGTCGGCAAGGGTAGCCCCCACCGAAAAAAAGAAAAAAAAGAAAAAAATAAAATAAAAAAAGGAAAAAAAGACTAAAATGCCCTAGGCTATATTATATTGGGGTAAATGTGTCACAAGTGACAAAGTTTGGGATTTTTGATGATTTTTTCCCTTTTTTTTATGAAACAAAGAAAAGTTGTTACTAACCGAAAATTGGTATTTTTTTATGAGACAAAGAAAATTTGGGCTTGAATTGAGACTAGACCTACAGTTGGTGCTTTTCAAGGAAAATGAGTGTCAACAAGCATGCTGCCCTATTGGTAAATGGATTGAGGGGTGGAGCCAAAAAGTACCAGATTTGGAGTTTAATTTTCGTTAGTATCGCATACACGTGTATATAGAAAAGAGGAATGAGGCAGAAAAACAAAAAGGAAGCAAATATGAATACATGAAAAGTTAGTTTAATGTGCATATAGGAGCTTCTCACGTGCAGAAGTTTTGAACTATAGTATTACAGACGATTATTATGACGAGCATCGGAATTTTCAAAATACTCTTCTAGTTAGAATTACATGGAGTGATAGCGAATATCACCTTTAATACCCAATCATGAATGTAATTCCCTGTATGTATTACCGAGATATTAATAGTTTATTGTAGCAATTTTGTTTATTATTTAACAAATAACTTAAGAATGTGATTACATCTTGTTAATCAAATAACGTTTGGTTAGATCAAAAGGATTATCACTTTATTATAAAAGCATGATTATATAATTATGTGAGCATTAACAAAACAACTAATGACTCTTACCCAAAAAAAAAAAAACAAAACAACTAATTAGGTATTACTCACTATCATAATTAATAGTGAGTCATTGGCTTTATCAGGATGTTATATAGCAATTCGTTTGTGATTATGACTAACCACTAAATTTATCGTGTAAGTAATTTAAATTACAGCAAACATAATCTAACATCGGTTTAATTAGTGGGAGTCTAGAGACAGGGAACTATAGCTATGAAAGCTATTACTAATAAGGGAGTCAGGTCAGCTAAAAAACGCAACAATCATTTCCGTATGACGAAACGAAAGATCTCGCGAGTCTTCCTGCGCGAACTGTCAGCAAACAGCATATGCTTAATGCATTTCATGTCAAGGTGCCAATCCTGATGTAAGATCTAATCCATGGCAACTTCAGAGGGTTGCAAGACCATCCCACGTTGAGCGAGGCACCTAAAACTTGTTACATAAGCGACTGCCGACTGGTGTGTGGTCAGTCACCACATCAATTTAATCCCAAAGGAAGGGCGTTTAGTTAGTTACATGTACGGGATTGCCTTGGAAACGATGAAAAGGAGCTAAGGAACCAAATTGTACCATTGGGACTTAAGCTAACAGCCCAGCATTCCATTCATTCAAACTTCAATGACACCTAGTTTGTGAGTATGTACGCAAGAAGGAGACACTAGATCACCAAGCGATGAAGACGACTTACTGGCATCACACACAGACATGCTTTCTGCTAAGCGCTCAGTGTAAGATTTTAAGCTTTGCAGCAAACAAAGCGGCCGAATCCTTTAGGGGGATGATGGGTATCGCCGTCTCCGGATATCTCCACAGCCTTGTGCTTCAGTTGCTGCTGCTTCTTCTTGTGCACATCTTTGGGCACGGTCAGAGTAAGCACGCCGTCCCGCATCGATGCCTTAATCTCTTCAACTTTAGCATTGTTCAGTAGACGGAACTGGCGGTAGACACGGGAGGTGCTCGCCCGCTCTCGGCAGTGCCATTTGCAGCCTTTCTCCACGGCTTCGGCATCCTCTTTCCTCTCCCCGCTTATTAGGATGGCTCTTCCATCAACAAGTTGTAGCTTCACGTCCTCCTTGGAGAAGCCGGGGAGATCCACGAGGAAGACGTGCGCGTCGGGAGTTTCCTTCCAGTCCACTTGGGGTTGGGGGTCTGATGGTGAGTTATAAGCTATCAGACCTGTAAAGGGATGATCAAAGAAATCAGAGGGAAGCGACGACATGATGCAGGATCGGAGGCGGTTGTGATATGGGGAAGCAAGCAAAGTATGTACCTGTATGCTGTGTTGAACACTAAGTCGAGAGGGAGGTGGTAGTTATAAAAGAGGGGGAGTCTAGTGGTGGCTTCCTGAAGGACCTGGAGTGCAGTTGAATTCTGGTTTGTGGAAGTCAAATGCAGGAGAAGGGTCTGGGAGAAACTAGAAGTTCAGTCTTTGTCGTGCGGTGCTGTGCCTGTGGGGACCTTCACTTTCTTTTGATCTCTAATCCATCGTACAAAGGGTTACATCCGAGATTAGAATTAGAATGTCCGGGTGGGTTCTTTTAGTCAAAACAAAGGTCTTTGGCTATCTCGAATCTGGCATTCATATTATGCACGAGATGGTAATTCATACATGATTCATCGACTACTCATCACACATTTACCCCCAATCACACCCTTCACTTTTGCTGCAATGAAGAATGGGATCATCAATACAAGTAGAAAAAGAAATACCTGTATCTCATTTAGAAAGAGCAAAAGGATGAAAATACCTATACTAATGACATATGATACAAGCTGCGAAATGAAGTGCCACTTGAGTCTATACACGATAGCCCAAAAATAAGGATGCTCCATAAAAAGAAGAAGAAAAGCTACAAAAAAAACTTAAATTATGTCAATTATGACACATTTACCCCAATCAAGTCATTCACTTATGTGGCAATGCACTTGCGACAACATGAAATGAAGGCTCCGTTTGTATCACAGAAAATAACTTCTAGAAAATGTTTTTTGAATTTTTCGGTATTCGTTTCACAAAAAATAAACTAGTCATGGAAAATATTTTCTACTAATGGAAAAACACCTTCAAAAGTGAAGAAAATTTTTCTGCTTTTTAGAAAATGAAAGACATTTTCCATATCTTCTTCCACCTTATTTTCTTTCAAATAACACATTTTCCTTTTATTTTTTATTTTCTTTTTTATTTAAAAAATGATTTTTAATTATTTTTTTATTGTTTTTTCTTTCTTTATTTTTTTTACTTCGTCCTCGGCCGGCCACGGCAGGGATTGACGGCTAGTGTCTAGCCATAGGCAAGCTCGAGTCTTGCCGTAGGTTGTCGAGGCTCCGCCTCACTCGAGTTCAGTGAGCTTAGGCTTTCCTTAGATCCGACGAGCTGGGTGAGGCTTGAGGTTGCCAAAGCCTCACTGACATCAAGCGAGGCTCGAGCTCGTTTGTGGCTAGCAACTGACCAGGGAAGAAGAAAAAAAACGTAACGGAAAAAAACGAAAAAGAAAAAGAATTTAAAAATAAAAAAATAATTAAAATTTTCGAATTTTTTGGTAATTTTTTATCAGATATCGAATGGTGGAAAATATTTTCTAGTTCATTTTTCAGGTTTCAACCGAATATTGGAAAATATTGTCATTTTGTTAAAAAAAAAATAGCTTAAAAAAACGTCACATTTTCGATTAAATGAAATGAGCAGAAGAATGGGATCATGAATACAAGCGAAAAAGGAAATGTTTGTATCTCATTTACAAAGAGCAAAAAGATGAAGATACCTGTGTGATATAATAAACTTTGCTGAATGAAATGCCAGTTGAGTATGTACATGAGAGTCCAAATTTATGGATAGTCCGTAAAGAGAAGGAAAATAGTTACCAAAAACCCTAAATTACACTCACCGTAACACATTTACCCTCAATTTGGCATTTATATATATATGTATATGTATATTAAGGCTCTGTCCATTTTGCAGAAAATGCAACGTCTTTGGAAAATGTTTTCTAGAAAGTCATTTTCCAAAAAAATGACAATATTTTCCAATTCCTGTTTGAAATGGTCTGGGTACTGGTTCCATTTTTTGGGAACCGGTCCAATTCCCGATTTCAAGTAAAGATCCACTCGGAAGCCGGACCGGTTTTGGAACCAATTTTTAGCTAGTGTTAAAAATATACTATTGCTATATTTTTGGTTATTATTTTTGATGGATAGTAATTTCAATTGCTCATCATAGGGATTCTTGCTTTTGGCGGATAGTAATTATTATCATTCATTTTTACTTTGAATCGTTTCCTGACTACTCATATTATTTTGCTGGAAAAATGAAATTAGACAAAAAGGAACAAAAGAAAAAACAAGTTCTTAGGTAGACACTGGAATCGGTCTGGAAAAATAAGATAGGTTCCAAAACAGGTTCGAGGGTAAGCAGATAAGTTCTTCGTTCCAAAAATTGGGAAGTGATTATAACAAGGTAGGTTCTAGCCCGGAACTTGTCTACCCTAAAACTTATCACCCCTAATTCATACACGATTCATCTCCTACTCGTCACACATTTACCGTAATCACGTCCTTTATTTTTGCTGCACCACAACTGTGATAATATGAAATGAAGAATGGGATCACGAATACAAGTGGAAAAGGAAATGTCTTTATCTTGTTAGGAAGGAGCAGAAAGATGAAGAAACTCGTGAATACGATAAACTCTGTAAAATGAAATGTCACCTGAATCTATACATGAGAGTCCAAATATAAAAATGCTCCATAAAAAGAAGGAAAAAAGCTACCAAAAAATCTAAACTACGCCAACTGTAACCATTTGCCCTAAACTATGTTTATTGTGACCAATTTATCCCAAGCTTGGCATTCATATTCATACATGATGATGATTCATCTCGTACTGGTTACTGGTTCCTATCCGCGCTACATTTTTAGTCGTGGCCGACTCAAAAGCCCATATAATGAAATAGGGCTTCCCGGTCCCAGCCTCAGTCCCTGAAAAGCCCGGCGCTTCAAATTCCTCTCCTTTCTCCTCCTTTCTCCTTCAAAAGGAGATGCGCCCTCCTGCTGCTGCTTCCGCTTCCGAATCCAATTGATCTCGCACTGCTCCTCCTCCGTCGACGACGACGGCGAGGATGCCCCTGTTCCTCACCGACGACGAGTTCTCTCGCTGCTCCCACGATGCCGGTCTCGTCGCCGAGAAGGCGGACGCCTTCATCCGCAACCTCCAGAGGGAGCTCGACTCCTTCAAGGCCCAACTCGACGCCTCCTCCATCACCGCCGAGCAGACCTGCTCCCTCCTCGAGCAGAAGTACCTCTCCCTCTCCTCCGACTTCTCCCACCTCCAGTCCCACTCCCTCCACCTCCAGTCCTCCCTCGATCAGCGCCTCTCCGACCTCGCCGACCTCCAGTCTCAGAAGCACCACCTCCACCTCCAATGCGTAATCCCTCCCCCACCACCCCTTCCCTTCCCGTTGCTCTTGATTCTCCCCCTTCCTCCTCTTTTTCTTATTTGTGGTTCCCCGACCGATCGTTTTGTCTGCAGATGGAGAAGGATGGCCAGATTGAGAGGCTGGCCACCGAGGTTTCCGAGCTTCACAAGTCGAAGAGGCAGCTCATGGAGTTGGTGGACCACAAGGGCCTCGAGCTTTCCGAGAAGAACGCCACCATCAAGTCTTATCTCGATAAGATCGTATACTCCCTCTCTCCCTCCCTCCCTTTCCTCCCTCTTATAATCCCTCGAGCACGATCATTCTTAACACGTTCATTTCTCCCCGTAATCATTCTATTGTTTGGAGTAGGCTGGGATATGCCATTGTTTTATCGCATTTTTTCTTCAGAATTCGCTCCACAGTTTAGTGACCGCAGGCAATGACAAGTACTGAAGATATAGTTCCTTTTCATGTAGCTGTCCCAAACGTATCTTGGACAAATGTAAAACTTCTTTGAAAGGATCGTTGTTGCTTTGTTCTCTTACGTGATACCCTCTCGCAGGTAAGCTTGACAGAGAATGCTTCTCAGAGAGAGGCACGCCTCAGTGAAATTGAAGCAGAATTAACAAGAAGCAAGGCTACCTGTTCTCGGCTCTCTCAGGTTACTTATTTTGCTCCTTCTCTGTTTTAGACTTCCTTTAGACTCTTTTCTCTGTCTCCTACGTTGATTGTATTTGTATGACTCTATTGCTGGTTGCCGTGTAGAAGTCTTAGGATATGTGCAGACCTCAGTGACGGTGGACGGCGTAACCTACTTTTAATTTATCATCATAAATGAATAAATCTTTCAATTTTTTGGCTTTCCTAGTAGCTCTATTGGTTTTTCTTTTGTTACAGTGACTTTTTTTCTGCCTCCGCTCTTTCTATTGTCGAAGAGAGGTCGATGCTCTCCGTCCTAATTTCCCCTCCTCGGGATCAATAACGTGTTATTCCCGAGCTAGTCAATTGAAGCAAAGCTTACACTGCATATCTCAAGTTCAAGTTACGTATTTAGCCATCAGAAGGGTACAATGCTTGCGCAGATCTGTGTAGACATACTGTAGGATGTGACTAATCTTCATTCAATCTATATTGTCACTTGGAATTCTATCTGTGATCTTTTATCCTCTGTTCATTTTGCTTTTTCAATTTGATGTCTTGGTTCGACGCGAGAGATACTGGTTTTAATGCTATGAATTTGTATCTTAGGAAAAAGAGCTGATTGAGCGACATAATGTGTGGCTTAATGATGAGTTGAAGGCCAAAGTTGACAGTGCCACTGAGTCGCGTAGAGTCAACGCTGATCTCGAAGCAGATATGTCTGCTAAGCTGGCGGATGTAAGTGTTTAAACTCACAAGAGCTTGTCTTGATCCTAGTTTGTATACTCTCGCTGTAGAATTCTATTTGACCCTTTTGTCCTTTGCAGGTAGAGAGACAATTAGCTGATTCCTCTACATCTTTAAATTGGAACAAGGAAAGAGTGAGGGAGCTAGAAACGAAACTAGTAGCCGTGCAGGAGGTATGATGATGTTAGTTATTTTTGTTGCTATTGTATTTGATTTCCAGGTTGCACTTGCAAACAAGTTATGATAATGGTTTGTTCAATTGAAAAGGAGCTTTGCTCGACTAAAGATTCTGCAGCAGCCAATGAGGATCGATTTCAAGCAGAAATCTCTACTGTAAGTGATAAAAAAATTATTTTGCCTCTGTAACATGAACTTAATTATTCCAGATTGGCTAAGATTGATAATCTTGCAAATGTAAATAAGCAAACTCGTGACAGTGAAGGAATATTGCACAGTCGATTAGAGGTTTGGCAATTCCGTTGTATCAAACTTTGTATTACTTGGGAAACAAGTAGATTATTCCGTTGTTGGCAAAGAATTTTCAGGGGCTTTGGCCTCTATTGTATGCAGGGGGTGTTTGATGATTCCAATGATAGAAGCCTTTTGTGCTTAAGCATCAGGTCAAATGTGGACCCTTATAGGTTTTTATCCTTGGTTCGGAATGTTCTCTTTATTGTAGGTCATATCTTTAGATTAAAGATGCGTGTCGTTCTTTGAGGTTTGCAACTTAAAAGTCTCTGTTGCAAGTCAATTTCAATCACTTCACAACTCTAGGAGCTCTTCTTTGTCTCCGTGCTTTCAATACATCGTTGGAACCATGTCTACAAAATGCCAGGAGCACAAGCTCTATTCCTAATACTACTCTGATCATTTTGAGAAGTTTCTGTAATGCGTGTCATGGAACTCTTCTTTTTTCTTCTTAAATACTTTGCATGGAACTTTTCGTGCTTGTTGCTAACAAATGCTTCTTATGTGTCTCTCCTTGTATAGGTAAATCGACTTGTTGAATTGTATAAAGAAAGTAGCGATGAATGGTCCAGAAAGGCGGGCGAGCTTGAGGGTGTTATTAAAGCTTTAGAAGTGAGGTTTTAGCGAATACCTAATGTTTCAAAACGTTGATCGTCCATTTTGTAATTTCCTTTTTCCCCAACATTGACAGACACATTTAACTCAAGTGGAAAATAACTACAAAGAAAAACTTGAAGAGGAGTTATCCACCAGAAGGCAACTAGAGAAGGTGTTCTATGCTCTCTCTTCTTTTTAAGAGCAGCTTAATTTGATTATCGTTCCTTATATCTGGTACTCATTAGCGAATTTAAAGAAATTTGTGTATACGTACCTGTTTTATTTGAGGTTGTAGAACTTTGACCATGGATGAAAATATTTCAGTGGTAATTAATAATTTCTTATCTTTTGATTGAATCAACCCCTAGTAATATTTTCGTGTGTTTGCTGCCATTTGTGAGCTTTAATAATTACTATGCATTTGGGTATATCGATCATTTAGTTTGTGAGGTGGCAGCCTAATTTAACTTATCTCGGCTATTATAGTACTGCAGCAAACGTTGGGGTCATAATCAAATTATCCATAATAGTTAGTCATTTCCTTATGGTATTTATTGACTTTCTTTCCTTTAACTCTTTTGTATAGGAAGCTGAAGATCTAAAGGCAAAACTGGAAAAATGTGAAGCTGAAATGGAATCTCAGAGGAAAGATAATGAGTCAAATCTTCTTCCTCTTAGTAGTTTCAGTTTAGAAAGGTGTGGCGCCGCGTCTATGGGGTCTTTTTGTTTGTTGTACCATCACGTAACTTATCATAATTGCATGTTTTCCACAGTCATGATCTGTATATTCACCGTTAAGTATTGAGATCCCTGCTGGAAAGTCTTATCTCATCTTCCAGACTATTTAAACTATCTTTTATAGTTCCAAACTATATTTTACAGTTATCTTATGGGATCTCTGAACTTTTTCTGACATGCATTGTTCTGAGAGCTAGGATTCTGGATGGGTTCTTATAGAAACCTTTTGCTGTGATCTATTTCTATGTTTGCTTGATGCCCTTTGCTTTCATTGAATTGTTAATATTATTAGCCATCACTTGATGTTATTTCATCAATTTATATGCTTCTAGTGTAGGTTCGTAAAACATGGCTTATGCTTATATTCTGTTATGCAGTTGGAAGGGATCGTCTGGTCCTAATGACATGGTTCAGGATGATCTTGCAATTGTCCCTAGGGTACCAATGGGTGTATCAGGGACAGCATTAGCTGCTTCCCTTCTGCGTGATGGTTGGAGTGTAAGTTTCTCTATCTGAATTTTCTTAAATATGTATGCCTTTATCTGCAAAAACTTCTTATATATGTGCTTCGTATAGCTTGCAAAGATGTACGCGAAGTACCAAGAGGCAGTTGATGCATTGAGACATGAGCAGATGGGAAGAAAAGAAGCTGAAGCTGTATTACAAAGGGTAGGCTTGCATCATCACTTGACTTGAAAAATGTCCCTGAAATATATCATGACATGTCTTTCCTTGTTGACTCGGTTAATAATCAGTTCCTTAAAATCACTCATGATGTTCAATGTATAGCGAAGGACATAATGAATAGGTTTGATGCATAAGGCAGCTTACTTTGTGCAATCGATAAAGGATCATGCGGTTTGTATCGAGAAAACTGCTTGCTGTGCATGCAGTGCTACATTTACATTTCTGTTGGCTTGCATGACTTCTTGATGTGTTCAATTCATATGACAAGGAGGATTTTGCTTTGCTCTCACTGTTTCAGGTTTTATATGAACTAGAGGAGAAAGCTGAAGCTATTTTGGATGAAAGAGGTTTGTGCTAATAGTTGAAAGTAATTTTCCATTATGCACCGTCTTTCTTGTCTTTGGTTTACTTCTATTGAATTTCTGGAAACTTGCTGTATTGGCTTGTTTTTTTGAAATGTCTTATATTGACATTCATCTCACAATTGTGAAAGATTAGTGTCTCCTTCCTTTAACATCTCTAAAAGAAAAATGGTTATTAAATTCAAAGGAGTGTGAGATATATTTAGAATTTTCAACAAAATTGTATCATAAATATGCTTTGGAATAACAGTATTAGTTAAACAACAAATTGAAAATATATTAAAATCTCCAGAATGCCAACAGATGATTGAAAATCTTAATAGTGTCTTGATGCATCCTGTTGGATAAACTGAATGTTGATAGGTATTGTCTTGATCGCTATGCAAAATTCATCAAAATTGCCCTTTTTTTTTCCTTCAATGAGTCTAAACAAATACCCATTTATTTTATTTTTTTAAAATGAGCTACATCTGTGATGAAAATTAACAACATGAAGTCTTACTTCTCATTACCAAATGTAATTAGGTTCAGCAGATGTTAATCTCTTATTTATGTATCTCATCTTTCTTGGTGAAATAACATTTTCCTTCATAACGTTGTTGAAATGAGAGGTAAATTTCTTTTGTTGAATTTCGATTCATGTCTATCATTTTATGATATTCATTTGTTTTTAAATATTTGCTAACTAAAGTATACTATATTGGAGAATTTCTTCAAGACCTATTTAATCCATATAATACTGGAATTTGTTCAAAAGCTCATTCAAAAACTTACAGTAATCCTTATTCCGAACATTGGTCTTGCCAATTGTAAAGTAATAGAAATTATCTAATTAACTATAAAGTAATAGGAGTAATCTCTTATAATTCATTTAATTATTGGTGAATAATATGAAATTCAAAAGTAACGGGCCTTAATTTTGTTTTACGTGCTTGTTTGTTGAGATGTAATTTTGAAATATAAATATGATAAATTGTGCAATATATTAAAAGTATAATTCTTCTTTTATAAACATATGTAACTATGGTTTTTATATTTGCAAACTTTAATTTTTTTATATTCATTTATTTTTAAAAATGACTTGTAGGATCTTCTAATATCATTTGTTCATCAAATATGAGCTATCATGTTATATACAATACTTTTTATGGTCGTCTAATATCATTTTTTGTTAAAAACTTTCTTAACATTGTATATCTATAATTATTAAACTCTTCCAAAATATTTGAATTGTAAGATGATAACTCTAATAATGTGTTTTACCGTAAGGGTAAGGGTATGCGCACGACTAGTTATGTTTCAGTCATATGTAGTAATGGGTTCTTTTATTTAATAAGTATTTTATAAGTTTTGCAATATTCATTAATCTGCAAGAGATGGGCTTTGATGATTTTTTTTATTAATCTTCTAAGGCCATATATTATAGGTATCATGCCATATAACGTTTTTAATGATCCTTTAACATCATACATCGATGAAATATGTAGTATCATGTCGTAAGTGATTTTTTTCTTCAATAAGATTTTTGTGTTAATGGATGATTTATTTTTAATTTGCTAATGTTCATATTATAGAATAGGCACAATCAACCTTATTTTTACATAGATGTTTCAATATAAAGTCTATGTATTTATATTCATAAGCAATTATTTTACAAAGTTTACTACCCAATTGTGTGCGATCATGGAATATTTTATCATGGATTACAACTTTTTTTATCTAAATATATATAGATATTGTAAAAGAGAATCTACATATACACAACAACATATGCGTAAGTATTAAAATAAAGTCTCTGTATACATAAACATTAGATGCACAAGAATTATAGATTTGCTGAATTGACCATAAAAAACAAATTGCTGGGTAAAGCTCACATATCAGTGTGCCACGTGGCTAAACTCTCATCAGCTTTCTTCTTAAGTAGTACTCCTGTCTTGCAGCTGAACATGAGAGGATGGTTGAGGCGTACTCCATGATCAACCAAAGGTTACAGCAGGCTACGTCTGAACAGTTGAACCTAGAGAGAGCTATTGGGGAGTTAAAGGTTAGATGTTTAACATGCTTGCTAGGATGTCTGCAGTTCATTTAATGCTGGTGATCATGTGTCATTCTCAGGCTGATCTGAAGAAGCGTGAACGAGACTACGTGCTGGCTCAGCAGGAGGTTGTTGACCTTCAAAAGCAGGTATTTTGAAGAGCTTTTAGCTGGTGGTTTTAGTTGCATTTTGTTCTCTACAGCTTTTTCCTGTTGAGAGGGAGGGAAGGAAAGGGCCAGGAAGGACAAAGAGGGTGTATGTGTTTTACCTTTTTAACTTTCTTACAGGAAAGTGTTATCTGTTTTTTCTAAGGTACTGTTATTGTCCCTCAAAGACATCATTTATTTTACCTTGAAGTCATTTCAGACTAAGGCCTAGTCGAATATTGGAGTGCAAGAAAGTACCAGGTGTTGCATTTGTGGCTGAACATAGTGTGGTTGCAATAATTTAGTTCTATCATAAATGCGTTTTCTGGATTATGTTATTATATTTTACGACTGTTGGTCCATATTTTAGATTTCAACTATGAGATTGGATGGGATTGATTGAAGCATCTTTGTGTTTTGAACCTCTTTTCTTTTCTTTGCTTTCTTTTCTTTCTTTCTTTTTTTTTTCCCTTTAGGTTACAGTTCTTTTGAAGGAATGCCGTGATATACAATTACGTTATGGATCCAGTCTGCATGATTATTCTGATGATAAGGGAACAAATGGAGCAGTGGAGATGATTGCTGAATATGACACTGAGAAAGTTATTTCAGATCGGCTTGTGAGTTCCATGGATTTTTTCATGTTCGACAAACTATTAAAGCAAGTATTAAGATTCTTCTTCAGAACTTCTGATGCCTTCTCCTTTGGTACATGATTGTTGACAGTTGACCTTCAAGGACATAAATGGATTGGTTGAGCAGAATGTTCAGCTTAGAACCCTTGTTCGCAGCCTGTCTGATCAGATAGAGAATAAAGAGTTGGAATTTAAGGTATCAATGTGGTGGTGATTGTTTCCTGTTCACCTCATTGATATTACGTGGTGATTACTTTATTAGCTTAGGAGTATCAATTTGTTGATTGTAGGAAAAGTTAGAAATGGAGCTCAAGAAGCAAACTGAGGAAGCTGCATCTAAGGTTGCTGCTGTTTTACGTAGAGCGGAGGAGCAAACTGTTATGATCGAGTCCTTGCACACCTCAGTATGTTCTTTGTTTAGGAATGTTGACATTATTGGTTTCTCTAGTGTGCTTTTCTCCTTCTCTGTGTATGAGGCATGTATAATTTACTGACCATGATCATTATCCATTTTGGGACAGGTTTCAATGTACAAAAGGCTATATGAAGAGGAGCATAAACTTAATTCTTCTAATGCCCACACTGCTGTTGCAGTTCCAGGTTGTTCTTCTTGTTGCTTTGCATGCAGAACCATCTGTTATGTGCCTTATTTGTTCAAAATATGCCTCATTAAATTTGAAGTGTAGTTTGTCTACTTTTTGGGCAGCTATATGTGGAGACGGATTGGCATTGATAATGTGATAGTCCATTCTGACCTGTAAAACTTTTTAGTAGGATAAGCAGGATAGTAATTTCCTAGATCCTTATGGTTTGCTTCTCTTTAAGCATTAGTGTAGTCCCTCCAGGGTCTCTTTATATCTGGAATTTTATTGGCAAACGATGTTCTTGCACTTGGTCTGTGAGCAACAATTCATGATATCCGGGATTGAGAATTAAGTCATCTGCATCTCTTTCAGTCAGAAACCTAAGTTATCAGCCCTCTCCACCAGATCTACCTCTAAGGGAGAGAGGGAAGGGGGAAAAGGAAGGGGAAGAGGCAGGGGGGTCGCGGGGGGAGGTGGAGGGAGGGGTGCAGTTAGGGAGGGAGGGAGGGAATTTTGTTCAATTTCTGATTGTGCTCTTGTTTAATGAGTGATGCGAAACTTCTTTTGTTGAGAGGCCAAAATGGGTTAAATGAGAAAGCCTATAAATGGTTAAAGGAGGACGTCTCTGTTTAGCCTTGCTTTTCAGGGCCCTTGTCTTCGTTAGCTTTTGCCGTAACACCGTTGAACCTGGTCGGACACTTTGTGTCCATCCTGGTTCGAAGGTTTTTGTGTTCGGGTCCCACTTGTACATTTGCGTTGAAAAGTTATAAACATCTTATCTTTACCAAAAAAAAACTCTTGTGCCTTACTCGTATGTGAATCGTCAGTTTTGTTTTACTCAGTAATTGTGATTATCATTTATAAATTCATTGCTCCCTCTGTGGACACCGGCAGGTTTTGGGGCTTCTTTTTTGTATATATAAATTCTCTTATGTCTCTTCTTTTTCCTCTTTGCAATTGTAATGTAGGGTTCATTTCATTACCAGCGATATTCTTTTATCTGTTTGTTCCCTTTGTGGTCCTGCTCTATGCTTCTGTACATATGACTTTGTTATTGCAGAAGAGGGAAGGACGGGCTTCCAGTTGCTTATTGAGGGTTCTCAGGTATAACGGAGCTTGATGTTTTGATATCTAATTGTTGCATTTTGTCTGTATTGCTTTATAATGTTTGGATGTCCAAACTATAGGAAGCCGCTAAAAAGGCACAAGAACATGCTGCGGAACGAGTGAGATGTCTTGAAGAAGAGTTGGCAAAGTCTAGGTAATCCTTTCTTTGGTTGCTGTTCCAAGCCAACTTTTTAGGAAAGGCTAGACTACTGTGGCTCTTTTCCCCCTATTCTTTTCGCAGTGTAACTTGGTTGAGGTTGATTGAGGTTGTTATTGTTGGATGAATATCGCCATGTGTTTGGGTTTGATGATTTGTTATATCTGCTAAGAGACACCATCCTTTCTGCCACCAGTTTCATTGTCCTACCTGAGTGCATGTTCATATTTTCAGGAGCAAGATTATATTATTGCAGTCAGAGCGGGACAAGATGGCCCTAGAAGCAGATTTTACAAGGGAGAAACTTGATAGGCTGATGAATGAATCTGGACACAAGGTATCTAATATATGTCCTTCGAATTTTTGTTCCTATAAGTCTTTGTGCACATGATCTGAAGTTACTTATATTACCGTAGAGAGTTTTAATCAAATGACAAACTAGTTTCGCGGTAGCTGCTCCCCCATGGGCAGGCATATTTTATCCCTTTTGTATAGATCGTACTGTCTTACATAGTCCTTGTCTACAAATTATACCTAAGATCTAATTATTGTTTAATTTAGCTCTATGAAGACATGTACATGTATTAATCGTTCTCCTAGAAATGTGACCACCTTGAGGCATAAATATGACTTTTGCAGCATATTTATTATTTCTTAGTTTATGTGAAATGTGCTTTTTGTAATCTAATATGCTAATGATGCATCAATTTTAGAGAGAGGAAATAAGTGGAGTTCTAGCAAGAAATGTGGAGTTTTCCCAGTTGATAGTTGACTACCAGCAGAAGGTTCGTGAAAGTTCAGAGTCTTTGCATTCTGCTGAGGAGCTTACTCGGAAATTGAATATGGAGGTTAGGACAATGAAGTGGATAAACTGGATGCCTCTTCCATTTTCTTCTTTCCCTTTTCCTTGGTGCTGATGCTTTATATGTTACCTAAGGTTGCTGTTCTGAAGCAAGAAAAAGAAATATTGTCATCTGCTGAAAGGAGGGCTTCTGCTGAAGTTCAAAGTTTGTCAGAAAGAATTTATCGTCTCCAGGTGAAATGTCACACTTATTTGCACAATTTCAATGTCACAATTTGTGTTGGCTTAAAGAGATCTCCATTGAAGGTCATTTGCATAGATTGTCTACTGGCGACCTAGTCCCTTCTTAATATCTTTGATGATTACTCTAATTGGGTTTCTTGTTTCATGTAGTGCTCATCAGTTACCAACACTGCTATTTTTGTGAAGATTCTAATTTATTACAGCAGTTTTTGAATCCTCATTTTGACCATATTAATCGTTTTGATCAATAATGCATGGCATATCACCAGCAATTTATTGTAGACACCATATTTATCTCATATATTACTTTGGAAATATCGCACTTTGTCATATCACTGCTGTACTTTGAATGTAACATTCTGGAGAACAACTGATAACTATCATGTACACGTCATTTCCGCGAAATAGAAATTAAATGAACATTTTTGGTTTGTTTTCTTTGAATATAGGCTACATTGGACACCATTCAGAGCACTGAGGAAGTCCGTGAGGTGCATTTCCCTATAATTAGCCCTTTACTTCTTATAGAGTGATGCTGCAGTGCTGATTTCTACTCTAACTTATACTCTGGGATTCTTAGGAAGCACGGACTGTGGAGAAGAAACGGCAGGAGGAATATATCCAACATATTCAGGTTTTTCATGTCCTTGTCCTGCTTATATCTTAAGTGGTGCAACCTTTACTCCACAAATGAGTGTAATTTTTGTTGACTTTAGAAATAGTGGGAATGATCATGGTGTAGTTAAATTCCTGTAATGTGCTGCTTTTCCTGAATAGGGGTTGTAAGACTTGGAATTAGAGTGAGCTAGATGGATTGCCATGAAGAAAAAGTTGAGAACTCTCATATAAATCGTGTGGTATCTTGGTGAATAACTTCGGAACTGCAGAAAAGGTTTATAAGAAGATTTGGTTTCAATTTTATCAGAGACACAGAGCAAAAACCTACATATAAAAGGGCGCATTTGTTGAGTGTATGATAAGCATCATGCTAGCAGTACCATTGAAAGGATGAAAGGTGCATGTAAATGGTCATGGTATTTGTAGATTTTGGATAATAAGTTCATGCTTTCCTCATTGAATATTTTGCTTTTGCCTGTTTGAAAAGAATAATTTCTCGTCCTTGGACGTTTGTGAAAATGTATTTTGATGATGAAGGGCTTTGTATGCCTAAATTGAAGTTCTGTTATGCTCTCCTGATTTAGTCGCTTGAAACGCAACAGAAATGTTCTTAAACTGCTGCTGAAAACTGTACATTTGCAGAAGGAATGGGCTGAGGCTAAGAAGGAGCTACAAGAAGAACATGATAATGTTCGAAAGTTAATGCTTGATCGGGACCAGACTTTAAAAAATTCAATGAAACAAGTTGAAGAGATGGGAAAGGAGTTGGCCAGTGCCTTGCATGCTGTTGCAGCTGCCGAGACTAGGGCAGCTGTGGCCGAGGTACTTTGACATTTCCTTTCAGTATTATATTTCCTCTATGAGGTGCTATGTTCATTATGTTCGGAAATGAAATTCACAAGTAATTTCCTTGCTGTTTTACAGGCTAAACTATCTGATCTGGAGAAAAGGATCAGATCTTCAGATTCAAAGGTGCATTACATTCCTGTCCCTGCTGAACATTGTCATCATGATTGGTTGACTAGGATAATGCCAGACTTGCTTTTCATATGAGTTTTTGTTTGTTTATTCCGGTGCCTATGTTCGTATAATCAATTAATTCTGGTGCTGATCGAATAAGATGGAGATCTTTCTGCTCTGAAGAGAAATGTTCCCTGCATGGTACAACTTTTGAACCCTCTCATTGATGCAGATTGTAGAGGTGGCTAATACTGGTGGAAGTCTCTCTATTTCAACTAATGAGGTTAGCTTCCATTGGATTACGATGTAATTTCTTTGGATAAGCAAGGCAGCTTTGTGCTTTTACCATTTAACATGTATAACAATATACTTGTGAACTGCATCCCTAACTTTAGCCTACACGGACGTGAAATCACTGACACTTATTGGTGGTCATTTTGCAAGTTAACTGGTTACTTGGAATAAAGGGCAAGATTATCAGATGGTCACATCGCTGGTTATTTGTTTTCTCAGGTTATTTCAGAACTGCAAATTGCAAAAGAAGAAATAGAGAAATTAAGAGAAGAAGCACAGGCAAACAAGGATCACATGCTACAGGTATCCATGTAGCACTTGAAAGGACATACTACTTCAGTTTCAATTTTGTTCGGGGACTTAAAAATGTTTTATGAGTTTGCAGTACAAAAGCATAGCACAAGTCAACGAATCAGCATTGAAGCAGATGGAATGCGCTCATGAAAACTTCAAAACAGAGGTAGCTTCGCTAGTCTGTTTGAACATGTTTATACCTATATTGACACGTTCTTGTATGCATTTTGTTCCTTAAATATTCTGTAGGCAGAGAGACTAAAGCAATCTTTGGAAGCTGAAGTAGTTTCACTAAGAGAGAGGCTTTCTCAAATGGAAACTGAAGTCGACAATAAATCACAGCAAGTGGCTTCTATCAATGTTGAGAAGGAAGAGGCCCTTGCATCTGTGTTAGCAGAAATTACTAGTTTGAAAGAAGAAAGCACACTTAAAAGGTGAGTATTTTTTTCCTTAGTAACGTGAAACATTTAATGTTGTTCTTTTCTTTTGCAGGACTGAGCTCAGTTCAAAATCTCCTTTTTGTTTTGTATATCTGTAAAGAACTAATTTTAGTAGCCAATTGCATGATTAATTTGCAAGTCTGAATGCAATGCCCATGTTGCGGTTTTGAAGGTAGTGGTGACATTATGCAAGGGTGCTAGATGATGATCTCACAAGTTTAGTTGTCTGTGTCTTGTGTGAATAAATGTGGAATTTCTTTTCTCAAATACCACTTTTTTGTGCAGTTCCGTAGTTGACACATTGGAAACAAAGATTTCTCTGTTGGAAGATAAGTGGAAGCATGAGCATGAACGCTGGCGTTCTGCTCAGTCTAACTACGAACGACAGGTACTTCAATGACATAATTTAAGTTTTTTCCTGTCTGGCTCAATTTTAAGCTCCTCTAGATCTCTGTTTTGCTTTCTCATGAAATGTTACTGAAAACAAAGACGACATCAAATTTTAAGCTCCTCTATTCATAAACGTTATAGAAATCTAAGACGACATCAAATGTTTTTTTTTTTTTTTGGGTAAGGGAGACGACATCAACTGTTAAAATCTTCATATTTTAATAATTTAAGGTATTGAATATTAAATAAGAGCCTAATATTTATAAAAAAGAAAAAGCTAAAAAAAACCCCATTTAGCCATCATTTTCGAACTGTATATTTCTGTCAAATCAAATGAAGTGGATAAGATTCTTGTAATAATTTCAGTAATTAAGCTTGGAAAAATTGGTTGAAATCTCTCTAATCCTGTTCAACAAAACTTAGCTTTTCCCCATCCCTGTCCCTAATATTCTTGTCCTTGAGAGCTAAAAAAAACTTCACTTGATCAGACTATCTCAGGGTCTGTTTCGATTGACTTTCATTTTTTGACATTTGATCTGGTGCTGGACGCTCTTTGACTTTTTTATTTGTTTACCTTGAAACACGTGAAACTTTCACAATATTTTAAATTTGGCAGGACGGCAAAAAGTACTTTTTACTTACACTTAATGCTAAAGAAACAAGCTTCAATTGTATTTGTTTATTATATCTTTTGGTATTGAAGGTTTGTAGTTTTGTTGTTGCATCCTATATCATCAGATTTGGGATGTGATATGGTTCCAAAGGATGAACTGGATATGGACAGTTCCAATGATTTCATTCTTGAACAAAAATGCATTTTTTGATTTATTTCATGTGTTCCATGACCAGAACGGAGGAGGGGCACATGTCAGTAAATGGTTATTGAGATTATCTGCTTTGGGTTTTTAAACTTGCTGTGTCTAAGGCTAGATGTGAACTCTCTACCTTTGGCAGGTTATTCTGCAATCTGAGACAATTCAAGAGTTGACAAAAACGTCAGAAGCTTTGGCTTCATTGCAACAGGAGACAGATGGGTCACGCAGGCTGGCCAATGCCCTGAAAAGTGAGAATGTATGTACTTCATCTCGGCTTTAGTGTTGCTAAATTATATTACTTGAATAGTTCATGTTGTAAGTGTGCCATATAATATTTCTCATATTTTTTCTCACAATTGACAGTATGAGCATCAAGAGACTGCATGCTTTGTTGAAATGAAATAGAATACAGTGAAATTATAAAATAAGAGATATTCATTGTTCCTAGAAAATAAATTACCAATGTTAAGTGTATCCCACATTGCTTGTCTATAAGGTTTCAATGGGTCTTATGTTCATGTGGTCTCCCTCCACTTATCAGTATAAGTTTTTGGATTGGACATCCTAACATAGTATTAAAGCCTGGTTCAACCGTGGATTTATTTCGCGTGCGAGGCTTTCTGTTCGTCAATTCTGTGTATTGTTCTTTGGATGTGAAAGGAAGTATTAACTGGATGCTGCATTGCTTGTCTATTGTGTTTCATTGGGCTTTATATTCACGTTTATTGGTGTAAACTTCTGTGTTGGACATTCTAACAACCATCACAATGTAAATGTCTCTTTGCCTCTCCATGCCGTGTGTGAAAGAGTATTTGAGCAACAGATGAGGCGAAAGGATCATATTCTGGAGAATCAGTTTGGATTTGGCCAGGAAAGTTAACTTGTCACATCATTTATCTGTTGAAGAGGTCTATGGCCGAAAAGAAACTTCATTGAAAAGTTTGATGGAGATATTTTTTGATAGTTTAGAGGAGATATGTCTTTTAGGGAACTGGAGAAAGTGCATGAAAAAGTCCAGTGAGAAGTCAATTTGAGGGTATTGTGGAATAAAAAGGCCTTAAATTGCTTCATTGTTAGCTGTAATGTACATGCATGATAGATGTGATAAGGACAGGATGAGGAGTTACAGGTGGGCTAGCTATAACAATATAGATCTATTTGAGGTTTTGGCTTTTCCTTGGACATATGAGTGCTTATCAGGCACATGCAAGTTGTATCTTGGTGTGCTTTCTACAGATGTTATAGTATTCGTGTATCAGTTTGGATATGTTTGAATATGGTTCGGAATAATGAACCGAACCTTAGCTCTTTCAATTCAATAGTAAGGATGGGAAGCATGGAATTCAAAAGGTTTGATTGAGAGAAAAAATGGCATCCTATTAAGTAGCAAATGGCCGTGGATTTTACTATTTGGGAATCATTTTCACAAAATCATGGCGATTTGATGGAGACTTGACTCATATAATACGGGCGGGATTCATGAATCAAGAAGTGAATTTGGCATCTTCTACTGTTCACAACCAACCAAGATTAAGATGCTCTAGTGCAGGTGTGACGATGTCATAGAAGAGTAATGACAAGTATATCCAGGAAAAAATTTGAATGACTCCTGTTGAAGAGGAGGATGAAACTCTATAAAGATGATGTAAATATGGATAGAGATGATCACTTGCTTCATGGAGGTGATGCAATTTTTGTTAGAGAGGCTGAATAGAAGTGGTACTTCGGCAAGAACCCTAAAGAAATATCTTTGCTTTAGATCTTAGACAAGTTATTTGACTGTCCGCAATGAGGTAATTTGGTTCTTTGAATTTCTATTAGTTTGCTTATTCCCAAATAGATGGCCATCCATTATTGAAGCTCCTTGAACTGGAAGGTTTGCAGTGAAATAACACTTGCTTGGTTATTGTTTTTGTGAGTGAGCTGAAGTAGGAAGGAGAAGGAGCTTAAAGAAATTGTTGGTTGTGCTGTGGATTTGTAATTTTTGTTAGTGAAAATTTGATGTCAATGCCTCCCTAGTTATGGTAGATATGTTAATTTCTTGAATTTACACGGACCAGCAGTGCTGCATCCTAGGATTAGTTGACTTTTAGAGCTGAAAAATCTGGATCTTATATTCAAGTTGCTTCAAATGTTTGATTATGTGGGACAAGCCCACAGAGGTAGACTGCTTTTTCGACAATATATCTGGGCCTCAAGATCTGCATAGGATTTGTAAAGTTCTTCCTTTATTGATTGGGAAGCTAGTTGGATACCAAGCTAACATCACTATCACAAAGTGATGGAATGGGTTGCACATATATTTATTCTCAGTTAATGGAGAAATAAGCATGTCTAAAGATCGTAAAAAATAAACGCTCTCCAAGAAATTTGCATAATTACTGCAGTGAATGCAAAAACAGCATTTGCCATGGGAAGGAGCATTGATTATAAAATCAAGGTTTTACTATTCTACAGTTATCTGAGTAGTCTCAATTTGAAGTTACACTCGTGATTGCTTATGGATCAACTGGTGAATTATTCTCTTAATTCCTCTCCTAGCAGCTTCGGAAGAAGGACCGGAAAAGCAAATATTCACAAGTTTTCATTTGTGGCATCGTATTTTCCTTTTATTTGAAATATGTTGACAATTCGCAGAACTGTATTATTAAATTGGTGTTAGCAGCTATCAATGACTTTATTGGTGCTGAATTGCGTAGGATGAATTGAAGGCCAGGTGGGAAGCAGAGAAGTCAAGGCTAGTAGAATCCAAAGCAGAAGCTGAGAAAAAGTACAACGAATTGAATGAACAGGTCATTGTTTAACCTCATACTGTATTTGCTGTTTTACATGATTATGTTCTCTGGAATTATGCTAGTTTGAGAGCTATATCTGGAGAGCTTGTTAAAAGTGATTAACATAAGAACAGTTTTAGTTTAACGTTGCTGATATCTGCATCTATCAGTCATTTCTATGTAATCTAATCTCTGATGGAGTATTTAAAGCATAACCCTGCTTAGCACCTTCATCTCCAATAAAAACAGTCCAAGTTGAATTTTACATATCTTATGCAGAATAAAATACTGCATGATAGACTTGGAGCTTTGCACATTCAACTAGCTGAGAGAGATCGTACTTCTGCTGGAATCTCTGCAGATGACGATACTGGCTTGCAGAATGTGATTAATTATCTCCGACGGTCAAAGGAAATAGTAAGTGTCTCTCAGTCTCTCACCCACCAAAGTGTCCAGCCACACCACTTTCTAACTCAATTGAGAGGTTTATCTTGTACAGGCGGAAACAGAGATCTCGTTGTTAAAACAGGAAAAGTTGCGCTTACAATCACAAGTAAGTGATTACGTTCCTTACCTAGAACTGCTCTTTTTTTCTCTTGATTACCTTAATGCCCTTTTACCATATGCTCTCTCTCTCGGTTCAATGCTGTGCCTAAACTTTACCGTCTTGGACAAATCGTTTGGAATTTTCCTCTTCTTTCTCTAAGAAGCTACTTGTTATGTAACTATGTTTAATTTGTTCCTCTATCTGTGGTTTTGCATATGATCGAAATCTTCTCATTTAGCATTTATTAAATGTTTGCATCCCACTGATCTATCCTTAGGCTATCCCTTTTCTTGTACTCTTTTCTAAATATGGTGATTATGCAGCTCGAGAGTGCCATAAAGGCAGCAGAAACTGCCCAGGAGTCACTTCGTGTTGAGCGTGCAAGCTCAAGGTCATTGTTGTTCTCAGAAGACGAGTTCAAATCCCTACAGCTTCAGGTTATGGTTCCGCCATTTTGTTTTTTCGTTTTTTTTTCTTAGCCTTATTGAGGTTGCAATAACGTGTCTCCTATTCTATAGATATGCTGTACGTGTATTTCTGTTATTGAGAAAGCTTTTTGCAGTACATACTCCGTTCTCTCTCTCTCTCTCTCTCTCACACACACACACACACACACACACACACACACATACCCACACGCCTACACCCACACTCACACCCACATATCATTGTGTAAAGGATCTTTTTTGGCCTGTTTAGTATGAGGCTCATTTTCCACGTTTATTTTATTTGAATTCCTGTTCAGGTTAGGGAAATCAGTTTGCTTCGTGAAAGCAATCTGCAACTCAGAGAGGAAAACAAACACAATTTCGAGGAATGCCAGGTACATAAAGAAGGAAATCAGTTTTTTCTCTTCTATGGTCGAGTATAATAACTTTGTGTTCAACTATGTTCCCATTCCACACTTCCATTTACGATGAAGGTTTTGATGTGACTTTAGAAATTGCGAGAAGAAACTCAGAGGGCTGCAACTGAACGTGCAAAGCTGGAGAATATTTTGATGGAGAAACAGATTGAGTTGGAAGCCCTCAATAAAGAAATTGAAACACAGAGAACAGAAAAATACGGCCTAGAGAAGAGGGTGAAGGAGGTATTGCATACTTGGACAATTTGGTGATTGAGAAAGATATTTTTACCATACTGACCTCTGGTTTTATGTAGTTAATTGAAAGGTGGAAGAACATAGATGTAGAGCATTATAATCGCTTGAAGAATGATGTTCAACAAATGCAGGTATTACATACTTCTAATGTCAAATACTACTGTGAACAAAGCTTGTACTTATCTGTTCTTCCTGGGCAGGAGAAGTTGAAAGAGCGGGATACTCAGATCGAAGAAATTAGTATGCTGATGTCTCAAAAACAAGATAGAGTTTCGCAGTTGGAGCAGGACGTTGAGCATAGTAGGTTGCAGCTGAATGAGAAAGAAAAGAGAGTGCATGATATATTGCAGACAGAGGTAACTCTCTGATCCATTAATTTGATAAATATTTAAAGAACTATTGGGTTATTTTCTTCGTTGTTTATCTGTTGATGCTGTTTGGTTGCCATGCAGGAAAAGCATAAAAGGCTAATAGCTCAATTAAAGGTTCTTTGCTTTCCTTTCCTTTTAATGTGAAAATTCTTTAGCAGATATATTGATTCCTTGATTTGTTGATATGTTTGGTAACTTGGATACTTGCATTGGTTCTTGTTTTCTTTACTTCCTGACTCTTCCAATAAATTTGTCCATTTCTTTACCAAAAAAAAATAAATTTGTCCATTTTCCTTATGAAGAGAAAGGCTGAGACTCTGACAAAGGAAAAAGAGGAGCTGATTAAAGAAAGTCAAGCTCTTTCAAAGCAGTTGGAGGAATCTAAACAAGGTAAGATTCAGTTGCTTTACTGAGATGGTGGCTTCTTCTTTCTATTGATTGTGTAAGTCTTCTTGGTCTGCTATAGTGAGAAGGCCTATGGGAGATAACTTGGAGCAGGTTATGAAGGAGAAGGAGGAAAAAGAGGCCAGGATACAGGTCTGCTTTCAGACTTTGTATATTTGTTTACTAGCTTTAAGCAGCAGCTGACTTCTCCTTGGCGCATTTAGATTTTGGAGAAAACTGTCGAGAGACAGAGGGATGGATTAAAGAAAGAGAGAGAAAGGCGCCAAAAGATTGAGGAAACGATTATGAACTCCATTAAAAGAGCCGATGAGGTGATTTGCTTCTCCCTTATAAATTATATGGACATAATTAGGTGTGGATGAATGTTTAGTTATTGGAGCCTTGGATAAGCTAGGAAGCACAGACACTCTTCGGGGGCCTCTGTGTCGGTGTTGGATACCGATACTCGTCCGACACTCTTTTTTTTATTATTTTTTTATTTGTGGATTTGAATCAAATTAGTTCGATTGGAATAATCATAAAAATGATAATTTATCATGTATATATAAAAATATATATTTTTATACAATGTGTCCCAATGTGTCGGAATTCTCTATTTTTTGAGATATGACATGTTGCCGGTGTCGGCGTGTCGTGTCGTGTCGTGTCGCGTGTCAGTGTCGGTTCTACTTAGTGGATAAGCTTTAACCCTTTGATCCAATCCAAAATTGCCTTTTGGCGTCATGCAGCAAGGTCAATACCTTTTGTTTCTCCAACAATAATTCATGTCTGTGTGATGACCCCAATGTAATTGATTGTTGGCTGTTCATGATTCATGCTTAATCACAATCCGGCAGATGTTTCAAGATAACCTTTTTTCTGTTCTTAAGATGAATCCCTATTCTTCACTCTTGTGCCTGTGTTGACATATATGGGCAAGTTTGCCTCCTAAAAACACCAGGCATATTTCCAGTGGAAATGTATGAGTCTGGGAGAGGAGTCTTTTGTTTAATAAGTAAGCACTATTTTGTTATGCGCAATGCGGCTGGTTAATTTAGCATAAATTTGTTGCCTTGCTCTGCTTACAATGACTGACATCATCCATAGGAGAAAACAAAATTTGCAAGGGAACTCGAGAAACATAAGCAAGTTTTGAGGCAGGTTTCCGATGAGCTGGAAAAGCTGAAGCATGCCAAAGACAGTCTTCCTGAGGTAAAAATGTCATCTGGATTATAACCACTCATAAGTAATTTGTACTTGAGTAATTGAGGCCATGAGAAATACTATACAGTTGTCCTATGGTATCATTTGCTCTGTCTGTTGCCTGCAGTCTTGATCCTGGAATTGACTATTAAAGATGAGAATTTTAAATTCTCCGTGATAATTCTATGAAAAGATCTACATTCTATGCTGCTTGTGTGGATCACCCCCCCTCCCCCGTTCTTCTCTCTTTGCTGTATAGTTCAAACCTGATTTTCTGTTGTTTTTAGGGAACTACGGTCATTCAGCTTCTTTCTGGGAACTTATTAGATGATCTTGCCTCTGGCTGTGTGTTGGCTATTGAAAATTTTGAACGGGTTGCAAATACCCTTGCCACCGAACTTGGTGCTCGTGCGTCTACTCAGGATGCAGACGCTTCCTTGGCTGCTGCTGCAGGTAACTTGGTTTACTTCGCTCTTGGTATTTCCAGCATAGGAATAACATGACAAGGTTTTTTTCTTTTTCCTTTTTCTGCTTTGAATGCTGTAATATCTCCTATGATTCAATATTCGAGTTTCCAGTGACAATTATTAAAAAAAGTAGCCTAGCTCTTGGAGGAATAAGCAACTTAGGCAGATCTGGGTTTCTTTTTCCTGAGCATAGCCATAGTATGGTGCATGTGGGTGACTTGTGTACTTTTTTTGCACTGAAGATAAGTTATGCATATTAAGAAAAAGAAATAGAAGGATATTAGTGTTGAGGGTTGATAATGCATGAAATGTCCTTTCAGTTTCTTCTGCTTCTGCTCAAGCCACCATAAGTGCTCCTGAAACAAGCAACGTGGCGCCTAAAGCTGTGGAAGAAAAGGAAAGAAGATTCATGCTTCCTAAACCCAATATTGAAACTCGTAAAACAGGGAGGAAGTTGGTTCGGCCACGTCTTAAAATGGAGGAACATCAGGATGTTGAGATGACTGATGCTGAAGGTTCTAACAATGGTGGAAAGGTTGGACCTCCTGCCGACACTGAAAATAATATCATGACATCATTGCAGCATCCGCTTCGTAAACGTCTGGCTTCATCTGCTTCTGAGTTGCATGAGCAGTCACAGACCCAAGGAGAAGGAGTTGGTGACACTTCAGCACCTTTGATGAAGAAGTCCAAAGGAGTAGATGTATCACATGATGCTGCTCAAGAAAAACGCGGGTCTGCTCTGGAGAATCTTAATGTGGGACTAACGATTGAGGAATCTTTCGATGCTCTTCGCGATCTACCCCAAGCTCTCAGTGAGGAAGCTGTTGATGAGAAGGAAGACACTCAGGTCCCTGAGGAGAAGGCTGAGGAAAGGGAATCACAGCAATTAGAGGAGGCTAGTGATCCCGAAAGGAAGAATGATAAAAGTATTTCCTTTGAGGAGATTCTGAATAAGTCTGGCGATGGGTCAAAGGAGCCCATTGATCAAGACAATATTAACTCAGTCGCAGAGTTCATTAGCGATAAAGAAGAAGGAGAGCTTATTCCAGATGCTGCTGATGTTGAGAGTGGTGGTGATGTGTCTAACCTTCTAGAGAGTCCAGAAGTAGAAGAAGGCAAGCCTGAGCAGGCATTAACTCCCGCAACTTCGCCATGGAGGGCTGATGATGTGGATGTTGGAGCTACTGTAACAGACCTGAGTGAGATCAACTCTTCTGAACTTCCACAGCATGAAAAGGTTGAAGATGGTGAGATAACTGAGGAAACTGCTGAAGGTTCTGATAAAATGAATGATGGGAGTGATGCGGTGACGGTGGACATTGAGCAGACTTCTGAAGGTGCCGCAGGCAGTGAAAATGCTGGTGCTTCTGCAGAAGCTGCTAGCTTGGTACAGAGTAGTTCCAGTATCAATGCTGAGGTGGAAGAGAGCAAACGGGCTTCACCAGCCAGTGGCACCTCAACTACCATTAATTTGTTGGAGAGAGCCAGGGAGCGAGCAGCCCTGAGACAGGCTGGAGTTGTGACTCCCCCATCGAGCAGGGGCCGTGCTAGAGCAGTACGTGGCCGAAGTGCTCGTGGACGTGTTGGCCGTACTGGGCGTGGCCAGGGTGAACCAGGACAAAGCTCCAAATAAGGTCCAGCTGCCTTTTTCGTTTTTGCTTAGGTTTGCATTTTGCAATTGAAGCTGCATTGTTTGCAATTGGTCTCTTGTCAGATAGGGGAGAGAGCCTAACAATGTCAAGTTCAATATATATACGACAACTTCGTCATGTGGTTGTTCATCAATGTCCTGATCCACTAGGGACAATAATTCTTTGTGCGTAGTCATTTATAGCTTGAAGATGTTCATTGCACAAATAGTTGTTTCAACTCTCAATCTCACGTTAAAAGATGAGTTCAGAATATACTAGGCACCAGATGTTCTGAAATGCAGGTTGAGATTCTTTTCCACCTGACTGAACCTTCCTTGTCCGTGATCCTCCTTTTCTTTTCCTAATTTGATTATAGAGGAGGCTCTGTGATTCGTTTGTGTAGCCTAATTGTAGGTTGAGATCCCTTTTGCTAGCTCAGTCCTGTTGCCTTTAGAAATTGATACGTTGAGAAGTCGATGGACCAGAGACGAGTATGCTCTTACCCATGACTTTTTGCACAGGGTTGTGGTAGATCCGAGTCATTGTGGAACTCGTTTAGAATGGTTACAGTTAGATTTCGACAAGTTTGACCAAGCTTGAAAAATCAAGCGCAAACTCGGATCGGATTGGTTCGACTCGATATGATTTGACTTGAATAATGAAAATAAAGTTTAAACCAATTGATTTTGAATTCCCTGACGGATACTGGAGTTTCCAGACCTCGCTGTTCAAGTAGAATGTAAATGTGTAATGACGGGATCTTCGGTTTGTCAAAGTTAATGGTATGCCTGAGGTTGAACTTGCCTGAAATTATGCCCAGCCCATGATAAGATTCCGAAGTAAAAGAACATTAGATGTTTGAAGCAGATGGTTTGAAGATCTGACCCAAGAAAAATCTACAAGAATTCTCTTCGCAGATTGGCTAAATTGAAAGGGACAGCCTGGAAAAAAAATATTAGGCTGGGCTCTTCAGCTGGGCCTAGATATGGTATTAACAGGGGCCTTGAGCCCGACCCAGATTCACTTGAGCCTGCCACAAACCAGGTGCACTTTCAAGTAGTGAACAGAAAAAGGGAAAATAATACAAATTATTGTTGAACTTTGGTTCAATATGTCTTGTTGTTTCCTGAATTTTTAATTTGTTCAAATATGATTCTTGAACTATTAGTAAATTTTAATTTAATCCTTAAAGTATATGAAAATGTTCAATGTTATCATTCCGTTAATTCAAATTAATGGAATCTACTGATGTGGCTTCCAATTCGTTAAATTTGAATGGTGGAGAACAAAAAAAGTTACATGTGAGTTAACCAAGTTAGATATTAATCTAAAAAATAATGATACAATAATTCACGTCATTAAATAACGATGGACATGTTAATGCTTTTCGTTTTTTTTTCTTTTTTTGATATAGATAGATAAAATGATGGACAATTTGACTCGTCATTTTAAAAGAAAAGGCAATCTCAGCATATAATAATCCACATCAACACCCGATTGTCATTTGAGAAAATGGAATGACTACATTGAACATTAAGTAATAGTTTAGGGACTACATTGAATAATTTAAAAGTTTAGATACTGCATTGTATATCGGGCCAAAGTTCAGAGACTATTTTTGTTTTTTCCCAAAGGAAAATGGATGTTGCAAACATAAAATATTAAAACCTTTGAGTATAATAACGTGAATTAATCAGCACTTGAAAGGGTGGCCCCAAGATGAGGCAAATTTGTGTGGCTAACATGCTCTGATCGGGATTTAAAACCTTTGAGCATTTTGCCTTGCATGGCATAATAAATAAATTATATTATAACTCATTTTACATACGAACGAACATTAGCAAAATTGATAATAAATTATCCATCAACACAAATATTTATTGAAGAAAACAATTACATTAAAAAGGACTCTATGACATGATAATGAATATTTTATAAATATATGATGCTAGATGATTATCAAATTTTTTTTTATAATATGATGTCCTTTATTTGATAAATAAACGACATTAAAGGATTATAAAAAAATACACCAATAAAGAATTATACCTCAGTTCCCAGATAGATGGGTGTTACAATATCAATAAAATAATTATTAAATCTATAAAAGAACCCGTCAAAAAGTTATACATTAGAGAATTATTAAAACAAGGAAATTTAAAAATCAAGAGAAATAAATTTCATTAGATAAAAATAAATTGCACAATCTTTAAAGAAAAAAGAGTATATTTTAAGATATTACATAATTTCCCATAATTTATAAATAAATATGAATAAATGCATAGTTAGTGATGACTCTTATGATTATATGCGTGATTGTGGATAGGTTTTAATATTTAAACTTCAAAATTGCACGTTAAAAAGCACGAAGCAAAATTAAGGGCCTATTACTGTAATTTTTTATACTATTAAGCTATGATTAAATGAATTATCAAAGATAATTTCTATTACTTTATATTTGATGAAAAGAATTTCTATCACTTTATAAGTGATGAGAATAAACTTTGATTTCTATTACTTCATAGTAATTTTTTAAACGAGCTTTTGACGGAGTTCACTATTAAATGTATTTGGAAAAGTCTAGACAAAATTCTCACAATTAAGTATCTATACTTTAGTAAGCACATACTTCACAAATAAATGTTTGTTATAAGATGATCAGAATCAATACAAAAATAAGTTTACCTGCTAAAAAATTTATGGAATGTGCCCAGATGTTTTCTTATCATGAAGATGAGACGAATAAAGTATTCGATTTACATGAATAAACCTTACTACAATTGTTAATGATAATAACACAATTTATATTAATTTTCATCAGACTATTGCTTCTCTAAGAACTATCACATAAATGGATACGTGCTGGGACTCATTTTGAAGGAAAAATAAGACAATTTAAAGCAATTAAGACAATCTAGATCAATCAACATTCAACGTATCCCATATAGTTAAATTAATAAAATATATTTTTAATTACCTATTGGTATTGTTTAAATATTATAACCATTCTAAGACATATTTTGTAGCAGCAATAAATTCAGAGGATAGTTTGCATCACACTTCAAAATATATCTTAATGAAGTTTAATTGGAACTTCTAAATAATATCCCCTACTCCTTTTGATTCGATATCAATTTTTCTATAGATATGTTAATTACTGAACCTCCAATATTGCACTATCGTGGCATTAATGTCTACACAACATATCAAATATAGTAACATAAGTAAAAAAAATTAATCAATTATACAACCAATTTCACATTACAAAGTTTGGAATAAAATAAGTTGAAGTATAATAAACGCAAGACATATTAACAACCAACTGAATTGGAAAATCATTTCGAAGAATAAACTACACAATTTAGCAAGTCAATGACTTAAATATTCCATTTAATCATTGTATGATTCAATACACATTAAAATTTTATATTTCTATGTTTTCTTTTAATTGGAGAATAAACTTGCACAATGGACTTCAAATCCACTCTCAATGAAGCTCCTCACGTAAACTCTAGCAAAAGATCCGATTTTGTGTGGATATTTATATCGTTACAATGTTCTGTATGTTAATTATTCTTGCGAAAATTCACTTTTGATAACAGCATTTACAATAATATAACAGAGACGATATTAGACCCAGGAGACGCAAGCGCATCTTGCTGGTAAAAACAGAAAAGCAACGTCGAAGTCATTTGAGTAGTATGTGATGTATGTATATGAAACACAGTGTGTAAAACAGAGGAGTGGCAGAGTATGTGTGAGGCTAAGTACAAAATCATGAATACATTCTTCAGGAGGTGCAAGTGGAGGGTGCATAACCCAACACGCTTTGGACCAAGTTGAACTCCCAGACATGATTTTGTTGCATGATGTTGCCAATCACTGAGACGCCAGGCCACATCGCCGACACGAACCCCAGACATTTCACCCCTGGAGCCGCGTCGATCACGTAGCTTTTCACTGGAGGCTCGAACCGAGCACCATCACTAAAATGAAATGCCAGTCTCGGCACCCACGTTTCCTCGAACCCTAACCTGGAGCTTGTGCTGTTATACTTGTAGCAGTATTCCAAAGGCCCTCCCCCATCCAACCTCGTCCTTTCAAGTCTCTTGGACAGTGCCCATCCTAGAGCACCCACGACAGGCCTGTAGGCCGGCTCCGTTAGAAACGTCAGGCTTGTACCTGAATCAATGATCGTCCCACCACCCCGATTGGCTGCCCATATCAGGGAGGGAATCTTTAGCAATGCTCCGTCGATGGAGATGCACTTCACATTCACCGCATAGAAGGGGCTGAGGCTGGCCAGATCAAGCTTGGTGTAATGCATATGTGAAAGCAACGGTGAATGGCTCGCAACGCCCACACCTCCAAAAGTGAGATAATTGGAGAGGTACTTGTGGCTTAGATGATCAACAAGGCAATACGAGAAGGTTCCGCCGAACATGTTAGAAGCCCTGGTCGCAAAGGAGTAGTTGCTATATGCCAAGCCCAACACCCCGTCGGCTCCCTGGAAGCTCTGACCTAGGACGGTCAGGGTACATCCAACCACCACATCTTCCACCTTGGTAGCCCTCCCCTTTCCATTTGTGATTTCAGCCGTTACCGTCTCTCGTGCAAAGATCCCCAACGCACCTGACCCGTCTAAGTATCTATTTCACCAAAATGGAAGGGGGTTACTTACTCTAATGGGCAAATTTTGATGCTTGTTCTAAAAAGTAAAGTGCACGTCAGTGTGCCTGTGCACAATTACTGTAATTCATTGATGGCAAGGAGAGAATCAAGGTACCTGTAATCATAGGAACAGGGTGTGGATGGGGTGGGGCACCGAGCAAGCGAGAAGAGATCCGCGAAGTCAATCTTACAAGTGCGAGACGAGCAAGGAACAGTTTTGAAGGTTGAGGATCGAGTTGGCTGAAATCCTCTTCTCCGGTTGCGGCGCTTGCAGCTCATCCAGGTCAATTCGCTGCTGGTATCTGCAATCAGCAACATCTTCTGAGGGGGCGTCCCAACTTTCACTTCCACGAAGTACTGGCCTGTTCCGTAATCCCGACCTGAGGAAATGGGCATTTCTATGGAGACGTCACTGCAATTGGTTCGGGTTCTTGGCTTTTCCCACGCCTTCCTCCTCGTGCTCTGATGGTGCTTACTGAACATGGTACCCCGACGAACAATGTCGCTATGAACAAGCTCCTTGATGCGCTCCATCTGGTCATAAGTAGACTTCAGAGCATATGCTTGCGGGTGTATCAACTTCAATCGCATTTTCCCACCGGCAGGGGATGCATGACTAGAAAATGACTTATCATTGGTCTGGATCATCAACAGGAGTAAAATGTAGGTGAGGGGCAGCATTAGTTTGTTCATGATGCTTGATCACAAATGTTCCAATGGAATAGCTACTGCAAGAGAGGGAAGCTGGAAGCCAAATAACCAAAAAATCAGGACAAGTCGAGAAGTAGCAGCACAGTTTCCAGACGGGGAAGGAGCTATCCTGGAAGGCAGCAACAAACAAGGAGTACAAAACGAAAATAAATACTTTGAAGCAACAAAAAGCGGACTCCCTAAAGCTTCACAAGATGAGAGACGTTTCCTCTTTCTTCTGCTTCTTAAATAGCTAAAAGGTCCACGTTACTTGCAGCACCAATCAAGTGGCTAGACGTAGTCGTTAGGATACTTCTTGATTAGGGTTTTTCTCTTCTTTCGCTTTTTTTTTTTAACGTAAAATGGCGTTGCATGATTGATTGTGGCCCCCATAGCCTGTCGTGTAGATTAATATCGTCTTTTGGGTGTTAAGTGTGCGCGCGCGCGTTAAATTGTTAATTTAGATAATTGAATGGAGGGGATAGTATGAGATCTCTGGCCACCCTCTCTATGATTGGGCTTCCTTCCGGTCATCCTGACCTCACGGGAGCTACACTTCTGTCAGCATTACGCGTGAAAGGAAGAGAGGCAAATTTCCATGGGAACAGTGAAATTGAATCTAATCAAATGATTGAATTCATAAATTCAATGGCGAAGGAAACATCCGAACGATTGTGTTGCTGAAGCAGGGGCGGCGGGCGGAGGAGGAGGAGCGCAGGCTGTTTTCAGCGGGTTGACTTTGGCCGGCCGCACTCCAGCTGTCCATGGGAGATGCATGTGCTGTGCTCCTACGTACGTTGCATCGAGAACCTTTAGATCCAAAGTAAAAAACCCGAGGAGCGTAGACATGGCCTTTTGGCATTCTTTAGCGGATCATACTATGCATTCGGTCATGTGGACATATCTAATATCTATTGCTCAGTACAATTATCTGGATTTCGCTCTTTCAAAGAAATAATCACATTAAGCGTTTCCTAATTTAATTAACCAAAATAACAAGCAAGACGGTCAAATTGCAATTTATCATTTCCAGTTTACATGCCCTTCAATATTTTAAATTCTCCTGGCATAGACCGAGTTATAACACGAATTTTGCCTAGAAGACTTGCTATAGAAGGGGTAACTAAAATCCCATATCGATATAAAAAGTAAGCAACCAAAAGAATTGGACTCCAGAACTCGCCCATAACCCGTGAAATATATGCACTCTACATGAAATTACATCGAGATTGTGCAACAAGTGAATTCTGAACCCATATACTGCTGCGCTTACACCCCATATAAGAAATTCAATGATCTAAAACTCATTTATAGAATTTACAATACCTAGCCTTAGAGTAAAAGACATATACCTAGTTTAGCCAATTACCGTCTTTGAATCGAGGAATACATATAAAGCCATACAAATTCAGGACTAGGCTTTCCTCTCTTTCTCAAAATTCAGGACTAGGCTTTCCTCTCTTTCTCCTACCTTAGACGGTCTTAGTGGATAAACTATAGGTTTACGGGATAAGGAGGGGAACAGAGACCATAACCTATTTATGTAGCATATTTTAATAGACTCATCCATTGCGGGTCATTGATAAAATACTGGTTCTCACTGATCGGCCAAACACATTATTACCGTAACCAAAATATGTTTTGTTGAGACAGAAATCGTTGTGTATTTCCATTAAGCTTAGTTGGGGTATATAAATACCCAAGAGTACGTTCAAGAAGATTTACTAGCAAGGAAGAAATAAATAAACCAAAAAACTTTCTAACTTCTAAAGACAAGATTCCAAATCATCTAAAATTGATAGCCCTATATTTGGTAGATATATATTTGGAGCATCGTCAAGATTAGCCGTGCTAATAGCCATCTTGCTATTGAAGGGATGTCGATAGGGCTTTGCATTTGCCAGCCCACTTTACGCGGTTGTGTGAAGGAGAAGAAGATGGATTACAGAAGACACTCGTCTAACATGGGCAGTCGACAAATCCAGGGGAGATCTCAGTGTAAATGAGAGAGACAGTCCTCCGCAGCACCGCATGTAGCTTTACATTACATTATCTTTGTTTCCTTATTACTAGCAAATGATATTATAATAGTGGTGGGAGAGAGTCAAAAACAGATTTTACCATTCCATATTCGTATAATGGGATAAGTGTACTAAAAGTCCTAAAACTTATCACAAAAGTGCAATTAAATTCTAAAACTTTCAAAAAGTGCAAACAAGTCCTAAAACTTGTCATGAAAGTGCACTTGAGTCCAAAAACTTTAAAAAAGTGCAAATAAGTCCTAAAACTTATCACGAAAGTGCAAACAAGTCCTAAAACTTTCAAAAAGTACAATCAATGGAAGAACTTGATTGAACTAATTTGATAAATTTTAAGACTTATTTACACTTTCGTGATAAGTTTTAAGGCTTGTTTGCACTTTTTTAAAGTTTTAGGACTTAAGTGCACTTTCGTGATAAGTTTTAGGACTTGTTTGCATTTTTGAAAATTTTAGGACTCAATTGTACTTTCGTGATAAGTTTTAGGACTTTGAACGCACTTATCCCTCGTATAATCTAATCACCGCAAATCGTTCCAACTTGAGCCAGCCAGCTAAGCCATGTTGAAGCAGGGGAGTTGGTAGCACCAATCATGCCGTGCAATGAGCAGATTTTTCTGCCTACTTCCCATTTTCTCTTCACTCGAATTTCTCCTCTTTGACCAGTTTCATCGTGGCATTCGTAATCCCCACGTTGGGCTGGACCTCAAACTTCATCCACGCAATCAGAGATACTGGAGTGCTATTTGAATTGACTTATTTCCAGACATGAAAGGTGAACTTCGAGCAGTATTCCATTTCCATAAGCTGTGCAGCTCATTCTCTCGACTGCAGAAACTTACCTCGATTCGGAACTCAAGATTTCGCAAGATGTTGGTAACAACAATGTAATCACTTTCATTGTTGTTAATCACTTTTCTTTACCAAAAAAAAAACAATGTAATCACTTTCTTCGATTTCTGCAGGAAAATGTACATCTTATTATGTATCTGCAGCTTTTAGTTTTCTCTAGATGATTATTGTTAGGTTTAACAAGACTCGCTTTGTGGGGATAATCACCAAAAAAGTCATAAACTTTTTATATCAATAGCAATTCAGTCCTAAATCTTTTGACGATTTATCAATTTAGTCATTCCGATTAATTTTGGCCGGCAATCATTAACGTGGACATTGGCTGTCTTACGTGACATGGTCAGCGTTGACATGGACGATTTTTTGCATTTTCCTTTTGATTTTTCTGATTTTCTTATTTATAAATTTTATCAGTCTTTATTTTTTTCCTTTTTTTAATTCTTTCCCTTTTTCTTTATTCCCTTCTTCCTCTGCCAATCACCATGGCTAGCGAGGGTGGACCTTGCCAATCTTCGACGATAGTTGACCTTGCCTTTGGCGAGGCATTTCAACGACGGTTGATCTTGAGTGAGGCTTCGCTAGCCTCTAGTGAGGGTACCCTCACTTGTGGCTGACAAAGGAAGAAGGAAAAAAAGAAAAAAAGAAAAAAAATCTTAAAAATTACAACATGTAAAAGATTGTCTACTTCAATGTTGACCGTGCCATGTCGGATGGCCGATATCCACATTAGTGATTGCTAGCTAAAATTGGCCGGAAAGACTATATTGACAAATCGTTAAAAGATTTAGATTAAATTCGCCAAATTGAAAGGTTTGTGACAAAATTGACATCCGTATAATAGGTTTAGGATTTTTTTGGTAATTTTCCCATACACCCCTGGATTAACTCACTCTAGGTGTTGTCCAATTTGGCTAGTCTCAAACCGAGTCTTATGATTTTGTCTTTTGACATACAAGTAAGCACTTTCCCAAGACATCACTATCTTAATAATACTCTCACTTGAGTACGCCTAACATTTGAGTTTCAATGTTGAATGTTGTCATTACGTAAAGCACATCTGAATGTTGGAATGAGGATTATTATTATAAGATAATAATAGGTGGATGGAGATCATGTGTATATAAAAAGAAAATATGACTAGTTGTCAGGTAGTGTAAGAAAATATTTCAACACCGCCTCTACATTTAAGCAAACCTTGATGAATTGACAATCTTGTGCAATGAGTTTTGTGAAATATCTCCTTCTCAACTCTGAATCATCAGGAATACATAATTGAGCTGCTCGTCTCCCAACTTTTACATGCATGCTATGAAGTCCTGACAATCCAATTAACTTCGTTTTCTAGCGCTCGATAAAAGATTCGAAGTCCTCGTTCATTTAATATAAGGAATTTTCATACATTGTAAATTCGGAGTTGTTCAAATTTTGAGTTTTTGGGTTCATTCTAAGAGTTGTTGAGCTGCAAAATGATATTATAATGAGACTTTAAGGTGTTTTGAAGCTGTGGGAATTTGCGGAAGTTGATTTGGGGTTATGATTTGATCTGAATGAATTTTTGAAGTTGCACTCGCTATTGAAAATAATTTCCAGTTACTATGTTTGGCATTGGTTTCTACCCATTTGTGGCAATCTTTTGGGTCGGAGAGTGTTAAATTCTTTTAGTACTTCGAAAGGGCTTTTTTCTGTTTTTAACAATAAGCTCGCTGGAATAGGAATTCAGTAGAGATAGATATGACACGACCAAATTCGACTTGTGAGCTGCCTTGATATATCGGACGACAATAAATGTTCCGCTATGAGTGAGCATTTCATTGGCACGAAAGAGTCATGTTGTCACCAAATAAGCTTAGTTTAGTCAAGCCCTAGTTAAGACAGATATGTACTTGATTTTGATATTTGTCTTTCGCTTAATAGATAGGATTTCAAGTTTGTACGATCAAGATAGCTTTCGTGTTTGGTTTTGCATTCTCAAATGAGTAATGCTCATATCTTTTATGATTTTGTAAACTCATATCTTGAAAATTTGATATCTATTTGAAAAAAAATAGTGTTTAGGGCATGTTTGCTAGTATCGGAATGAGATCTCCCCCGGTAGATATATGATTCGGAGAAGAACAATGTGAAAGTTAGTGGGCTTGTAATGACTAGGCTAGACGAGGGTAAGGAGTACTCGCTAAGGCAAGATGATTGGAAAAGGGAGAAAATCGTCCAAAATTTTTAAATCTATTACATTTTTGCCAATTCAGTCCTAAACCTTTTAATATTACTAATTAAATCCTAAACCTTTTCAAATTTTGTTAATTGAGCCAATTCAGCCAAATTTCACCGAAAAACACTAACATGGCAATCTAGTTAGTGCTGACCACTCCCGGCCGTCCCATATAGCATAACCGGCGTTGACGTAGACAAATTTTAATAATTTTTCAATGTTTTATATTTATTTATCCATTTATTTTTCCCATTTATTTATTTTTTCTTTTCTTGTTCTTTTCACTTTTTTGGTTTAAAGGGCCAGCAGTGGTCGAGGGCTGGCGAACCTTGCCCGATGGCAAGCGAAGGTCGTCGGCCCCGCCAGTCCTTTGAACCAAAAAAGAGAAAAAAAAAGAAAAAAAGAAAAGAAAATGAAAATAATATATAAAAAAATTAACAAAAAAATGGAAAAAAATATTAATAATCATTAAAAATTGTCCATTTTAGTGTCAACTATGTCACGTAAGACGCTTAGCATTTACATTAGCAATTTTCGGCCAAAATTGGCCAAATGTACTCAATAGACAAAACTTAAAAAGATTTAGGACTCAATTGACAAAATTAAAAGGTTTACGACTGAATTGACAAAGGTGTAATATGTTTATGACTTTTTGGACAATTTTCCCCCTGACAAAGTGAGCAAGAATGAATTGAATTGCACACCGAACAAGGGGAGAGCATTCTTAGAATTATATACGTAAAAGCAGAATTAACTTACAAGAGGAGTCTTTTGACACAGCCGTAACATTGGCATCGAAACTGCAATGTTAAGCGTGTTCAGGTGACAACTATACCAAAATGAGCAACCTCTTACCAAAGAACAAAGCTGTAAGAGTTGATATAAGACGGGTAAAAATGGACCATATCTTTAGTGAGTTAATCTAAAGTTTGTCACAAGTTTTGTAAGTAACTTTGTAAAAACACAGCCGGTGGAACATCTGTCCCTTTTCATGTCAACAACCACCGAAGCAGATACATGTCTTACTCTGAAGACCGACTGTATAACCAAGCGTGTAAAACAAATGTTCCACTGGTTGTGTCTTGTATAAATTCCTTATTAACAATGAGATCAGATACTTCCTCGAAGCAGATTTGGTCACTTAATTCACAATCAAGGTATTACATTATCCCCAAACAAGCTTATGAACAGATGAGGAAATATTACTTTTTCAGTTTAACACAATTACTCAGAACACATGCCTTCAGATAATAGTATCTGGCTCTTCTGTCAACTAGCTAAACCCAAACAACAGTTACCCAAAAGAAATCCTAATAACAAATCCGAGGAACTGGAAGTACAAACTTAAGTCGCAACTATTTCCCCTTGAGGCAGCAGATCAATCTTGCAATCCACTGAACAGCATTCTACAAGTTATCCTCCACAATTCTAGCGTATCCTTTCTGAAATGCATATGCTCTCAAGTATCCATTTTTCTCAGATTCAGCCCTCCAATTGCCACTATCAAGGCATGGCTATATCAGCTCCCATCAACTTCCACCTCTATCAGTATCGTATCTTATTTATCACCTTCGCATATTGTTCTTAATCTCATTCAACTCTTTTTTTTTTTTGGTTTGAGGGATGAAATTGTTTAAAAACATAAATATCCCAAAACACAAGTGTTGGTGAAGTAGTGAGGAAGGAGAAAATAAAGAGTGATAGTTCTTCAATATTTCTATTTCATTCACCAGTGGACCCATTTCCAATATAGAGAGTGAGAAGAAAGATTATAGCTTATTCAATAGAATGGAACAATTCAGCACTCAATCATATTATAGCTTATTCAATAGAATGGAACAATTCAGCACTCAATCATTACAGTTCGGATCCCCTGAGGTAGATAGTCAGAAAGATGCCCCCTGAAATTAGCTTTGAACGGTAAAATTATGACTTCCACTCAAAAGTTCCTTTTTTATCCTTCCTTTTTAATCTTTTGCAGTGAGGGGAGTCAAGGAATGGCGTGCTCATTTTACCTGTTACAGCCCCTCTTAAGTGGCTATAAAGGTAACATGCTTTGTAGGATGGAACTCAAAAACAAATCTGATGCTTGAGAGAGCAACTTCTTTGTCTCCTTGATAGATTTACATGTTACAACCCCTCGTAACTGACTAGAAAGGTAACATGCTTTGGTTAGGATGGAACCCAAAAACAAATCTGATGCCTGAGATTGCAACTTCTTTGTCTCCTTGATAGATTTACTTTAGCAGGATGCAGCTACATGGTCAAATTCAGTCTACCTAGATTGTATTTTCTCTTAATTCCTAGCCCCAAAAATTCCTATTGCTTCACCAGACAGTATCGATGCAGAAGAGAGGGACAGGCCTAATCCTGAACACGTATGTATACACATGAATTAAGTTTTTTCTCGTCACCTGAACCGGGCTCATTCCCTATTGATCACAGAGATGATTGAACGCAGCGCACGACGATTACGACCATAAACAGTAAAAAGATATACGTCAATAAGTAGGAGGGGTGAAAAATTAAGTAAAGCATGGGGGTTGTCCGTGGGCATACAGCACAATATATCCCTAAGTCTTAGAGAAATTTGACACGAGACTGACCTCTCATTCTATTCCTGTGTTATTCTGATTTTTGTTTATGCATATTCCAAAGGGCATGTCAATCGAGACATCCGCACACATAATCAGAAGATGATGGTGTCAAACTTTTCTGAGCACAGCCTTAAGATGGGGCTGAAGACTGGTCAAGGCGGTGGCCATTTCAACAACATAAGACAATTCCCCATCGACCAGCTTGAACACTCGAGTGATGTCTTTCACCTGGCAACAAGAAGAAAGAGGTCAGCAGTAGTCGTGACAAAATTAGGTTGTTCCTAGCAACGGCGGCGGGGGGAGGAGCAGCAGGACAGTAGTTAAAGATCATCGATGCTACGAGTCCAATAGCAACGAAACAGACATTTCGAAAAAACCTTTCATTTTCAGAGAGGACATCCACCTCGTATTCGGTCCAAACAAACCAAACAGGAAAAGGGAGAGTAGCCAGACCAGGATTTACACATATGAGAAGGAGGAATAGGGGGATTAGGAGGAAAAAGAGAATCTAAGTCTTAACCTTGGAAGCGTTCCCCACAAGATCACTCTTAAGGCAGATGACTTTCTGGTCCGCGTCGAAGGTCCCCTTCTGCAATTGATAGGATGAATAAAAAAGGGGGAAGAAAGATTGGAGCAAGAAGCAGAGAAGGGAAGGGAAGGGAAGGGAAGGGAAGTGGGAGGGAAAGAGAACCTGGACTTCAACGAGGCCGGTGCTCTGAGCAAGGACAACCTCGAGGGAGCCGTCGAGCTTGGGGCGCCAGAAGCCGGACTCGGAATGCATGGGGAGGGAGGTGATGGGGTTCCAGGTCCGCTGGGAGTAGGTAAGGACGGGCTTGCGAGGGTCGGGATGACAGAAGGTGAGCTCCTCCGTGTAGGCGAAGGAGTCGATGGTGGGGTACACGCCTCGCCCTTCCCCTCTCCACGTCCCCACCAGGTACCCAATCCCTTCCACTGCTCCATGCATCATTCTTCTTCGCCTCCTTCTCCTTCTCCTTCTTCCTCCTCCGCCTCCTGTAGGCTGCCCTGTCTGGCTTTCTCCGCTGTCCTTGGCTCACTGGCTCGCTCGCTGCTCAGTCGTCTCTCTCTCTCGATCTCTCGATGTGTTCACCTCTTGGATTCCGTCGTCTTCATCGATTATTTGACCATGACCATGACCTTGGGGCTTTCTTTTGGGCCCAATGAGTACCGGGCTCCTTCAACAACTTCTTCCCTCTTTCCAAAAAATCAGTTAGTTTCCTCAACTCGAGTTTAACATTCATACGTTCCCGTTATTTTCATTTTGATCCCTGAATTTGCGCATCGAGCCCTTCCATCTTTTTCATTTGTCTTATCGATTCCTTTTTGCTTGCATATCCCCTCTAACCATTCCCTCCGATTTCTATTTCGATTAATCAAAACTTGACGTGCCTACGATGGCTGGCAAAAAGCATGGTATGGAAAAACTTGTCTCCATTAATGCACGTGACTAAAAATCACCTTGAGATCAGGAAGTAGCCGAACTTTTAATAAGACATTTCTCGGCACAAATGCGATGCTCGGGCTTCTCCATATTAGACTTTTTCAAGTTCCAATTGATTCGTCGATATAGTTGAAAGAAGGGTTCTTATTTTTATGGAACTCTTTAATCTTTGTCTTTCCTAAAGTACTAATTGAGTCAAATAATAAAAAGAAAGATAGAGATGAACAATATTACAAAGTTGTTCAAATGCAACGATTTATAATTAAGTAACTCGATGATCATTTATTTTTACTAATCCCCTATATTTCTTTCATACAGATGTGAGATAATACTGTTTGCCGTAAATAAAATATATTCAATGGATGAAAGTATTTGCTTGAAATATAAATAAATAGATAATTTCTTGAAATCAACTCCTTTCAAGTGTTGAGTATGTTTATAATATCTTGTCACGTATTATGCATTTACGGGATTTATGGCGCACAAATCGAGGAAAGTGTTCGTTGTTCATCAATAAGCATTATCCATAACACTGTTTTAAAAGTATTCGAAACGATAAAAAGAATGGTAAAGCTCGCACATGAGCTGAGGCTACCGTTGATGGTGTGTGCGACTGTGATTGAAAATGCCAAATGTCTATCCACGTATGGTTGGGTGTATAGGCGCGGGGAGGGTATAGCTCGATGGTGGTGCGTGGGAGTGGAAACTGGAATGGAAGGATAGCAAACCCACCAATCTGATCTGACAAGAGGATCAAGCGGCCATGTGTCCCTGTTTATTTATACCTGGCAGACCCCTTTGACCATTTCCTAAAACAACGTCGTGACAACCTCCTTACTCTTTTTCCATCTCCCTCTCTCTGCCATTTATTCTTCGGATTTGTCAAATTTTAGCGTTCTCTCTCTCTCTCTCTCTCCCCACCTTCCAACATTGTCTGGTGTTCTCCTTGATCATTGAAAGCCCAGGATGATCCTCCTCGATGAACCATTCAGGGAACTGGTATTAGAAACAGCTCATGGACGATAAACATGCACCCGATATTGTCCTTTCGGTTACGACCCAACTTCCCTAACTTCCAATAATCCATACCTCTGCAAAATTTGACCCTCGGTTTGCCCCCCAGAATCATCATGTCGTTTGGGTCTCCGTGTTTGTCTGTCGAGATTGAGAAACATAGAGATGTTGGAGCCAGTTCGTTCCTCCAAAAGCCTTTCTATTCATTGGTCAGTTTTTCCCACACGCTTCCTTCATTGGTTTTGTTGTTGCCCTGCACTCTGCATCATAGGCTAGTTTTGGAACATGATATACGTGCTTAAGTATTTTATGCGCGGCAGGCCTGTATCAGCATTCATGGATTATCTTAATTGGACGAAGTTTGCCTGACTCCCATGTCCCTAAAATGCATCAATAGACGTGCCTGCCACCCAATTTTCCCCGTTGATGGAGACATCTGTAGATGTTGGTCTCTCCTTTATTTGAGAGAGAGATGCATCAAATGAACTTTCATTTGATACCATGGCAAATACAAGTCGTAGTTTGCAATTTCAATCATTCCCGGGATAATGATCAGAAGCTTCCTTTTTCTTTTTTTCGAAGATGAAGAACATGTGATTTCATCTAAAGAAAACCTGCCCGGATGGTTATTCCTCAAGTGAATTCAACATCGTTTCAGCACAAGTTCACACGCTATGTTTTTCATCCTTTTGGTGCAGAAACATTGTGATGGATAGAGTTTCGATCCCCAGATTCCTGTCGGTGCATGAATTGTAAAAAGGTGAGGCATACCTGATTTCCTAATCTGATTTCGATCCACTTTGTTCCAAATTAATATGAATTCTACCGATCATATCTCTAAAGATGAATGTGCATTCTATATGATGATAAGGAGCGCACACAAGCCAAGTAAACCTGAAGTTATGGACTCAATCCCCAAGAACGATACAAACCTATGTTACGACGTGCCAGGCTATCCCAGAAAGCCAGATCAAACAGCCAGAGATGTCTCCGAGTCTACCCCTGATTCGCCTTCTAAACCTGCAAATTCTGATCCATGTCCCAAAAATTGTGAAGTTGGATTGAGAAAAGTCGAACGGGATACCAGGAACAATACTACTGTTGATGGATTGCCTATTTGCCGGCAGCAGATTCCAGGCCTGACAAGAACAAATGCCAATAATCATAACCACAATGAAATTCCAACAGCTTCATCAGCAGCGATATTGACAAGCAGACCACTCACAACGACGCTGCAACCGCAACCAAATACAAAGAACTACAACAGCCAGCAGGGATCAAGCCGTAGTAACAGCTTGGAGAGCTCGGGTGCAATGCTGAGGCCCCACACAGGTGGGGATGTTCGATGGGAGGCCATCAATATGTTGCCCAAGGGAGGTCCCAAACTTGGCATGAGCAATTTTCGGCTCCTGAAACGCATAGGATATGGGGACATAGGGAGCGTGTATCTAGTGGAGCTCCGAGGAACCAACACTCACTTTGCCATGAAAGTGATGGACAAGTCATCCCTTGCCAGCAGAAACAAACTCCAGCGAGCTCAGACTGAAAGGGAGATACTCGGGCTCCTCGACCATCCATTCCTGCCCACTCTTTATTCTTACTTCGAGACCGAAAAGTTCTATTGCTTGGTCATGGAGTTCTGCAGCGGAGGAAATCTGCATTCCCTCCGTCAAAAGCAACAAAACAAGCATTTCACCCAAGAAGCTGCGAGGTTCAGTACATTTCTTTCTAAATACTTCCCTTCATTCAAGTTAATTAACCAGCTGTGTGACTAGATGCTGCTTCCTTTTCTCCAAATTTCATCTTTAATTCAACAACCAGTGGTTTCCATTCTGTGATAGATCATCAATTTATCAGATCTCCATGGGCTAGCACCTAACGAATTACTCATAATAGACATCTTAATTTCAGGATAGCAATCCATCTTTTCTCTAAACTGTGATAAACCAAATAGATAGATTAAGGTTTTGTGGCTCAGAAGATCTACTGTACCTTAGGATGATGGAACTTTGAAAGGTGAGCAATGGACCACAACATACTTCTGAAGTTAGTGATCTCTGTCAATTGATTAACTGGTTAACTTTAACAGGTTTTATGCATCGGAGGTGTTGTTGGCGCTGGAGTACCTGCACATGCTAGGTATTGTATACAGGGATCTGAAGCCAGAGAACGTGCTGGTGAGAGACGAAGGGCATATAATGCTTTCAGACTTCGACTTATCACTACGGTGCTCGGTCAGCCCAACACTAGTAAAGTCCTCCTCAGTGCATGTAGGCAGTAGCAGCAGCACCAGCACCAGCAGCAGCACTGGTTTTTCGTCTGGGGCCATTTTGGACGATGAGTACACGGTGCATGGTTGCATGCAGCCATCCAACTTTTTGCCACGGATATTGCCCGGGAAGAAGAACCGCAAATCTAAATCAGACTTTGGTGTCATGGTGGGAGGAGGAGGGCTGCAGTCACAATTGCCTGAGCTGATGGCGGAGCCAACCAACGTGAGGTCCATGTCCTTCGTGGGGACCCATGAGTATCTGGCTCCGGAGATCATCCGTGGAGAAGGACATGGTAGTGCGGTGGATTGGTGGACGTTCGGCATATTCTTGTATGAGCTGCTGCATGGCACCACTCCTTTCAAGGGTTCGGGCAACCGTGCCACTCTCTTCAACGTGGTGGGGCAACCCTTGAGATTCCCAGATACCCCACAAGTGAGTTTCATGGCACGGGACTTGATACGAGGCCTCCTAGTGAAGGAGCCCCACAAACGCATTGCCTACAAGAGAGGTGCCACTGAGATCAAGCAACACCCGTTCTTCGAGGGAGTGAATTGGGCCCTGGTGAGGAGTGCGGTCCCTCCCCATATACCTGATCCCGTTGACTTCTCTCAGTTTGCTACAAAAGATCCAAAGGTAGAACACGCCAACAAGAAGACGATTACTGATAATAATGCTACTCATTATCAGAAAGACAACGATCCTAGTGACTCTTCTTACATAGAATTCGAGTACTTCTAACAATCATGGACAAATTTATCACCGACGTTTGATGTATACACGAATAGAGCTAAAGATTTTGCAGTTTGAGCTCATGTTGTTTGGGATTGAATGGCTCAGTTCAGTTGCCCCCAACGGCAGGGAACTGCTGACCTACGGACAACCGTGTGTGGCCGTAGATGTCCTACCCAGTGGAAATTTTCTGGTCGCGTTACGGGAAAGGAGGTCTAATAACAACTTCAGGTGATGTCTTGGGTAGAATTTTGCAGAAATGGGCTGCATATGCCTCAAACATCAAGCGTTGACGGTTCAAAATCCTTCCACTTCGGAAAATGGTATCTTTATCAACAACCCCGAGTGGTCGCTTTAGGCCTTTCTGTTGATCCCCGCTTTCAGTTCATGTAGCTTTCTTTTTGGAAGGCTTCTTTCCTCCAATAATCCAGGGTTGTATAATGTAAGGGTGATCGGTTTCATATTGAGTCGATTTCTGCCCTAAAACCTGTAACTTGCCCAATTAGGGTCGGTTATCAGTTTATACAATCGGGAATCAATCTTGTTAACACTGGAGCAGTCCTGCAACTAGACTGACCAATTCCGAGCCGCTTTCAGGATCAACAGAGGAACGGGCTAGTCTGTTTTTCTTTATTGCAATAGCGACATTACTTGGATTTGCAAGGCAATCATTTGATGCTCTTGTTGATGGTACTGAGAAAAGCATTATACAAGCTCCTGAACATCTTCGGCCACGGAGTGTTTTTTGTCAATCGAGGGGATAAACTACTCTTCTTTATCCCATCTTTCACTGCGTGCCACGGCTATCCATCCAAGTTGCCAGTGATTAATAAGATAGAGATAAAAATAAGTTTTTCTTCTTCTTTAGGGAAAAAGCCACTAAAAATTCTAAATTTTTTTTATGATATCAAAAACCCCAATCTATGCCTACCATGACACATTTACTCGAAACTTTTTCGTATGACATATAGAATCTCAAACTTGTACCTATCTTACATATTTACCTTCCGTTAGATAATTTTTTAGCCAAAACTACATTGTTTTTAATTTACTTAAGTCACGTAAGTGCCATGTTAATACCATTTGCTTTCGGCATCCATTTAGGCTAATTTTTAACGGTGCTCATTGACGGAGAGTAAATATGTCACATAGGTATAAGTTTATGAACTTTTGGTGTCACGGAAAAAAGTTTAGAGTAAATATATTACCGTGGGCATAATTTGTAATTTTTGCTCTTTTCTTTAAGAAAAGTGAATGTGTGTTAAGTATGTAATAGCTGCACCACCGACTCACCCAGGGTTGAAATTGCCGATTCAACAGACAAAAGACTCTGCAAGTGTTCGGGCACTCCTTATCCACACCTATGCTATGCACCCTTTATCTCTTACAAAAGCTCGTCCAGAACATCAGAGAGGTCCGATTCTACACTAGACCGCCGGTTCCCTCGGACCGATTGTCGCCTGTTCAAGATGGTGCCCACATCTCATATAGGATCAGCTACTGGGGATGCACCTGCCATAGCAATAGTACCATCCCACGGTAGGTGGAATTACAGTAGTACAGAAAAGCAAAATATGGGGAAAGAGATCGACCTTTGTGGTCTCTACAGCGTGGCGCGCGGGACAAAGACGGGATCAGGGGGCGGCACCCAACGACACTTGGAGAGTCTAATAAATCGAGTGAAGTAGTTATAGTTGACTTCAAATGGCGGGGAGGTGGTGGAACTCGACCCTGGGGTGGTACGCCTGCCCCTGCGCCTCTCCCTCTCCCTCTCGTAACTCGGTCGTCCGCCTCAATCTCGGATTCCAAGATATCGCCGAAATCGCCCACAACAAAGTGAGCCTGACTGACTGACCCTTCTCTCTGTCTCTCTTTTCTTTTCTCTGTGGGGGGTTGGGTCGGGTAATCTGATGGGTGGGGCTACTTGGGACTTTGTGGTAGGTGCTCATCTCAGCCGGTGTATCGGCGGCCATCGGGCAGCTGTCAAAGCCCTTCACGTCGCCGGAGGGAGATGCCAGGAAATTCGATTTCAGCGCCGCCATTCGTTCCGGTGGTTTCCCTTCCACCCACTCCGCCGTGAGTCCCCCTTTCCCTTCTGACTCTCTCTCTCTCTCTCTCTATGTGTGTTGCGTCCACTGCCCCTCCTCATTCCATCTTTTAATTGTCTTCCATAGGCAGCTGTGGCTACGGCTACCTCCCTTTCTTTCGAGAGGTAACCCCCTTTTCTCTATTCCAGATTCCCTCAGATATATCATGTTTGAACGCTTTTCCCTAAAAAGCTAACTAGAGCGTTGGATGGCAAACACTTTCCTATCTCCTTTGCTCTCAACATGATTTGGGTATGGACCGTCTGGATAGATTAGTTGATGTCTTGATCTTGAGGGAATGTGCAGCATGCGTCTTTTCTTCTCGGGCGTTTTCTGCTTTGGTTTCTCTTAGCCTCTCCATCTCGTTCATCTCTGCTGGTCTTCCAATTGGTTGAGAGGACTGTGCATCTCCCCTATCCGCCCTTATTGCTACCATGTGAGCCATGTATTAAGAGTGTTTCTATGGGGATGCACTTCAATTCCCAAGAATCCCCACGCCCCTCTGCATGACTCCTGAAGCACTCTAGAGAGCTAATGGACATCTTCCACCAACCACACCCCCCCTTAGCCTTCTTGATTCCTCCTGAATTAGTCTCTTCTACCTTCCCTTGTGGCAGGGGATTCTCAGATTCAATTTTTGGACTCTCGGTTGTTTATGCTGCACTTGTCATGTATGATTCCCAGGTAATCTTCTTGTTTTTTTTCTCTCTTCACATTGTTCTTGCTTTTGTGGGTTCTGATTTCTTCTTATCCTTCCAGATTGATGTTTGAGAGCTGGCAGATACCTCTGTTTTTTTTTTTTTGGGTTCATGATGAAAAGAATACCTCCTTTTGTTAGTTCTCCGAGGATTTATAATAAGAAGAATTGAGGATGCATGGCATTTGGTAGCAAACCGTATGTCGGTCCTTGGTTCAAGTTTAGACTGTCACTTAGAGGTGGCTTATTAATGCTTTTTTGAAGATTACCATCTTGTATGTATTTTCGTCATGTATTTTATGATGGTAAACAACCTTCAGTTTTGGGCCACAAAGAAAATCATTACCTCATCTTCCTTCGTTAATGTGATTTATCCCTTGATGGCTGAAAGGTTGAGAGGAATTGTCACCTTATAGTTGTAGCTTCTTTCTGCTCCCACTTCTTGCACTAACTAAAGTTTATTTGTCTTCATATTGTCACTTACCTCAGTGATCTCCTTAAGAGGATTGCCTAGTCTGGTTTGGTTTTCTCCTACCTTTTCTTCTTTTTAACTCTATTTGGTGGCTCTATCTTCCATCTTGAAATACATTACATGATCATGTGCTTAACGTCTTTGATTGCTAATCATGGGTTGACTCCTTCGTCTGTTTAAAAGACCAATCATCCCTCATATGAAACTTCCCTACAGTTAATTAGCTCAGTAGCTGAAGATTGATATCTTCATTGGTCGTCATATCAGAAGCCTTAGCAATCAGGGATAAGCACCTCGTCACCTCCTTTCAGTGTCCTAGCAGACAGAGAGGTGATGTAGGACGATGTGATCAGATGCTTTTCAGGTCTGTAAGTACCTGGCTAGGAACAAAACCGGTGAACTGTACCCCTAAGAAGTATCTCTGAGCAGTAGCTTTGGACTTAGGCTGAAAAAATGTAGCCAAGGAATTGAAGGTTATTCAAAGAAAAGGTTAAAAATCCGTATGCGTTGGATCTTAGGGTTGCTTATGCATCACGCCTGACAGAGAAATTCCAACACGTAACTCAATAACAAAAAGTTGTTAAATATTGGAATTTTAATGATTCAACCAATGAGTTATTTGTACGAAATGCATGTATTTAAAAACTCTTATCAATCCTAATCCAAGTTAAAGTGGAAAAGTCTTAAGTAGGAAGCCTAATCCTAATTCAAATACTATTGCCCCAATTCTCGAATCTTGCCAGTTTTTCATTCATCAGCCCTTATTATAAATACTAGCTGCATTCCCCTCTTTAATACCTAATAAGAGGAATATAATGGGTGGCCCTGGAATTGCATTTATGAAATTTTCACTTGATAAAAGATTTTAGTATTCTAATTGTTGTGACATGCCACCTTCTTCTCTTTTTCTGAGAATATCACTTGCAATTTTGATGCTGTTCTTAATGATTCTCCCCGACACCTGAGCAGAATTCACTGTGCTACTCTACATCCAGACAACAAGCAGATAGGAAGTCTGTCGCTATGTGCAGTTCTATTTCTGTCCTCCCATCTTCTATGAGCACTTCTTTTCCACATTAGCCTTGTCTATAATTTAGAGGTTATCTCTGCCCTGTAATTATTAGTTCAGCCATAATGGACGTCATATGTCATAACTCATTTATCGGTCAAAAATAAAAACTGCCATGATTGGTTGTTAAAAAGGGCGGGAATTAATAGCAACTTGGGCGTATATTATAGCTTTATATGTTAGTCTCTTGGACTAACCCCCTCAAAAGCATGCTGCAGAAACAACATCCTGTCTTAAACCAAAGCCAGTGAATTTGAGAATACTTGTCTGCCAGTGGACACAGATTTAATATGAAGTCAAATTTCATGATTTGTCTGCTAAAAATATTTTTCAGTTCCCTCTTGTGGCTGTCTTGGTGTTGCATTGCCGCGAATTGATAGAAGACTATAGAGAGGAATCAGAGGATTAGACTCACAGGATGCTTTAGAGTTAGAACATTGAAGGATTTTGGAACCCCGATAAATGTCGGAGTTGTCCAACTCTTGTCAATCTTAGTCTCATTGCCTTTATATATGCTGTATGACGTAATGGTTTTGGAGGGCTGGCCTTTCAATATGATGAAGCTCAACCTGTTCGTGTTCTAAGCCCTTTTAGGGTTTCATGACATTTGACAATCTATGACGAGAAAATAGGAGGCACTGCTATTACATTAGACCGGTGACCCACTTGAAGAATTATTAGTCGTGTTTCCTTGTTAGTCACGTTTCTCTGTAAAGGCTTTGGATAATGATTCTTCCATCGATTGTTTTTGGTAGAAATGTAATCAGCTGCTTACACTGTAGCAATGCGGCTCAATTATTATTTGGTTTGGTTGGCTGAATTGGGGCATCTTCCGCTGGGTTTTCTCGTGGTGTACGTGCAGGGTGTAAGAAGAGAAGTGGGGAAACATGCCAGGATGATGAATGAAGCTCTGCTCCAGAAAGCACGGGTGAAAGCTCCATCCGCGGAGAGCAACAGAGTGGGAAAGTCATCTTCGTCACCCATGAATTTGGGTCAAAGCGGCCAGTTTCCGATGGATGGAACTGAAAGGGGCTCCTTTAACTCAAAAATCACAACTACCCCATTGATGCTCAGAGCAGACGACACAGAGGAGACAGAATTGCAGTCAGGAATGGGTGACGATGGGGACAATAAATCTGGTATAGACGGAGAGAGTGGAATGAGGCTGAAAGAATCGGTTGGGCACTCAGAGGTGGAAGTTCTAGCCGGTGCTATATTGGGCTTCGTGGTCAGCATGGTTGCAAATACCTTGATGTAGTAGTTCTTCCTACAATACCTGCATTCTTTCTGTCCTTCCTCCTTAGTATGGAATGGAAACGTTCCTTCAATTCATCATTCTTCTTAGTGACTGCAAAACAATTGCGGGAATGATACGATCAACTCATTAGGCAACCGTTTTCTGGTGATGGCAAGGTAGCCTGCGGGCCCTGTAGTGATACTCTGGCTTGAAATGCGTGGGTTCTCAGGTTGGGGTGGTCTATATACGAGTGCTTGGACATAGTCCCTCTTTTCTGTCCAGAGCCCGCCGTCAATGGACCTACTTTCCTTGCTTGTGGGACCAGCAGCAAAGCTAAATCTTCGTTCAAAAAGTAAAAAAAAAACGATAAGATTAACGAACAAAGAAATTCCTTTCGTTTGGCTTCTCCATTTTCAAAGAACAAACCATATAGATGACGTTATAGAACAACGAACTTCCCCCTTCCTCAGGCAGGCGGATTTAAATCGGGCAAGGGCCTACTTAAGTGCAGGAGACATACTGTAGCGGGCCCAACCAGCCCGGAAAGCCATCACTAATCCTTTATCCCAATTGAAACCGTGAGTTAGTGACGTGGCGGTGGATGAGGTGATGAGCTGCCGGGATGGGAAGGCACGTGGTTGCAATTTAGGGAGGCATAGGGTGCGTTTGATAACCCTTTTGTTCTCGGAAATAATTTTTATTTATAAATAATTTTTTTATTCAGTACTCATGAATAATTTTTAAGTATTTGAAGGTGTTTAGTAACTGCAAAAAATTTTTATTTTTGAAATAAAAAAAATAAAAATGCTTTTAGTAACTACACAAATTTTTTTATTAATAATATTATAATAATAATTTGAATTTTTTAATATTTATTTCTTTTTCTTCCTTGGCCATGGCCAGGTCGCCAGCACTAGCAAGGGTCGGCCTTGCCACTGCTCTCGCCAGATCCGGCGAGGGTTGCTCGTGGCTTGGGCGAGTGCCACCCTCGACGGATTTGGCAAGGGCAGCGTCGAGGGTCACCCATGTTAGATCGGGGCGAGGGCCACAATGCCCTCGCCAGCCCTGGCCGATGGCCGATCGTCGGCAATCATCCATAGGCCAGTAAGAAGAAAAAGAAGAAAAAAAATTTTCTTTTCAATTTCTGATTCTTGTTCTCATAATCAAGAAGTAACTTTTTTTTTCTTCTTGATTCTGTTCCAAAATTGATTCTGGAAACAAAGTTTTGGAAATTTGTGCTCAGGAACAAAAAATTTATGAAACGGATTTCTGTTTCAAAACTGATTTTGCGAATAAAAAAACAAAAATAGTTACTGTCTGGCCAGTTGTCAAACGTGCCCTTGGCTTCCACGTGGACAACTCCTCTTATCTTTCCTTCGTTTCTTCCTATTTTAGTTCTGATATGCCGTGAGAGAAGAAGAAGAGAGAAGGATAATCTCTAGGAAGCAAATTAAAATGTCAGGAGCGCGGGGGCAGAGCCCAAGGAGTCGAAGACGGCGACGACGTACGAGTCAGTGGAGGGAGGGGCGAACAGGACGAGGATGGATGTACGCACCCCTCAGGACCAGGGAGGCATTCAGGTGGACATGCTCCAGGAGAAGGTCCCCGATGCCACCGGGCACGGCGGCCCCATCTTTGGTGCTGCCGCCGCTGGTAAAACCAAGGATGAGGAGTCGGAGGACAAGCGGAAGCTCGACTTGGGCGTCACTGGCACCGGATGATGTTAAGAATCACGCAAAACTCTCTTAGCTTTGTAGATGTAGCCTCTCTCTCTCTCTCTCTCTCTCTCTCTCTAGTTCTCGCCGTCTATTATATCTCCACCGGGCCTGTATGCATGTATCCAATATATTCCAAGAAAGAAACTACAAAAAAAGGAAACAAAAGAGAGAGAAGTAAAGGGGGTGGTGTAGTGTAGGCAATTTGATGTTGTCTCCTTTTGATTTCCTTTCCGCTCCACTGCCACAAGTACCTGATCATTTGTGCTTTCTTTCAATGTAATCGCTTTGAATCAACAATAAGGTCATCATTATCTCCCGAATAATCTTAGAGTGGTGCTCAGGCTTTGTTTAACGCTAATCTCACCGTGCCTTGTGGCAAGCGCCATGTCATTAGGTAAGTTCACAGAGCAATCAGTAAGATATGGTGGGGTTGTCAAGTCCAGCAAAACTTCAATTTGTTAACAACCCCATAACTCCGGAAGAAGACAAATGCTGAATTGCAAGATCCTTTTAACCCAGACATAGTATTTCTTTGACAACACAATCCGTGAACATCAATTCCATGTTCACCCCTGCTAAACAAAAGCCTAACCTCAATCCGGAATTACGCGCGAATGATGTATTGAAGTGATAGAGATCCACCAAATTAACAAAAAACGAGAGCCAAATCAAGACTATTCCTCGCGTTCTACATTTGAATCTTTTCTTCTCTCTTTGGAATAACTATTCTACATCCACCATAAACTAGAATATCATACCGACTTTCCAAAACTCTATTATCTTTAATTTAAAAACTCCAATTGTCATCCAATAACATCTTCTGTCCCTCGACAATCCCGACAAAATGAGAAATTCGATTTCCTATCACGGAGTAGTCCCTCTCAAATCACGGACAATCAAATCCAAAGGAAAACCCTGTAGTCAAATCTTCAATATAAGCATCACATAGCAACTTGAAATTAACACAACAACCAACGATGCATGACTTCTCCTTTTCTTACTTCCATAGTCCTCTTAGTCTTCTTCTATTCGACATGTAAGAGATGGAAACCTTTATGATTCATATATATCTGAGTATGCATACATATTTACCTCAAATAAATGCGGGATGTTACATAATTCTCGATCCTTATATTTCAACTAGATTTTCACAACGCTACCACATGTGCCGCATTAGATTTCATTTGGACCATGCTCCATGGGAGCCCTTATCTTTGAAACTGACAATATCTGGATGAAGTCATCTTCAAACAGGCCTATACGAGCACCGACGGTGGGTGGTACGGGGCATATTAGTCAACAGATGAACTGTCCAAAGGAAAGTGATTGAGGATTTTATTCTACCTTTGCTGAGTTTTGTTTACGCGAAATTTCAAGTTTGGTCAACGAAAATTGTGCAACTATGTCGGTTCTCCCGGTTACGGGGAGTCAAAGGATCGATCATCAACCAAATTGAAATTAAAAAAGGAGGTATATGCAATCCTACGAGCGGGAGGAGCTTTTATCGTGGAGCTACAAGGTCAAAAGACTTGATGACTCATTAGTTCTCTTCATATTCGACTTTTCCCCGAAACAATCAACTTACAATCACTCGGAAAAATAACCTCATATGAACGGAGGCGACAGAGTTGAACCAATTACACATCCCAGCATCACTAAGGAACACCGATCCTCCATCTATGGACATACTCGTCGATCCTCAGGCAACTATTGATTTCTTCATCAGCAACAAACCATGCACTTGTACTCTTACTGAAAACGTCATACTTTCGATCACTCCAGCAGCTCGAGGAACACCGCCAATTGTGCAGGATGTCACTCCCTTTTCTCCATAAAAGATTTATGTTAGTTTCATTCCAGATCATCTTTCTCAAACTTTTAACAAAAGATTTACCTTTCAAAGCTTGCAGAGCCCACACAAACTCCATTTCCCATCCAATCGATCTGTGAACTCCACTTAACTGCAGCAAGTGTGTACTCACTTGTTATACAGCTGAATTAGGCACATCAGGATTGAACCGCACCAGCCTGTGCCAGGGGTCAATAGGACCTTCATTTCTGACCAGCTTTTAACCATCAGCTCGAGAACAATGGCCATTGGTTGATCCAGTGGAAATACTCTAGAACAAGGCACCAAATCAATGCATGGTGAAGCTTGACTAGCCACCAAGTCCTCAGTCCATGCAGGAGGCCAAACCCGTTCACTGGCCCTCCCCACCACCCATGACACGTAGCATGAAGATCAGTGGCTTTGGCCATCTCCAATTTGATGTATGTTTAAGATGTTGCTTATAGAATTAACTTCGTGCCACTTCCTCCATGAATAGGTGCTGTCTCCTTTGATTTCAATAGCCCAAGTACTGTCTTTCAATAGTCGAATGGGTATTGTATAACATTGCATGGGCCCAACGTGGGATCTCCCGTATTTGGAAGACAAGTCAATCACACACTCTCAATACATGGTAAAAAGCCAATCACACACTCTCATTTTTCAAGTTGCAACTAAAGTACAACCTATACTTCATTTTCCTTTGTGGTGTGCCGCCGAACCGAGAATGAGCTTAGCTCGGGTAGCCCAACCCTCACCGATTTGTGCATCGTCAAATTAGTTATTTGATATATGTCATCAATAGTTTTTTATAACTGATTTATTTAAATTAATTTATAATAAATTTTAGTTTGATTACTTTATAATTAATTTTCAATTTGACAAGTCTCGTGATGGTCCATTCCACGTGACTATTCGTTTAGTATCAAATGGGCATTCCTGTCTTCTCCACCAAACGAGGGATTGGGAAATTAGAAATGGAATCGGCGTCCCATCACAGGCGATTCCCTTCTACCAAACGTGCCTTATAGTTTCTACAAGGTGACAACTCAAAACCACAAGAAAGTCATTATCCAATAAGGACAATTTTCCTTCAATTCATCCTCTCAAGCAGCTTAAAGGAGGTAATTCTACAACTCGGGATTAACTAACCCCCCAAGAAAAATAGAAGGTAGTCGATAAGCAGATCATCAAGTCTGTCTTAAAGTCCTGGCCATCAGTATCTTGGTAAGCAAAATGAAATTGTTGAACCCTAGGTAGCTGACGAGCTATTTGGGGAACTTGAACATGTCTGGATCACAGCCCAAATAGTGGAAAGGGAACTTGTGCTGAGATGAAGCTCTGGCATCGGCCACGACTTGCACTTGGGAGGGTGGATAGGATTTAGGCAGCGACTGGCATGGATCAGCCGGCTGCAGGGGCAGGCACTGCTGGTGCTGCTGCTGGTGAGACGTGGCCGCAAGAAGTTTGTCCAAGAAGGACCAATCTCCTCCGCCAACACTGGAACTGCTGCAATTGGAAGTTGCGGTGAGCCTCAGCATCTCCTGCACATCACAAAAGGAGGAGGAGGCGACCTCTGGGCTCAACAGCTGCGGGAGGTGCATGGAGCACTCCATGTTGTAATTGTTGCTCAGGAGGGATTGTAGTTGTAGATGATGATGATGATGGCGATGTTGCTTGGGCTCCACTTGTGATGTTATACAGAAACCCCCACCGCCACCTGACTTCATGCACTGACTGATGTGGTCATGTGACTCCTGATGATGATCTTGACGTTCTTGACCCATTTCTGCTTGGAACCCAACTCTATGGTTCTTTTTCTTGAACACCCTGCATACCACCCACCCATCCTCCTGCAAAGAGATCGACATTGAATATTTATAGCTACTTTTTTCAAGTCACCCAACTGCAGTTCCTCAGTTCGCATCCAATTAATTTCCTTTTGTCATGTAAACATATAAATCCAACTCCACTAGCTAGCTGCTGGACTAATATATAATTTAACTTGTCTATGTATGGATATATACCTGGAGGTCTGGGGCAGATTCTTCTTCAAGCCGATACTCATGCATGATCCAGTCGGTCTTCTGGCCATGAGGAGCTCGTCCAATGTAGAAGACTAGGGTCTTCCTCATCCCTATCCTCTTTGAGCTGCTCAGGTGGATGGCCTTGTCCCTCCCTGTTGCCTTCCAAAATCCAGCTGCTGTTGCCCGATTTGTCCGAGTTCCGGTAGGATATTTCTTGTCCTTGTGGCTGAAGAAGTACCACTCGTTTTGAGGACACGTTCCAATCTTGCACTTGTCTGCATTAGTTTACAACATGCAGTCCTCATCAAATACATTGCTAATATAAGTCGGTGCCACTGTGCCAGTATGTAAAATTTTGACTTTTACAGCATTCATTCGGATGCATATTTCGCCAAAAGGCAAGGAGATATAATGCCACAATAGCACATAATTAATATGATCTGGTGCAGATTAAATCATGAAAAATACGAGAGATACCGAAACTTATATACGAAATCAATTTACAAAGTGAATGAAGCAGGATACTGATCTCCACCATTGCTCTTCAGTTTTATTTCACTGTCCTCTCTTTCTTTGATGCAATAGAGGTCTTCCACGCAGTCAAGCCAATTCATGTGTTGTTTTTTTTTTTTTTTGGTGAGTTACGCAACTGGAACTTTTCTATACATGGACTAATGCAGGTTCAATTCATTCTGTCTTCTGGAAACTAATAACATGGATCTCATTATGTTCCAAAGTGAGATTTATGTAATCTGCGGAAAGATAAATCGCTGTGGCCCCCTCTTTGATTCAAGTTGATGTGTTAGCAGATATTGTCAGTTTTCTTTACCTTGGTTCATAGATACTGAGTTATGCCAATATTAAAGCATGGAATGAAAAGTGCGAGGCACAAGGAATTATATAGAAGGAACGTATGAAGCAAGTGGGCATAATGACCTTTAAGATCCCAAGGTTCGAGCTTGTTGAGATCAATCTCTCTAATAACGTCGAGATCGATGGCTTCATAAGACACCTTCTTCCTCAGATAGTAATAGAGAAGCTCCTCATCGGTGGGATGAAATCGGAATCCGGGTGGAACTGAAGGTTGTCCATTGCTGGCCATCATCTTCCTCTACTTCCTTAGGGGTGAAAACAAAAGGCAGAGAGAAATGATGCAGGTTTTATCAGCTGATTCTACAAGCAAATTAATAAAAGGTAGGGGTGGCTGGCTCCATACAACAAATGCTCTCCATAGTCATAGTATATATTCCATGCACTGAATCAAACCCTAGTATGCATAACATTTAATAAACTACAAGCTCCAGAAAAACCTAAGAAAATTTAAAAGAGTGGATAAGAACAAAACCAAACAAAAACAAAGAAATATAGTAGTATGTCAGGCAAACAATACTGCCTTCGAAATTCAATAGATGGTTTTCAATAATATCTTCGAGGACAGGAGGACCGCTAACTTAGCAACCCTAGATGGACGTACACACTTCTGTAAAAACATTGCATCTTCTGTGATATCTGGTCAGAAGGGTAAGAAGAAAATTCAGGAGAAATATAGATGATGTCTTGGAACCCTAGGGTGAAAGGATGGATGTTTGTGAAGCTAGTCAACTATGGTAAATCCATCTCCAACCAAAAAAAAAACGATGGTAAATTTATTGGGGGAATAGCTCGAGTAGTGAGATAAGAATGCGCTTTATATGTGATCTACACTGCTCATCATGGAGCGGAGATGAGAGGATGCCGCTCTAGAAGTTAGCCAAAATGAGCATGCACACAGCATCTAATGCATTCAATCTCTATTGCATGACCTCCGATCCAAAGAAAAAAGAGACAGTGAGTTGATCAGCTTCACCATTGTGAAGCATGCGCCGTTAATGAAGAAGACAAACAAAAAAATGAAATATGAAGTAACTGATGAACCCTGGACCTGGAACTATGCAGTTGGACGTAGCCTTAGCTACCTTTTCAACAGCACTAAACAGATATTAAGGAACATCACAGAATTAAAAGAGAAAATAGGTGAAAGGAGAAGAAAAAGAGCAGACCTCTGATGTCAATAATTCTGTTTCTTTTGCGTTCTTTTTCCCAATGACAAGAAGTGAAGTTTTGAAGAGGGGCCAAACTTTTTATCCGGAAGAGATGAGGGGAGAGAAGCCGCTGATGAAGAAGAGACGCGAAGGGGTGGGGCTAGAGAGGGCGAGAGAGAGAGAGAGAGAGAGAGAGAGAGGTTATTATCAAACAATTATATAGAGGGACTTTCAAACAAAGAAGCAAGGGAATTGGAAATAAAGAGAGATGATCAGGATAGTCTCTGCTTTTTCAATATATAATCCAATATTCTGCAATAGATGGTGATGAGAGGAGAGATGGGCTTGACCAGCCTCATTTTTGTCACGAGAGTGTGTATTACTATTGACTAAAAAGCAGAAATGAGGCGATGGGTGTCCGTTGAACGGGAAACCTTGTCCAGGCTATCGCCTCATTACAATGAAGAAATTCTGCGCTGCTGTCATTTACCCATCTCTACATTTTGTCTGATAATCTCAGCTCTTCCTTATTTGTTCACATTATGGACAGCTAACAATCTTCTGTTCATATTTATATGGGTTTTCCATAATTCGTCCCAACCGCTACGTTGAAAACCCTACTTGTCTTAGTATTCCAAATTTTCTGGTCTAACCTTTTGGAAATGATGACAAACAATCTTGTCCCTTTTACTAAACATACCTCCATATTTCTTGTTTTCTGCTATTGCAATATATCTTGACGTATATCACAAACGTTACTGCACCTTTCAATATTATTGCTTGGAATAAAATTTCTTCGAAATTAAAGTGTCCCAGTAGTTTGAGCTGACTGAAGCAGGTCAATTGATTTTTCATGCAGGGAAATAGATAGAGAGCTATATATTTCAAATAATCAATATTCAAGAACTTGGGAGACTTTAATAAATAAAAAATCATGGGAACAAACTCGATCCTTGGATCCCGTCCGGAAGGGAATGGAAGAAGAATAGAAAGCGACTAATCTGCATGTCCAGCATTAATTAACAGCTGGTTGTCGAATGAATAAAAGAAAAAGGATAGTATTATTGTATGTTCACTATTTCCAGGTCAAGCTTAAATGGCACCTCAAATTCAGTGCAAATTGTGCAAATGGGGGAGAGGGTCATGAGGCGTTTTTACGCAAATGCCCATGGCACTGAATTGGTAGAGATGCAGGGACATCGATCCGGATGCATCACGCTTTTACATTTTCATGGTTTTTCTTGTGTAGGATTGCCCTTTTCCACAAAAGATAAGAGGCAAAGAAGATTAGCACGTGAGGAGGGGCACGGGGGAGAGAAAGCAAATCCCCTGAAAGTCCGTGGAAGATACACGTGCTGATCCAACACAGACTACACAAACCAATGTCTCGGTTGGATTAAATTAAATTATAAGAGGTTGTGGTTGTTGTTGCTGAGATTGGCTTCATTCATTGATCTCCTCACTAGACTACCCACCCACCAAAGGGATTCCCACGCTACCTCTCTCTCTCTCTCTCTCTCTCGCTCTACTAATTCCCGGTCAATTACGGAGACCGCCCCAGAATAATGGCTGAACATTTTGCCATTTGTTAGGGTCATTACCATCATTTTCCCCATTTGATTAATCAAAGCCTCGCAACTTCAACACAATCGCCGGTCCACAACTCTTTTAAACCTGCGTGACCGTGTGCCGTTGCCTTTACGAACACTGCATAACGCCATTAATAGGCGTAGCAAATGAGTTATCCATGGGAATCCTAGGGCCATCTCCCACACATTTCACTTAGGGCTTCGAATCTTAGGTGGTCGTACTGCTGCTTCCCCCCCCCCCTTCCCCTTATAACCCCACGATACTGGCATGTTACCTTTAATTGTTTCATTGAAACCCCCTTGAAAAAATTGGATAATTTGACTACCAAGCATGGCAGTTTAGAGGTAAAGTTCTAGCCTATCTCTCCTCAGATCATGAGTTCTACTTATGTCGGGAGCAAATCTTCGCACGACTCATACGCTCTCTGAGTACTATCAGAATTTTTTCGCCACCGTCTTACCAAAGGAGGCTATAATGACTCACTCGCCCTTTTGAAGCCCATTTCCTGAGTAGCCTTAATTCTACTATACATTTATTAGCGCGTGCCAAACTCGTATAGACAACGCTCATGGAATTTCACGCTTGGTTACCTTTACCCATCCTTCATTTACGAAAAAAAGGACTATTTCAAAACCCAAGTTAACTTTGCTTTCTTTTTTTTTTTCCATTCAGAGTTTGAACGCTACCCGAATTTACAGAAATATAATGCTAATGACATACTAACACCGATTAATAAAAGTAATACAAATTCTTACCTTAACCAAAAAAAAAATACCGATTAATAAAGATCTTCAAAATAATGTCACAAATTAAAAGTGGTCATTTGAGGGAGAATTACCAAAAAAAGTCTTAAATATATTGCATTTATGCCAATTCAGTTCTAAATCTTTAATTATGTCAATTGAGTTTTAGGGTGCATTTGGGAATGGCTTTCTCAAGCCACTTTGGGAGTCCAAAGCCCCTTGGGCTAAAATTGGGTGTTTAGGAACAATTTTAGAAATCTCATTTAGCAAAAGTTAGCCTTATGAAGGCTAAAAGCCCAATGTAGGTCCTAGGTTGTCTTGAGCTTTTAGCTTTCTCGGCATGCAACACTCTCGAATAAGTAAAAACATTTCTTCCAAACTTACCCTTATCTATTTTTTGATTTTTCGATTTTGCCCTCGTTTATAACTGTTTATTGTCTTCTCCACTTAGCTCGGAGGCGTGGTTATGAGGGGACAACGACAGGCTGGAGAAGGGTTGGTGTGGTTGTGCAACCTAGTGACCGTCGCCTGGGGTCGCATAATTGTCGTAACGGGCCACGCTACTCAAGCGAGGTCGCCTGAGGTTGCGTGACCTAGATGGCCCTTGTCGAGAACTCGCATGACCTTGGAGAGGCACCACATGATTCAAGTGAGGGCCAGCTAAGGTTGTGCTACCCATACGACCCTCAAGGGCGGCTGGTAGCCCTCGCTTGGGTTTCGTGACCCTCATCGGGAGTTGTTCGATCGTAGGCAGCCCTCGTCGATGGTTGTTGGGGGCTGCTTGAGGTTGTTTGACCTCAGACAATGGGCACCGGTGCCAAATCTGGGTTGTCGGTGGCCGCTTGCCCTTTGCCGGCTCTGGTGAAGGGTTTGAGCTTTTCTTTATTGAAAAAATAAAAAAAAGTGCCTTGCAAAAAAAATTTTTCCAAATGCTATTTTACCCAAAATTGCTTTGTAATGGACTTTTAAGTTACAACTTACCAAACACAATTTTCATTTTGGAAACCTCCTTCAACTTAAAGTCCTTTACATTTTTCCAAAGATTTTCTCCCAAAGTGTTCCCAAACACAACCTTAAACCTTTTTATTTTTTGCTAATTAAGTCCATTTGGACAATTTTGGCTGACATAGACACCGGGTGTCCTACGTGACACGGCTAGTGTTGATATGGATATTTTTAATAATTTTAAAATAATTTTTGAATTTTTTTTTCTTTTCTTTAATTTTTTTAAAACTTAGGGCTAGTGACATAGGCAAGGGCTGGGACACCCTCACCGGCATTGGGTGAGGGCGTTGCAGCCCTCGCCAGATCTGGGCAATGGCCGTGATGCCCTCGCTGGGCAAAGTGAGGGTGCGTAACTCCTCACGTAGATTTTCTGAGGGTTGTGATGCCCTAGCTAGATTTGCGCTAGGTGAGGGTCATCGGCATCGGCGCTTGCCCTAAGTTAAAAAAAATGTAAAGAAAAGAAAAAAGAAAACATGTTAAAAAATTAATAAAAAATTACCCATATTAGCACCAATCGTGCAACGAAGGACGATCGACGTTCACGTCAGCAATTTTCGGCCAAAATTGATCGGATGGACTCAATTGGAAAACGCGAAAATGTATAGGACTCAATTGATACAATTAAAATGTTTACGACTAATTGACACAAGTATAATAGGTTTAGAATTTTTTTGGTAATTTTTCCTAAACAATCAACACTCAAGAAGATTTTTTAGTCATGACTCCGTACATCACTTTTATAAATCGGTCTTACTCTACATGACGTTATTGTATATGGCTTCAACGCTTCAGCGAAGATGTTCATTTTCAATTAATTTAGTGGAATGCAAAACTCCAATGATCCGCGTGCCCTATCATGATCTAAAATGTTCAATATTGGTAAAATAGGGTACTTGATTGTAATTATTCGAATGTGCTATTAAATATTTGACAAGTGACAAATTTTTTAGCTAAATATGTCTATTTAATTGCTAACTTAACAAATTACAGTTCAATTTCACTAACCGGTATCAAAGTCTACCAATATTTATGAAGCAACTGTACAGTCATCAAATAACAATTACGTTAATTGACTCTTAGTCGACCAATATATTACCAGCAGAGATCCTAATTAAACGTTGCCTATCAAAATGTACCAATTGTCGTATGAAACACTGACCGTGTTGGAATTTACCAATGTCTAATTGATCAGTAGCTTAGCAGCTTTCGTTTCAATTTACTAGGGGATCGAAATTTATTAGTATCATCAGTACGAAGTGACTGGTAAAGTTGAAATGTATGTTCATAACATGACACTGGCAATGGCATATTCAAATGCAAGCCGACAATTTATTAAATATATACAGCGACTTGGCCAACTAGATCCAAGTAAGCAATAATAGTTCATGGAGACTCGTGCCTTGTTTATGCCCAAGGATGCATGACTACGCTGCAGGACCAAGTGCTGCATGAATGCACGACCGGACACCTGATCATGTATGACAATCTCCACGCGATGTGGCAAAATATACTGACACCTGATCATGCATGCGATGTGGCAAAATATACTCACTCCCATCTTAATCCAGACAAAACCTTTTAGGCTAGGCCAACACTTGCAACAATTACATGCCCATGCTTGAACAAGCAAGCATCAGAACTCGTTAGATTGAGCAGTTCGATCGATGCTTCTATTGCAAGGTGTCATGCTACTGCAACACCAGTAATGATAATGGAAATTTTCACATAATAGAACAGTCGACGCCTTTAAAAGGTAAAAGAATTACCTGTGTCCACTTTTTTAAAGGACCTGATTTATTTATGCCTTTCAGACATTTGTACAGGGATGGACGAATTGCATGGGGCAATTTCGCTTTGGTATAAAGAGTTTCCGAATGAACAAGAGTTTTGCTTTACACAGTACATGTCAGATGCACAATACCGGGTGCGATTCCACCGACCCCTTTACTATGCCGAACGTAAGACCTCAGTAAGGTACCCAATCGGATTACCAGAATAATAACAGCGAAGAAGCAAAACCAGCAGAATTCAAGTCTCTTGCCCCATGGAGCCAGTATATCATGTTGATCCATATGACTATCCACTTGTTGTCTGTTGGTAAGGCCCTACTTGCGAAGAGCTAATCAAAATGGCTACTGTATGTCGTAGGAGTTCCGGTGCCTTTTAATACATATGGATGACCACCAGATGCCTATTGATAAGGCTCTCCTTGTGCAAATCAAAATGGCTAAAAGCTGTCGTAGGAGTCCTTGCCCCTTTAAATGCATAAATTTCCAATCCATGCACATCTTATTATGTGCGAATTACCCTGTGGTCGCATGCAGGCAGGCAGATGTCCCTGCACATGTCCAGCAGAATGCTGCATGGGTCTGCATGTGGGCAATAGTTAGTAAGAGAAAATTACTTTGAAGGAGTGAAGCCATACTGGAGATTGCATTCGTCCAATCAAATTTCCACCTGGGTATCTTGGTGAAAAGGAACTTCTTTAGATGTAAAGAAGCATGCAAAATATCTGTATTTATCAATCAGTCAATCAAGTAAAGATGTTGAGTAAAAAAAAAATCCCATCAACAGCTGTTTGCTCGTTGCCCCGAAATTATACGGTGCATACCTGAAGAAAATGAAGCATGATTTCCATCTTGACTTTTTCTCCTCTGAAACAACAATCTTCAAGAAAAGAAAGGCACCTTTCAACATTCTAGACTTGGGAGAGCTAATTTTGTAGCTTTGACAAATGAGACGAAGAATTTTCATCAATGGATCCTAAGCGCCAGTTGCAACAAGTGCTATCAGCATCCATCTTTGATATATGCAGAACCGCATTATGGTAGTTAAATAGGGTTCGCCGATGACCAATGCTCACATATGTGATGCCAGCAGCTTTAATAAGCTGGTACAAATGAGCCTACCAAAATAGCCAAGATTAACATAATAGCATCAGAGGAACCTCCCTCATGTTGAGGCAAGTTTAGCCTATTTAGCATCTCTCTCTCTCTCTCTCTCTCTCTCTCTCTCTCTCTCACGCACGCACGCACGCACGCGCGCGCGCGCGCGCACGCACGCGCGTAAGCACATGCACACACGCACACACGCACACACATGTTTTTTCATTTTGCTGTAAAGAATGCAGCACCAGAACTGATATATAAAAACAGGTATGCAAACATCTCGACCGTGTTATGGTAGTTGAATAGGGTTCGCCGATGACCAATGCTCACATATGTGATGCCAGCAGCTTTACTAAGCTGCTACAAATGAGCCTACCAAAATAGCCAAGATTAACATAATAGCATCAGAGGAACCTCCCTCATGTTGAGGCAAGTTTAGCCTATTTAGCATCTCTCTCTCTCTCTCTCTCTCTCTCTCTCTCTCTCTCTCTCTCTCTCTCTCTCTCTCTCTCTCACACACACACACACACACACACCCACAGACACGCACACGCACACACACACGCACACGCATGCACACGCATGTTTTCCCATTTTTCTGTAAAGAATGCAGCACCAGAACTGATATATAAAAACAGGTATGCAAGCATCTCCAGCGCTCGATAATCGGACATGCCATACTTTTTGAATTATTGTGCTCCAATATTGAGCCCTGGTGCAATAAAATTTGGAAATCAACCAACTAACTATCATTTACAGCTTGTTGTGAAGAAACAGCAGCGTCCATGACTCCATAAGCCTTTTTCCTTCCCCGGAATACTAGACTTGAAGGAGTAAAAGAATTTGAAACGAACTATGATTTAAGTACCTCATTGTCCTCATCCAAGGCACTTGTCGATTCGTCCAGTAAAGCCAACTTTGGTTTTGAAAGCAATAGACGAGCAAAAGCAAGGCGTTGCTGCTCGCCAAGGGAAAGAACACTTGACCATTCATATGTTGAGTCCAGACTTTCAAAACGAGCTAACAAATAATCCAGGCGAACATCTTCCAAAACCTTTACCAGATCATCAGTTGTTGGTATCCTAGACCTTTTACTCCCATCTCCTGAAATCGGTTTCTGTGCCAAGAATGGTGGCATACCTGACGGGAAATTATAAATCTCTAAGTAGATTAAAAGTTCATCACTGGTATTTTAAGGTAGCTGATAACAATACATATTAGATGCCAGCAGAAGAAAAGTAAATCAGTGTGCCTTGACTCAAGCAGAGAATAGCGATTGTATGCATCACATCTTTGAATAGATGATACACAATACACAAAGAAAACTAAGCATTTCATTTATTAGCTATCGTTTGCAGGTGAGAAAATTTCAAACCCGACTAAAACAACATCAAAAGAATCAAGTCCAAGGAAACAGGTTTGCAAGTATTTTTCTAGGAGGAGGAGAAAGTCTTCTAATTTATTAAGTGAAAAACGACATCTTGCCGAGCAGCGCTGAATTGCTCTGGACAGACCGGATAGTCAATTCTGTCACACTCCAAGATGTAAACAATATCTTTTGCCCACATAAGTATGCATTCCTTATGCTTAGAAAAAGAATTTGTTGATAAAGCAGGCTGGCCACATGACTGCATATTTCTTTGTATCAGTACATGGTGATCGCATATTGCACCCCTTATTACCAGAACTTTTACCGAAGCTTTGTCTGAGTGTAGAAAAAGAGGAACATGATAGAAAAAGGAAAAAATATACAACACAAGAAAAGCACTGTGAACTCCTGAAGTGATGTAGAGGAGCTAAGCCGATATGAGCCACAGCACTTGCCATCCACATAAAACTCGGTATAATCGTTCAGGCATAATATAAAACCAATATGTTCACTATTCAGTAAATAGCCTGCTTGAGGGCCTTCTAATTTTTTTCATTTTACCATAAACTAACCTGAATGATCGTCTTATCCATTCATATTTCTTTCAACGTTTATGAGTTCAAGTCGCTTAGAACCTTCACTTTTAATGCAGCACAAACTCATGTCAACTAAGATTTTTCAAAATACTTCTAAAAAAATTGCATCTTCAATTGTCAGGTGCTCATCAAGAATTTGTTCTTGTAAAATTACGAGACATAGTTGGAAAATGTACATTGGTCGCATCGGGTCATCAATGGCGGTACCCATTGTTTCTCACCAGTACTTTTCAATGAAACTAACAGAAACTAAGTCCTTTGGTCATGGTCAAGTTTTACACCCTGAAGGGGCTCATTATTAAGAAAAACCATTAACATCGCGCCTATCACGCTTATCTAACACAAACCACGAGGAGGTGCCAAACTCATGGGGAAAGGTGTGCAGTAATAATTTTAAGATGTCAAGATACAAGTACTTCACACTACATACCAGTTGATGAATTGCCATTCGGATTAGGAGTTGCTCCTTCAAGCCATGTGGGATATAGCAACTGTTCACGTAATGTTCCCAGATTCATATATGGTCTCTGAGGGAGGAAAAATACGCTTCTCGGAATCTGACTAGGTGTCTTCTCAAGTTCCCTAAGATTTGAAATTGCTGTGTTTACTTCGAGAGAAGCCATGTCCTTCGAAATGGTTGACTGGGTAAATTCCACATCTTGAACATAGAATGTGATTGTTCCACTCCCACTATCCCAAAGGCCAGCTATAGCTCTTAAAAATGAAGTCTTGCCACTGCCACTAGGTCCCATTACCTAGTAATACACATAGGACTTTTAGTGCACCTGTATTGTAACACAGGATATGAACCCAAACAAATAGATAAGAAAATGTAAACTGACCAACAAACTATCATTGCAGTTGATCTGTAATGATAACTCCTTGATTAGAGTCGTTTTACTAGTAGGTGTCTGCAGGGTCAAATTTTCAATGTGTAATAACTTTTGGAACTTATCCATAGTTACAGGCCCATTGCCCTCAAAACCAGGACACGCGTTGTGACAGATGAGATGTATGTGCTGCGTGGAGTCATCAGCATTTTTACTGGTACTGCTATCCAGGATATCATCAAATTCACCTATCACAGAAATACACAGCTTAGGCTAACACTATCCAGAAAAGCAACTAAGAAATATATTCTGCGAAGAGTCTGATCTTTTCAATATAGTTGTAAAACATCAGGGCAGAAGACTAGGAGTCTAGGGTCAGACCAGAAAACAACAGAGGGTAGCTTGTTTTCAGAATATGGTGCATTTTGCATGAGATCAAATTTAGACTGATATGATGTACAGTTATAAGTTCATCTTCTTGATGCTCCTGAGGGAATACAGGAGAAGCAGCGAAAATCAGGTTTTGATGAGAAACATGGATAACAATATCTGGTCTGTATTAGAAGACGTAGGACACCACTGAGATTGTATCATTAATCAGACCCAAAACTTGGTAGAGAATAGCCTGGAGAAAGAGAAGCTCCACTAAATCATTGATGGTATAGACCTGTGAAGTGTGAATAGATGAGAATGAAACTACTTTGTCAAAACGATCTGATATTCTAAAATAACTCTGCATTGTAATAGTTGGTCCTAAATGTTAATGGACTAAGACTCAGTATTTGAGATTCGTTTGTAATTGTAAATCCATGACAAGGAAATAGGCAGGACAAAGTGCTAGTGCAGTACCTAGACGGTCAATCACAGCTGAAAACGCACTGATGGCTTGAAATTGATACACGATCAGAGAGAAATCTCCAAGGATATGATTAAAAGCAGATACAGACTGATTTATAACTCCAAACTCAATTTTCCCAGAGAAGTACATGGGAGCAACTACAGCAGCTGGAAGAATCTGGATGAGGTATCTGTAGCCATTTGTAAAGAACTCCAAGTTACGAGATGATATCAACAATTGCTGCAAAAGGCAGAAAAGTTAGAAACGAAAATAAAAATCAAAGAGAGAGAGAGAGAGACAGAGAGAGAGAGAGAGAGATCAGAAGTGAAAACAGGAAAATGATCCAGCAATTAAATCGAGCAGTTGGTCATATCACTATAGAAAAATGACCAAAAAACTCTCTTAATGAGAATATGGACATTCAAGGATTCCTGTTTTGTTTTCAATGTCACTGATGTCAATCCTTGTTACAATTAGGAGCTTTCACCTCCCATGTGGTAGCCAATGAGTTGCCACAGCTTTGAGGTTCTGCGGTTCTTTTAGGACATCATCCCCCAATTTAAGCCATAAGCCCTATATATGGTCTATAATGAGTTGGATACATCAATGCCAAATCCGAAGACTAAACTGCATGCCACGAGTCCATATTATCTCAGCTATTACGCTTGTACATTTACACCCCCTTAAAGATCAGCAGATCATGTTAATGAGAATTTTGTCCTTTATCCTACAAACACCCTCCACCTCCTCTGGACACAGTCAATCGTCAGTCTTTCTTTTCAAGACTATAATGGCAATTGTTCAATGAAGCATCCTTATTCAGCTATATTTCAACTTATGCATGTTCTTACCGCCTGATATCATTGGAAGAGCTAATCTGGTCCAACTGCAATCAATGCTTGATCTTGTTCAATTTTCACATAGCTTTATTCAGTAACTATTTGCTAAACCTAATATATTTACCACGTAAATGATTTTGTATGAGCTGAAGTAGTTACATTATTCTTTGTTAAAAACAGAGGAAAGGCAAAGTGGCGCAGAGTTCAAGAATTTGGTTGATGCAGTGTCATGAAAAGAGAAATGAGAGTCAATTGGAAGTCTCCATACAGTCAAATTCTCAAAAGCACTACTGAAGCGCTGCAGCAGAAGGTGCACTTCATTTTCCTCACCACCATAGAAAGCAATGGATTCAGCATTTTCTCGAACTCGTACGAGCCCGTAACGGAAATCGGCTTCTTTCTTCTCTTGCAGGAAATTTAGAGTAACCAGACCCTAAGTCAAACATTAAGACAGCTATTATTTACAGAAACTTACACCATCTTCTATCACCTCTATAAATCACTTGAAGAAAGGAAGTAATCAAGAATCAGTAGGTTACCTTCCCGAGAAGCACACTGATGGCTGTTCCACCAATCGAATATACAACAAGAACAACAAAGAGAGGAGGATAGATACCATACAGGATATTGCTGAACGATATTAAGTCAACTGCAGCATTGAAAAATGTCAAAGAGAAAGAAAGGGCTGTGCCCGTGAACGAACTTAGATCGTCGACAATTCGCTGGTCTGGATTATCAATGATGGACTGGGATTGAATTTTGTAGAAGGTTCTATCCTTCAGATAGCGCTCCATGTAATATCTGGTCATCCAAGATCTCCATCTAAGAGCGAGAATTTCTCTTGCATAATCTCTCAGCACAAAGAACTGCAAACATGAGTAAGTAGGAGCAGTTATGTCCAGAAATTGGCGAACTAGGGGCTGTTTCGTCTCTTAATTCAAGTCGATGGCAATGGAAACACCACAGAAAGAAGATAGCGACCTCATTTCAATGGGTCCTATTATCCTCGTTTAAAGAGAGTGGCCACTCGCCTAAGTCTACTTTTTGGTCCCAGTAACAGAAGGGTAAGTAAGGAGGAGATCCGGACAAAGGCCATTAAAAGAAAACAACTTGAAGTTAATCCTCCCCATCGGTTTATACAGGACTACAAACGCAGAGGAAGAAGAAAGCTTATAGAGTAGTGCTATACCTAAGCCTGAGAAAGAAGTGAGATTGAGAGCAATGCAAGATGCGATGGTGCTCACCGGAATGCCAAAAGCGAAGCCGCCGAGATAATAGAGAAGTTGCTTGGTGAACTGCTCGGCGTCCTTGTCTTGCATTTAGAGGGAAGAGGGAGGACAGAAGCAGATTCGAGATCAACAAAATTAGCGATCGTCAGACATTCAAGTCAGTGCATACAAAGAAGAGAAGAGAGAAGAAAGACGAGGCATGCGATGCATGTGGGTGGGTAAGTCCTACTGGCTAGAGCATTGTAGAAGTCGCGGCCAAGAAAGTTGAAGCCGACGCTGATGCCAGTGGTGCCCAGAGTAAGTGCAAAAACGGCAGCCAGCTGAAGTCGGGCTTGGGTTCTGTCCTCGGACCACCAATAGGGAGCGGCCACCTTCCAGAATCTCCTCCATAGCCTCCGGGAACTGAAGTCCTTGCTCTGGCCCTCCTATGAAACCAAACCCCAAAATCAACAGATTTACACCACCCAATGTTATTAACTGTAAATACAAGAAGAAGAAGAAGAAGAAAGTAACCTGGTCATCATCTGGTTGGGGTGTGGAGGGGGAGGAGGAGGAAGAGGATGCCGCCGCTGCTACCGTGAAAGACTTGGAGAGGGACTTGTGGAAGGAAGAGGGTTGTGGTGGGATGGCATTAGTGTTGTTGGTAGAGGAGGAAGTGGTTGCACTTCCTCTTCTTCTTCTTCTTGGAATTCCGATGGAGGCCATGGAGAGGGAATCCCCGAGGGATGGACTTGGGAAGCGAAGAATATGAAGGAGGGTATCCTTATGACGATGGCCTCCTCCTCCTCCGCCACCATGACAACTCAAGTAGCGAGTGCCTACGGAGGAGGAGGAGGGGGAGTGGGAGTGCGCTTGCATATTCTCACGAATTACCAAGCAATGAATTTGTTGCCCAAAAGCGACCATCCCAACTCACAGTCTCAGCGGTGGCGAGTGGCATCGGAGGAACTCTCGTTCGCCCAAAAGCTCCCGTTCGCCCATAGCTCCACGACGGTGGGAGTTGGGCAACATTATCCGCTTAGCCGAGCTTAGTATCTAGATATCCCTACTTGCCACGACACCGAGTCCCAGTCGCCATCACGAAACATTTTTTTTTTATTTTGTATGACTTTTACATAGTTTATAATCGAGGCGTGTTCAAACAAAACCTTTTTCTTTCTCTAACCAAATACCTTTACTTTTTAAACTCGACTCATCATGATAATTATGTTAAAACGTGGACTAGAATAATGTCAATGTGGATATTAACACTATTACATGACCTCTTGAAATGATGTCATGTCATAATTAAGATTGTCTAAATTAATAGTTTCTTTCTCCTTATTATCCAATCATTTAAATTTCTATAGAGTAAGCAAGCGACATTAGCCATTCTACTTAAATTTTATGAATGATCTTTTCATGTCATCAAAAATCTATTACACGACATATTATTTGATGAATGTTTCGCATTGCAACAAAATTGAAAATTTGAGCTAGTTGATTGAATAAAAAAAATTAGATGCTTGATTATATAAATGATTAATATTACCAAAAATCCAAAATTGATACACTTGTACTATACACATAAAATTTCAAAATGATATACTGATGCCACATTTATGACAAATTAATTTTTGTGTAACAAAACTAGTACAGTTGTATCAGTATATCCGTACCAAAATATTGCTGAATTTATTCAACTTGTGACATAAATCTAACATGAAAATTCAATACTAATAGGTCTCCAACCCTACCTAGGGGAGGCCACCCTCAATGGCCACAGGCAAGGATCGCCCTCGCCGCTCTCGCCATGGGGCATCGGCTTAAGTTGGTGATCCACCTCTCTCCGAGGTGGTAGCTTCTTCGATAGTTTGGGAGGCATCACATCCTTGAATGAGTCTACAATTTGGGTTATCTCTGTTAGGATATCATTCTTGTCATCCTCGAAGTCCTCGACCTTTAGGGTTTCCAAGAAGATCATCTCTCATTACATTGCCCCCTTTGAGATTTGCATTGCTAAGAGTATCTTTCAATTGTGTCCTATGTCTCGTTTCACCGAGACCACACATTTGTTTTTGGTCGAACGAGACCACACATTGACCTCTTGTGTCAAGAATGCAAATGCAATAAACAAATGGAACATGAAAGCCTCTATTCCATTAAGAAAAAACAATGCTGATAACAAAATCATAGTTATTGAGTGGAATTACCTCAATAGTCTCTTTGTTGCTCCATTTTCCAATGTGAACTTCCACATCTTCAACGGCGCTACATACAGGGACTTTCTTGGAGTTCATGGTTTTGAGCCACCCGGCTCCTTTCTTGACACGACGGTTCAACTTCATTTCGGCCTCCTCCGATATGAAGGAATTAAATGCGCTCGTATCCACGAGTACACTCATCGTGGTGTCTGCAATCGTCACTTTTGCGAACACGAATTTCTTGAGCTTGTTAGCCTTCTTCGTCTTGATTAAACTTAGTATTCATGACAAATCTAACCGTATTTCCTCTTGTTCTTCCTCATGGACCTTGACTAGTGCCGCGAGTTTACTTCGCATTGGGCAGTCATGAGCTTGTGCGCCCCATCGTACAAGAAGCACTTCAAAGGAACGCGATCCTTCTTGTTGTCTCCACCGCTTGTCCCTGGCTCTGCGTTTGTGGTGGTACTGGCGGCTGGCCACCACTCAGGTGATTGAACTTATCGCGATCTGCCCCACCATTAACCTTGTTCTTGGGCCGGGATTTCGACTTGTCTCTCGAGTTCGTCCTGAACTCCATTAGTGTCTCAGCCGTAGACATGGCCCATCGATAAATCCTGCATGCCACGCTGCTGCAGTTCAAGCTTCACCTATGGCTCGAGAGCATCCATGAGTTGTAGTAGCAGCTTTGAGAATCTCTTTACGTACTCTCCGAGTCCACCCTCTTGCCCCAAGCTACGAAGACCCGCTCGAGGTTCGTCCTCCGCATACTTCAAGTAGAATTGTCGAAAAATTTCCTCGACACATCCCTCGCAATTGGTTTTTGCTGGAGACTTACCCGAATCACTTTTCTCTTTACTTCCATTTTTTTTTTGTTTTTTGAGTTGATGAATACTATATGCGTCATTTTCCTCATTTACTTATTTTTTTCATTTATTTAGGGAACCGCTTTAAACCTTAATCCCTCAGTCCGGCAATATGTTGCTTTTGAATTTGGATAGTACAGTTGCGACATGGCCAACCTAAAGATTCCTATATTAATATCTATTTTCCCCTTGACGAAAAACGATTCTTTTTAGGATCTGCTTTTTAAGTTTCTCGACAAAGCACAATTCAGGCGATGGGGTCGTGCTAGTTACACAAAATAGATTTTCATTTTTAAATGTGCTTAGAAAAGTTTATTACTAATTTTTCATTACGAGAGTCAAAATAATTGTAATGATATTCGGTTTTCTTCAAACAAGTTTGACTTACATGCGTTTCTTTATATGGTCAATATTTTTTTTATCTAATCTACTATTAGCTAAGTCAGTATGAAATTTATGACGTACTAAATACTTGGTGAAGTACTTTCCTACATTTGAAATAAAATTTTAGACGAAAGATAGGTATAACACGTAAATAGCAACCAGTCCCGTGTATCTACATTGGTTTAGATTCTAGTACACGACTAATGCGAATGTATGACAGTAAGTAACATAAAATACCTAATACGATGATCAACACGAGAAGGTATTCCTGGTCGAAATAAAGAGGCCACGATCGCTAGCCTTTCACCAAAAAACCAAGACCATCTTTCACTTGGAATCTCCAGCCGTCTATATAAGGTGACAATTCGTTATAAAAGAGCTCAACTTTTGAGACAACCAATAAGTAGCAATTTGCATCTTTACTGCTAAACCATACGCATTTGATACGCAAATTTGTCTAGCTCTAGAAAGAAAGTTAAGGCACAACAGCAAATATCTGGTCCCTCTGATGACATTCATGTGTGGGACGGGACCTCATTGCATCAGCAGTTGCTCTGCACCATCTTTCACATCTCTTTTGCTTCCTCTCCCTCAGTGGCAGATTGACCTTGTGTTGCTACCATAGCTATGAGCTCACCAGGAGGTGGATGGTCAAACTTACAAGTAGCTCCATACTTGCATGTCCCAGTTTTCAGATAATATGGGCACACAATAGCATCCTGTCATATGAAATGTATTTTAGCCATTAAAGATTATAAGATTCATTTAGAACCATATAATATTTTCATAGCTACATCAGTTATGTGATCTTAAACTAAGGAAAGCCGGAACACCTCATGTCATCTGATGCACTTGTTCATTCCAACAGTAATGACTAGCATAGCAGGTGTCCGTACATGGCCAACGTTAGCAATGATGTCCTTAAAATGCAAACAAATTGAGGCCTTACAGTTGCATGCATAGGGCACACATCTTCCACTCACAAAATTAAGTTCCCATTCAAATTATAGGGCTAGATTTGGGAGAATCCATGCTGAGACCTGAGACTCTAAAAGACCTTAGTTTAGAAAGTTAATAATTAAACCACATCATAATTGAAAAAGGTGTTGAAATAGGAGCTACTAATGACAATATGGAGGCAGAAAAAACTAAAAAACCAAAACTTTTTTGCATGTAGAAAGAGTTGAAGTTAGGTTATAGAAAGGAAATGCAAGTGTTCTAGATAAGTTCCTCAAAGGAACAATGTGAAAATAGGTTTAGAGGGAGGACGGTACCCACAAATTCCATTGGCGTGTATTAAGAGAGAAGGATTTTGAAAGTATTTCACATTATCAATGTGATTACCAGGCCAAAGGATGCAACCACAAGAACCAAAAGGTACAATCGCAGTAATTGGCCCTTCAACATGAGAGGGATTTGCAGTTCCAATTCAAGATCCAAAGCAAGACTCAACAAAAGTGAAGGGCAGCACACATCCACTTTGGTGACAATATGCTGTTTGTTTTAAGAAAATTATCCACTTTCCCATTCTCACTCTCCTTTGGAAAACACGGGAAACTCATTGAATAGCATTTCCCAACAATTTTCTTTTCAAAACACGAAAAACTTTTGTCTAAATTTAAAGTTGAAACTTGGGTTATTTTGAAAACTACAAATTGTCATTTTTAGAGTTTTGAACTCAAGTGAGAGCACGTTAGTGAGCAAAAGCGGGAAATAGGCTTCGCTGGTGTCCTCGTAGAGCTGATGGATGGATGTATCAGAGAAATCTCTCAATTTGACACCAAAAATGGAAAACTCATCTCTGCTTCTCAAAATCTCAGTCGTCAATCTCAGTATTTGCACATTTTTGACACCATAAAAGAATGTTGTGGATTGTTCTAGTGCAGAAGCTGCATTTAGAGCTATGGCCATAACCACTTGTTAGTTGATTTGGTTGAAAAATTTTCTAAAGGAATTTGGTATGAAAGTTGCAACTGATGACATTGTTGTGTTATCTTCAGGCAGATATTGCTTCAATCCAGTTTTTCATGAGACGATGAAACACATAGAGGTTGATCGTCACTTTGTTTGAGAAAAACTACAGTCTCTGGAAATCAGGACTGCAATTGTAAGAACTAATGATCAGTTGACTGATGTATCCCCTAAGGCTTTCAATGGTCCTTGGATTAAGTATATATGTAACAAGCTGGGCATACATGATATACATGCTCCGGCTTGAGGGGGATTGTTAAGAATAGGAAATATTATCAGAGTAGATGTGCATACTAAGTTTGTAATATGTTGTAATCTTGGGTTTCTATTCTGTAACATGTGAATAGAGTACAAATACACGTGTATTGTCTCCACGACAGACACAGTTTTTCTCTCCAATCCTGTCTCTAATTCTCACATTCTACAAGTGACTTATAAGTGAACCTAACAAGGTCACAGAAGAGGGAAAGTGCAACACAATAAACTACAAACAAATCCTCCAAAGATGGCTATCTGAAAAATGCGATCACTGTGGTAAAATTCCTTGGGTGTGAGAATTCCTAAAACTAAAGGGTTTGAAAGTCCAGTAATTGAGGAAGATCTGGCACACATCCTATTTTTGTCTTCACAAAGTAGTAGTGGAACTAAGACATCAAAGAAAAAGTACCTTTTCGGGAAATGAATGTAAAATGATGACCCAAAGAAAAAAAAAGCCCACCTTTCCATGCAGCCTTTTGGCAGGAAAAAGGGCGGAGTAGAGAAATTCAAAATCTTGTCCTACTGCAACACCGGTTGTAAATGTGAGATTGAACTCAAAGGTCTGACGCAAAAAGCATCTATTTTGTGATCCGGCGCTTACACACATGAATAAAAAGGCCGTGGAGGTGAAACCTTTTCAACTTTACGGGTTAAGGAATCAGATTAGGAGAGCTACTGCAACTACCAATTTTACTGGCTCAGAATCTGTAGCATTTACTACAAAGACTATAATCCACAAAGATATATACCAGTGAGAGAAGCACATAAGTTAGCTTCTTTTTTTAGTTGACATATGCTACAAGCAAATTCAGATGGTACAGTCTATACATACCTTTCTTCTGGGTAATCCTGCAAGTGTAAGCTCAACAGTCTGTTGACTTTGATTTGCCATTGCCTGTGTAGGAGCTGACCGGTCAATAGGGTGATGGAATTTGCATCGTTCCTCAAACTTACATGCACCTGTCTTCATATAGTACTGCGACATACGAAAGGGAAACTCATAGTATCATTTATTTTTAGTGCAGGTACATGCATTTTAACTGTTTCTGAATATACATGAAACACATACAAGCATATATAGGTTCAATTACAAGATTTTTTAACCAATATCCACCCAAAATTGCAGCACATGTTCATTTACCACCAAAAAGTAGTCACATATGCAAGGACTTTTCCATATGGGGGTAGGAAATTCATGATCAGGATAGCAAACCCATGGCTATGGAGCTTGGGTGTGGGTCTTTTGTCGAAAGTAAATGGCCTTCCTTTTTTTTTTCTATATTTCTCGTTAAGGGCTGAAAAATGAAATATAGTATGCCTGGCATTTTTTTTTTGACTCCCCTTAACTCTTCGTCAACCAAGCTCGGTCAAAATTGCAGAGCAAGTCAAACTATTGGTAGCATAGCCAAAATGCATTCCTCATTATTAATATGTTTGCTTGCAGTAATTGTGGACTCTCGAGAGAAGATCTGTTTTGATTTCTACACGCGTGTTTTTTAGGAGGTCTTCAGCCATTATGCGGCATAGGGGTTACATTATGTATGAAACTTGATAGTATATCATTTCTACGAATAGCTCATCTTTATTGGTTTCTTTTCCCCCTCCTTGCCTTTGCTATCTTTGATCATGTTAAGTCGATGACACAAACCTACGCTCCTCATTGCACCTTCTAAAAATAATGAAATTTAAATCATTTTTCCAGGATCTTGAACGAGAAACAATTCTTGTCCGAAGAAAGGGTAAACAGTTCACCCTTTTGCAAAAGAAAAGTTCAACAGAAGCTAGCAGAGAAGCAAAAAAGGTCCTAAGTAAACAAACGCCGTAGTTCCTCCAGAATCAGAAAATATTGACAGATTGCTGACAACTGTCTCTACTGAAAATGAACATAGATGAGGCATGGGGTCATAACAGAGGAAGTGATGCAGGAACATAGGAAGGCAAAAGAAAGTCCGATTGAACATACTGATCCCTAAGATGAGTTAGCATTAAAAACAACTCTGCTGCATTTTGATAATTAAAAGACGATATTGTCTATATATGTATTTTGTCTGATGTATACTCACATCGCATTCAATCTGCCCAGGACGCTGAGGATAAATAGTTGGACCAACTCCCAACTGCAATAGGGGATAAAACATTTCATAAATTGCAACGCCAAAAAGAACATAATACTGACACATGGTGAAAGAAAATGACATAAAAAGCATAAACATCCTCCATAGGTAATTTAAATAATAGAGGAACTGAAGCATTGATGATAAGAGTCGGGCTTCAAAAGAACCTTAATGTACATAGGAGTAGTTGATTGGCTGGACTGAAAAAAGATCCCTTAAAAGAAAATGAATCTCTCACTTACCATGAATTGTGACAATCTGGGATCAACAGCTTGATAGATAGAGGCCGCCGAGCGAGCAGCAAAATTTGGGTTGCTGGCTGGTGAAGCTCCAACAATTGGAACGATGCCAACATGGAGATCGGTAGCTGCACAAATACACAACCTTTAAAACTAATAACTTACTCTGGACAACAAATATTTCAATTGAATCGCTTGAACACCACATGTAACAACTAACAAATGTACCGTTTCTCTCAGGGTGGTTGTAGCGGCAAGTGGCACCATATTTGCAGCTATTTGAAAACAAGTACATTAGTCAGAATTAGAGAAACACTTCTCATCCCTGGAGCAAGAAAGTAGAGTAGTGACCTGCCAGTTTTAAGGTAGAAAGGACAGTCCACTTCACCCTGTTAAGAGAAAAACATGGCAACCAACCTTAAAACATAATGAGTTGTTAATAAGTATGAAACCAAATCAATGTAACCAACAGTTATTAACAAGACACAATTTCCAACAGTCGGCAGTGGTACATACAAAGTCATAATCTTTGGAAGACACCTGAGGAAGGAGGTCAGTACATCTCAACAGAAATGGCAGAAAGTTGTTTAAGGATATTTTGACTCTGAGAGTAGATTTACTACAAATTATACACTTGATCGTGTCTCTATCTTAGGGCTCAAAAGAAACCAAGTGACCTAGAATCAGTTCAGGTTGGTTGACTTTTTTGCTTTGTTAGGAGTTGGATCAGTGTACAAGCAGAATAGATGGGCAAGAGCCGGTTTTCGTTTAAAACCGTATCCGACCCATTACCCATTTATTGGAAAAAGTAAAACAGACCAAAGGAAAAAGGAACACATGGAGGGAATAATGATGCTCTTGTTGCCACCACCAGCGACAGTTGCCACAATGCCTTGGAGTGATAGTACGCCAATTCATGGGGAAATGAAAAGCACTGACCACCAACAGAAAGACTTTGAAGAAGAGACCACCATCAGCAACGAGAGAGAGAGAGAGAGAGAGAGAGAGAGAGAGAGAGAGAGAGCGAGAGAGAGAGAGAGAACACCAGCAGATGCTGCCGATGAGGTTGAAGGTAGCCAATGACATATCTGGTGAACCAAACGCATCCTAAGGGACGTTATCTCTCCTCATCGTCTCTTCAAGAACTGAAGCTGATTGTTCTGCTCAATGTTGGACCGCTGTTCCAATGTTTATTTTATTTCCTTTTGAGTTTTTATCCCAGGCTCCCAGCAGATTACTTGAGAATCACTTTAAAAAGTTGGAGGCAAGCCCAACTGAACGGAACCAATTCTATCAATTTTCTCATCACGGTTCAGGCCAAACTATCCGGGATGGTTCATGTTCCCTAAAAACCAACCCGAACTGACTCATTGACATCCCAATCTTCAATGTCCATTCATCCTTAACAAGATAAAGAATCTTAACATTACCGGTCTTATAGGAAGTCCCTTGGTATTATGTGATGAAGCAGGAGAAAGAGAGATGAGAGGCTTGACAAGCTTTACATCTCTGACCATTCTGCCATTCTCCGCTACTGAGTCCCTCAGCTCTCCAGCAATGGTATCTTGTATTACTTGTGTCACCTTAATATCCTTTGGGTGGTGAAATTTGCAGGTTGCTCCAAACTTACAGTTCCCAGTCTTCAGGTAAAACTATATAAAATTTTGCATGTTGCAGAAGGACCAATCAGTGAATAAAAGTAAATGCAGTAATTACCAGACGACTACACATGTGCAGATCATACCGCACATGGAGGCTCAGTTGGTCTTTCTGGTAAGGTCGAAGTATCATCTGAAGTACCCTGAGAACATTTAGTTTCTTTGTTCATAGCTTTACAATAAAAGCTTAAGTTGCCAAGAGTAAACACGCATAAACCTAAGTAACAATAAACATATTTTGCCAATCTTATACACTCATCACCTACCAAAGGAATAATTTTATCTGGCGGATGATTAAACTTGCACCTCAAACCAAATTTACATGTTCGGGTTTTGAGGAAGTACTGCAACAATCAAAATGAAGTAGTTATCTTAGGTGCAAAAATGGAGTTAAACAACCTTAAAATCTAAGTTAGGACACAACTTACAGGACAATCTGGCTCTCCTGCTCTCTGTGGAGGGGATTCAACTGTTGTCACAAGTGGCGCCTAAACAAGATTCGCATAAAAAGTTTGAGACCATCCACTTCATGATACTGATAAATGAATATAGATGATAACTGCAAAAAATTGCACATGTACTCTGATTTATCCCTTTGATAATGATTTTCCAAGTGTCACACATAAGCTGACAATTTTTCTGTTTCATCTAATCTTCTATTGGTAAAGGGCCATCTTATATGCAGATGTAAGAAGCACCTAATGAAAACTAGTAGTTCGGATTACTTGAAGAGCATTGCAAAATTATTTAAGTGTCAAGCATAAAAAAACCAGCCTCGAAGATTAGAAATTGGAAGTTTATTGGAAGGAGTGACACATATAGTGCTAGTTTGTGGATTGCTACTTTTCAATTAATCAAGCAAAAAAGAAGAAGAATCAAGCTGAATAATATTGAAAGATGCCAAAGATAAGAGGTTGGGTAGAAAGATGCAAAAATCTGAGGTCCGTTCAGGTAGTCTAACTAATAGCATAAAGGCTCCTCTAAGAAGAGCTGGGGACCACTACTACTGATCCAGGCCAACACCTTAGAATCCAGGAGCTGTATTCAATAAAGATCTATTGCCACAAGTACAATACTCGAGATGATGTTGCTTTAACCACCACTGACATAGCTTCAAACCATCTCACAGATGGTGCAATCATAAAAACTGTGTCCAATATAAAAAAACTGATATTAAGATGCAACAAGAACTTGATCCTACCCTTAGAAGCAGCTCAACAACTTCTGATTCAGAAAGATGTAATGTGCCACTCCAACCTCTTATCTCAACAAAGAAAGACGTTGTATACTCTATTCAATATTCAACAATAAGTAAAGAGGACCAGTGATAGACAAAAGTGCAAGATCATCCACAAGGAAAAACTGATAAAGTGGCATAAAAAGCAGACAATATAGGATCGCAAAGAAATGCTAATCAAAGCTGGGATCTAGGATCAACTTGCCATACCACAAGAGTACAAGATAGACCATAACACGGTACGATTCTGAGACGAAATGTCATGTTCATATACCAAGGATTTAGAAAAACTTCTAGGGAAGCTTTCACAACCTATTCCAGCAAAAGCATGGTCCTACTGAGATTATACCATTAGTTCCATCCCACCACCAGTCTAAAGCACAGATCCATGAGAATACATAGGAAGCTGCAGGCTACTCAACCACATTACTAATTTCATGAATGATACCGCGACTAGAGACATTAAAGATGGTAGTAAATCATCACCTCTTTCCAATCTGGGATTCCACCCTCGGGAACCCAAATAGGATGGTCAAACTTGCAGTTAAGTCCAAATTTACAAGTTCTTGTAAGCATATAATGAGCACAATCCTTCTCTCCTGGCCTCTGGGGATAAATAGGCAAATTGCTTGCACTCTCCAATCTAGGGCGCTTGAATAACAAGTTGGTAGAATACCATGCTTCACTTTGCCCAATCGCTCTTTGGGCATCCAAAACATTCTGATGGTAGAGCGCTATGATACATAATAGATAAGTATATACGCGAAAGCGAAGAATATATATGTTATTTGATAATTATAAAATAGTTCTAAGAAATTATATCATATATCTTCCTGTATAAGTATAACAGTGAGAATAACAGCTGGGTAGTAAAATCATTCTTGTATAAGATGCTCTATTGTCCACGGAAGGAGTGGCATGCACTGAAGCTGCCAACTTCTTGAAAGAAAAAAGGCCCATTTTCGGGTAACTTAAGTAAACTAACTTCCTCAAACTATAACAAACCGACTTCCAAATACAAAAGACAAATCGGTTTGACTGAGCTCTGAACCCTGAATAGGAGAAGTATGAAGCATACGCGGTGTACATGAAGTGGAGGTGTTTAAAAAGTATGGTGAATTTGAACCATATGACTTTGCCAGGAAGACAACCAAAGCAAATGAGAGGGGGGAGGATCAGTTTATTTAAACGGTTGGAGGAAGGCATCAATGCCTCCCTAAGCTAGAAAAGATGTTGCTTATATAATCCGCCTGCAAAGAAGGCGAAATATCGAAGAAGCAAGCTAAACTAGACACAGAAAAGAAGCAATAGCATTGTGCTATGGGTTTTACATTTAATAGGCGATGGCAACGAGTCCGCGAATGATCAAGTAGAAGAAGACCCTAATCCAGGCTGGATCAAAGTCACAACCCAGAGAAGACTAGCAGTCTAAAGGAGCATAAAGCATCAACAGCAGAATGAAGGGAGAGGGAAGGAATCAGCAATTAGGGCAACCTAACCTTGAGAGGGGCGCTTGATGCCGGAAAGAAGCGGATTCACGTCATCGAGGTGAAGGTGAGAGTGAGACCAGGAGGAGCGTGCACCCAAGCACAAGCCACTGGCCCTGGCATAGGAAGAGTAACCAACGACGTCGGTGGGAGAATAAGCGAGGGCATTGGCACTGCTCTGGGACCGAGAGTGAGAGCGTCCTCCAAATGAGGAGGACGCAAGGAAGGACGCGTCAGGGTCCGAACCCATTTCCATTCGCTTACGGAGAAGGTTTGTGGAGGCGGATGAGGAGGTGGAGACGCCTGACAGATTCATCTGGGCCGCCACCCCTGGAGGCGGTGCTGTCCCGTACAGCTGATGATCTGCCATCGACGGCTAACGAGTGGCAGTGGCTCATCAGATCGAATTTGGCGTCTTTCCATTTTCTAAGCATCACAAAACAAAGTAATACTACCCTCCTTTTACTAATTTTTTTTACTTAATTTTATGGGGAAATTAATCCAAACTCTCCCTCAGTGCCGTCAATCCTGCGGTATAATAGCACGGTGGGGCTCGGTTGTCCCCCCCTTTGATTCGGCATATTTCTGTTTATGGAGAGCATATTGCTGAGCGATAGTTTTGACGCCATTGGCTTATCAAATTATTTCATTCTGAATTCTTTACTTCGAAATGGTTTCAAGCATAAAAAGTAACTTGTGAGAGAGGTCTTTCATCAGCACGTACTATAGATATCTCTCTTTTTACAATCAATTTTCTAAAAAACTGAAAATATAAGAAAAATAAAGAAAATTGATAAAGTATTTAAAAAAATAAAAGAATCAGAATTTGATGAATATATTGATAGAGCTAATATGATATCTTGAGAAAAACAAATACAATTAAATTAAAAGGGAAAATGCCTTAATAACAAAAAGTTTAGATAACAAAAGATAGATATTCCACATATATTTTTAATTGGTCGATCAATGTATAAAAAAAAAATGGTCAGACGCATTGCACGGGAAATGTGCAATCCATACTCGATCCTTGCACAATTTGATGAAGTTTTCATCTTAAGATGAGAAAAGAAGATTATGAGCTTATTTTAATTTTAATATACTTAAAATGATGGGATAAAGCTACAAACTAAGAAGGGAAAATTCCAATTAAGGACCCCAAGTGGGGTCAAATTCTCAAAAAGGGCCCAAAGTGAACATTGCTTTAAATAAGGGCCCGAAGTGCTCAATCAGTTTCAAATAAGGATTTGAAGTACCCAAAAAGTCTCAAATAAGGATATGGGTCCCCGGCCTACCAAAATACCTGCCTGCCAGCGAGAAAGTCACTGTTCCAATACCGAAATAATAACTTTTTAATTTTTTTTGTTTTTCCTTTCTGTTTTTTTTATTTACCTTTTCCTTTTCTTTTTTCTTGCTTTTCTTCCTCCGCCGAACATAACCGAGGCCGGCGGAGGTCGCCGGCCTCAGGCAAGGCCACCCTCGCCGACATCGGGCTAGGGCCGCCCTCGCTTGGGCTGGGCGAGGCCGGCCTCTCTAGTTGCAGGCGAGGTCGAGCCTCGCCAGTAGCCTCATCGACCGCTAGCGAGGCTCGACCTCGCCTGCAACTGGCAAGGCCGGCCTCGCCAGTAGCCTCGCCAGTCGCTGGCGAGGCTCGACCTCGCTTGCAACTGGCGAGGCCGACCGCTGGCGAGGCGGGCCTTGCCCGACTCAGGCAAGGTCGAGCCCTCGCCTACAATTGGCAAGGCGGGCTTCGCCCGACGCCGGCGAGGTCGAGCCCTTGCCTACAATTGGCGAGGGCGGCCTCGCTCAACCTAGGCAAGAGCGGCCCTCGCCCGACGCCGGCGAGGGCGGCCTCACCTGAGGCCGGCGACCTCCGCTGGCCCCGGCTATGGCCGATGGAGGAAGAAAAGAAAAAAAAAGAAAAGAAAAAAGAAAATAAAAAAACAAAAAAGGAAAAACAAAAAAAATTAAAAAGTTACTGTTTCGGTGCCGGAACAGTAACTTTCTCGTAGGCCGACAGATATTTTGGTCGATCGGGGACCGAGGTCCTTATTTGAGACTTGTTGGGCACTTTCGGGTCTTTATTTAAGATTGATTGAGCACTTCAAGCCCTTATTTAACACAATGTTCACTTTTGGCCCCTTTTTGAGAATTTGACTCCACTTTGGGTCCTTAATTGAAATTTTCCCAATTAAGAATGATGTATGTTACAGTTTCGAATTGACTTATGAATTCGTGTGTTTTTTTTTCGTGGAATAGATTTGGTTGGTCTTCCTAGGCCTTTGTTTTGTT
>JASUUB010000024.1:0-91740 GCA_031216185.1 Syzygium aqueum | reverse complement strand
TTGGCCACGGTGTTTTTGAACCATACTGTGAATTTTAAAAAATTTTAAATTTTTTTTATTCTTTCGAAAATTTCATTAATCGAGAATTGATTTTTATGATTTTCTGAAAATTTTTATGAATTTTTCAAATTTTCAAATTTTTATTGATTTTCTAAAATTTTCATATTTTTTATTTGTATTTTCTAAATTTTCTGAATTTTATGAATTTTCTAAAAATTCTTGAATTTTTATGAATTTTCTAATTTTTCATATTTTTCTGTGAATATTTTATATTTTTATGAAATTTTTCGAATTTCCAAAATTTTTATATTTTATATATTTTTAATATATTTTTGAAATTTTTTTTATGTTTTTTAGTATTTTTTAAGATTTTTATTTATTTATTTTTTAAATTCCCGCTTGGAAAATGAACTGAATCGGGCATCGCCAACGCTGGTCGCCGGTCACCTTCTCCCGTGAGTCCAGCACCAAAATGGCACTGTTTTGAGCATTTTTCATTAGGGCATTTCCCTGAATAGGTAATGTGCATAATTTTGTATTCGACGTTTTCAAGGCCGTGACTTTGAGCCCACCGCCGGCGAACTTTTGGTGCCCTTTTCGATCGATTTTTTGGTTCCGGATCAGGTTCATATCACACTCCATCAAACTAAACCAAATAATTGGCCGTTGGACGATCACTGACCGGCGAAAATCTCGTCGGAAAATGCCAATTTGCTACAAACCTAAACCGACTAACCGAACCTTAGAATGACAACATATAACGCCCTAGCCATCTAATTCGATCCTAGTCACTAATAAAACACCAAACAAGGATCAAGAAAAACTGACTTGAATGGCCTAAGGGCACGGGATGTGCTTCGGCGAGGTCCTAGCTGCTTCGGCGAGATTTTCCATAAATGGCCGACTTGGTTTATGCATTTTTTTAATGCCCAAAATGCAATCAAACAACACCAAAAATGATTAGAAACTAGTTCTAAATATCAAAATGCCAAGATTCATCGACAAAATCACACAAACATTCATATTGGGATTGAAACCGAATTCTGGAAAATTTTGAAAAAGAATGATAATGAGCCAACTTTACCTTCTTCGTTCAATGATCAAGAGGAATTTCCGAACTGAACGGCACCTCTAGAGTTGTTCCTTGACACTTGAACTTCATCCTAGTAGCTTCTGATTCACCGGAGTAGCTCTCGGCACGCCGGACGAAGCTCGTTTTTAGGGCTTCGCGATCAGTTTGTTTGACTAAAACAACCAGGGGAGAGTCACGACCAATCCACGATTTGCCGATGCTCCGCCGTCCACGGCAGCACCGAACACTCGTGAGGGGACTCTCGACCCTCTCTTTCTAGATCCTTCTCTTTGATTTCGCCTGTTTCTCTCTCTTCTCTCTCTCAGCAATTTCGTCGAACACTTCTCCTTCGCAATGTTCAGTTTTTTTCCTTTTTGTTCATCAATTTTCCGCCCAAAGTTTGTTGGAACCGATTTCCAATCAGTTAGATCGGTTACTTGGTGCCAACTGGAAATTCTCTAACTAGCCAAATCGATTAAAACGTGCTAAATTGATTGGGGGAGGTTGGCAAAGTCTCGGGTACGGGAGATATTTTCTGGGTTTATTGCGCCTTGGGTGAGTCGGGTAAGGAAGATAAACAACCCGGGTTGGGTCGGGTTGACCCGTTCGACCTGGCATACTCGGGTTGGTCTAAATTCTCAAATTAAGCTCAATTTTGGCCCAATTTTCAAAATTAAACCCCAAAGTGAATTCCTTATCACATTTGGAACCCAAATATGTGATTTTCCCGAATTTTTGTTATAATTGTGTCTAAGATTTTCACATTTTTGTATTCGGGATTAATAGTATTTTGTTCAATTTGATGTCCTAATGACCTGATTAGGCAAAATTGATGCCAAAATTGAACTACCCACATCTGATTAACCCTGGAAATGATGGTCTCATGGTTCGACAATTTCATATTAGGCACGATTCTCAATTTGGGCTCAAAATTCTTAATTTTCAATTAAATTTTGGGGTTTTCTGTTTTCTTTGACAAATTGTGCAATTGAACCAATCATTATGTAATTCAAGGTCCTAGAATCATTGTTGTGAAGACACTATGACTTAAAAATGACTAGAAAAAATTTAAGTGCATTTTTGGTTCAATTCGGATTTAATTTTGCCCAATTTTGGGAAAAACGTATACCCGATTGAGATTTTTCAAAATTGATGATGTATTTATGAAATGGATTTGAAATAAGACTAACGACTATTTTTATGGAATTTTCCGATTCCATTTGCTATTTTTCTTGATTTTCTTACTTATTTTGACTAAAAGAAATTAAGGAAAAATGCTAAAAATGCTAAAAAATTATTTTTTGGTTTAGAAATAGGTTTCTAGGTTTGGCCAAGATTCCTAGTCCTAATTTTGAGATTTTTGAAAATATAAAAAAATGAGCTAAAAATCAGGTGTCAATAGGACTTCTCCAATATGCTCTTGGCGGAGACCATCATTTCATTGAACAAATACCAAAATCAACAAAAGGGTGTACTGCAAGCTTCGGCTGGGTTACTTTCTGTATGGTTTATTTCTCATATTCAACCATGGGAACGTTATATGTGCATTCGAGAGATCGACTTATCTACTAACCCTATTGAGAAGTATTTGAAACTCCAAGACAAAATGCCAAAATACTCTTTTCATGTGTGGACAAACTTCATTAGAGCATTAACTCCTGACCAACTTCAATGGAGAATTCAATGGTCGAAGATAACGGAAGCTCAAATTACTACCCAAGACGGTAATTTTGTGCCTTTGCTTGGATTGAGCAACGAAATTGCTTATTGCCCATTAAGAGTCGTATGATGATTTGAAATGGTTCAACAAATTCCACCTATTTGGCATCCTGAGAAGTTCACATTTGAGATACCACAAGAACTTCTATCGGACAAGAAAAGTAAAGAGCTGCGAACAAGAGTTGATGGAATTGTGAATTCCTTGAAGAAATCAACCAAGCAAATGGCTTGAAGATTTGGAAGGGGAGATGAAGCTCTTTTTGGCATCCAACGAGTATGTAAAATGATTGAAGGCTAAGCGACTAATCAACATCGAACCTGATGTACCCTTGAGTGTTAATACTCATTTCGATGAGCCGTACATCCTAGAGTATATTGTGCCAAGCAAGCCAGGTGTAAAGCCGTATGTTCCAGAGGAGGTTGTAATCGATGTGGAAGAATGGGAGACACGAGTCAAGGAATATGAAAATGCCGAAGCTACCCCAACTAGCAAGAAGTCTAGACTTGTTTAAGCTAGTGTTCCCCTATTTTGATGAATAGCATTGTAATACAAATTTTCAAAATTAAAATAATTGCTTAAATAATAATTGCTTAATGAAGTTTCAAAGTATGTTTTGTAAAGAATCACCATGGATTACAATTCTTTGAATTGTATGATTTCTCAAGAAAGACATTGATGAAGAATTTTATCCTCGACAAACTCATGAAACCATACAATTAAAAGAATGTATGGTTTCATGATTATTTTACTATGCTGATATCAGGTCTTTTTGCGAAACAGGTTGTTTAGCAACGAAAGGTAAAAGACCTCGGACTCGCTTACAAGTTAGAATGGTGGAAGAAAAAACCCGTGTTCGACTAGCTGAAGTCAAGAATCAAATGACCCGAATGGCTGCAATGATGGCAGAAATGAAGGCTCTTATTCTTACATCCCGTGGACAATATCCTACTACTCCAAATGCGGGAACTTCAAATGCTATTGAAACACCGATTGAAGAACCAGTCAGAAACAAAGAACTGGCTCAAGAAAATCCTCTAAAGACTACACCTGAGGTCGTAAATTTGGAAGAGGATGATCAAATCAAAAAGACATCCAAAACAAAAGATGAAGAAGAGGCCAAGAGATTGGCCAAAATTGAAGAATGCTTAGCAAGTCAAGGCTATGAACTTCAAGGTTCGACAAGTTTTCGCCGTATGTGAAGGTCATTGTTCTAGAAAATTATAAGGAACCAGAGATCGTAAGCAAGTATGATGGCATTGGTTGTCCTAAAAGCCATTTGAAGTAGGCAAGATATTCAGATAATACGCCACTTCTTATTAGTACATTTCGAGATAGTTTGAGAGGAGTAGCCCCTGTATGGTATACAGCTCTCGACATAGAAGACTTCGCTGAATGGGATCATTTGGCGCGAGAATTTCTTCGCCAGTACAAGTTTAATGTTGAAGTGCTCCCAACTAGAAAAGATCTCGTCAAAACCGAGAAATGGAAGAATGAAGGGTTTAGAGCCTATGCTCAGAGATGGAAAGCTGTTGCATCACAAGTAAAGCCCGCCGTAAGTGAAGACAAGCTCATTGAGCTCTTTTTAAAATCATTGCCAATTGAATATTATGACAAGTTTCATGTATCAGGCTGTCAAACATTCACCATGTTAGTAAAAGTGGATGAAAGTATTGAATGAGGATTGAAAGAAAAGAAGGGTCAAGAAACAACAGCACGAAGGCTTTACCCCGAGAAAAAAGACAAAGAGCCCATCGGAGAAGTGGCTATAGTGTCTAGCCCAAGTACTCATCAAGCATCATTTTCAAAGCAATCAAATATCGCTTAGAAAAACCCAAGGCAGTTCGAGCCAAATAAAACGCCCGTAAGGCAATACACATCATTGCCCTGACCCCTGTTAAAGCTATTACTAATGTTTCTAGAAAGGCATTTGGTGGCCAAAAAAGTATCGAGAGACAATCCTACGAGATTTTCTTGGTACGATGAATCAAAAACTTACACCTAACACATGAGAGAAATAGGACATGATGTAAATAATTGTCCCACTTTAAAGTATAAGGTTCAACAGCTTATTGACAAGAAGATATTGAACTTCCAAGAGCCTGAGCCAATTATACGTCAGAAGTAATGATCAAGTCTGATGATGAAGTTGAATATGAGGTCAAGATTAAAACTTCTCGATTAGGAGATGCCTGCTTTCGTCAAGAAGCGCTCCTAAAAGGCAAGATCGTAGACAACTTGGGAGAAGACTCCAGAAAATATAACTTCCAAGTGAAATATACCCCGCCACTATGGGTATTCAAAAATGAAGTAATTGTACCTGATGGCTTAAGGTGGTATGGATAACGAAATCAGCCCTGAGGAGAAAACCTTATCTAAGAAGGAAATGCTTCAAGATGAAACAGATAAGGATGAAAAGGAGAAAGAAAAAGTCTGACAGAGTAAAAGGCGTTTCACCCAAAAATCATCTAGGGAAGGCGAAATTGATAACTCTATAAAAATAGAGTTATTTTATCTACTCTAGGCAATAAATAATGCAATATTTATTAGAATATATTTGGATTTCCTTTTATTTACTTAAATTTTCCTTATTTATGCAGAATATTGAGATATGGAGAAAATAAGGAAAATATGGCAAAAAAGAAGGAAAGGAATATGCGACCCGGAAAAGAGTTAGAAGGTGGATATCACATTGGGAATTCTGCGATTTATTTCCTAATTTTATGCGAAAAAGAAGCAATTATCTTGTAAAAGGAGTCTTGGATGTTATCATATAAATAGGATAACTTGGGGGAATATGGAGTTTTTTCTTTGAGATCGTTTTTGTTTTAAGTGTTTTGAGAGTTTTTCAAGTATTGTGAAGAGAAGACAAAAGTGATGATAGAATTTTTGTTCTTTGATTTAAGATGTTTAGTTTAATTTCTATTGTCGTTTCTTCTTCCATTATGTTTTAATTTTCTTTATTAGAGCTACGATGTAGGCTAATCATGATGATATGAGTTTCATGCTTTTTATGCTTTGCAAATAATTTCATTCATGTGAGTTATATATTATTGTGCTTAATGCGTTTAGGTAACTAGCTACCACTTGAATGACCTGATGTGCATGTTTGAGACTAAGAAGTGATAATATGCAATTGCTCCTTATAATATATAACCATGAATTAAATGTGGATAGAAATATACCATATTATTTGTGTAGCTTTCGGTGATAAGGTGGTCCAAAAGATTCATTGTAAACCGGGAATATTCTCAGATTTAATGTGCTTATGTTTATTTAAATTCACATAGAAATATAGTGAATTGATAAACTGAGTAGGTTTACTAAACCTAGAGATAGGATAGTAAATAAACTAGGAAATTCCGCTATCACATGTTTGATATTGTTCTTATATGCATAATGATCCGAAATTCATATCTAGTGGTTATGGTGAAATCGGATGCTCTAACATATTTTACTTGATTGATTATCTGCCTTTAGTTTATAAAATTTCATTTTTAAAAATTGTCAATTTTTATTTGTTCTCAATTATATTTTGATCAGTTAGATAAATTTTAGAATTAATCTATTTTTAATATTTAATTGGTTTATTATCATCAATCTCTGTGGGACGATACTCTTTTCATCATTGTATTACTTGTTCAACACGTTCGTTGACACGTGCAGAATTTTACGAATAAGTTTTTGGTGCCGTTGTCGGGGATTGTTTATTTAATACCAATTAATATTGATACCGGATAATTCTAAGTTTAATCTAGCTTTTATCTTTTTTATTTTTTCAGAGTATACATTGGTGCATGACACGTAGTCAACAAGGAAAATTTACTGAGTTTGATCCAGAAATCGAACACACATTTAAAAGGTGACTGAGAGAACAGAGAAATCACATTAAAAAGATGGAGGGAGTTGATGATAGTAGAAATCAACGTAGACTCTTGAAAGATTATGCTGTGCCAACAGTTGAGCGCACCACATCAAATATCAGGAGACCTGCAATTCAAGCAAACAACTTTGAGATCAAGCCATCACTGATTCAGATGCTTTAACAATCAGTGCAATTTAGTGGGCTACCAAGCGATGATCTAAACGCTCACATCAATGCTTTTCTTAAAATCTATGACACAATTAAATATAATGGAGTTTCAGATGATGCTATTAGTTTGAGATTATTTCCATTCTCTCTTAGAGACAAAGCTAAAGGTTGGCTTTCTTCTCTTCCTGCAGGATCGATCACTACATGGAATGATATGGCCCAAAAGTACCAATGCAAATGATTATAGAGCCTCCTATACCACACAAATTGAACCATTGAGGTTTAGGATTCTGTTATTGAGACAGTTCCTAATGAAGTTCTTCAAACCTCTCAGGTGCAGCATGAGGTTGTAGTGACTCTACTCAGGAGATTAATCAGGCAAGGACGATCAACTATACCACCACACTATATAGTCTATGTAGAAGAGCATAACTATGATATTAGTTATGTTATTGATCTAGTGATTTATACAAATGATGTTTCTTGTTGTCAATCAGATCTGTGATTGGATGCGATGAAAAACGAAATACAATTTATGAAACATAATGGTGTTTGGGAGCTTGTTGAATTGCTTGAGCTCATAAGCTCATCAACTACAAATGGATGTTAAAATTGCTTTTCTGAATGGAGATTTTTTATAAGGAAGTTTACATAAAGCAACTCGAAGGCTTTGTAGCAGATGATTCAGGTAAGCTTGTGTGTAGACTGAAAAGGTCAATTTATGGCCTCAACCAAGATTCTAAACAATGGTACTTAAAGTTTCATAGTATTGTTACTTCTTTAAGTTTTGTTGAGAACAAACTAAATCAGTGTATGTACTGCAAGGTCAGTGGGAAGAAATTTATTCTTTTGACGTGAAGGATCTTGATAAGGCTTCTTTTGTCCTTAGCATCGAGATCCATTCGGATCGTTCCCATTGTATATTGGGTTTATCTTAGTGGATATATATTGATCGTATTTCAGAAAGATTTAGTGAGCAGCATTGCAAGCCAGGAATTGCTCCTATCATTAAGGGTACTAAACTGAATCTGTCACATTTTCCTCATTCAAATATCAAGAAAGCACAAATGAAGGATGTGCCTTATGCTAGTGCATTTGGAAGTATTATGTATGCTCAAGTTTGCATTAGACCAAACATTGCTTTTGCAATAGGACTTCTGGAAAGATATCGGACAAATCCAGAACACGATTACTAGGTTGTTGTTAAGAAGGTTTTAAGATACATAAAGAGGACAAGGGACTATATATCGATTCACAGACATGTTCAAGACCTGCAGCTAGTACGGTATCTAGATGTAGACTTTACTAGCTATCAAGATGAATCAAAGTTGACAATTGGATACATCTTTATTTTAGCAAGAGGTGCAGTATCATGGAAAAGTGAGAAGTAGAAATCTATATTGTCCTTCATTATACAAGCCGAGTTTATAGCATGCTTTTCAGCAACTATTCAAGTTATTTGGCTCCGAAACCTCATTAGAGAGTTGACTGTATTTGACTTTGTGGATAGACCTATACATTTATATTATGACAATAACTCTGCAGCGGTGTTTATGAACAAGAGCAGAGGTCTCAAGGGGTCAAGTATATGATGGTCAAGTTTTTTTACTATAAAGGAAACAATTCAGAATGGTGACATTAAAGTAGAGTATATTCTCACAAATGATATGGTTGCAGATCCACTAACTAGATGCCTTCACTCTTGTGTGTGTTGAACGAAATGTCATTAACATGGGCTTAGGAGCATCATGGGACGTTATTGTTTAGTGGGAGCCGCTTTTATCTTTGCTCTAATAAAGCTTACATCTGTGTTTTGTTACATTTAGTAACATGTTTTGATATGTATCAACTCATTTGCATTCAATAAGGTGTTTATGAATTCATTGTTATCATGTTGAATACATATATCTGTGAAAATCTCAAGGTATTGTGTAAACCTTAAGTAAAGGCTAGGAGCATCCGGTTATTAGCTTTAAGGATATGTCTTGTTACACGTAAAGTAAAGTTAACTAAAAGAATAAGACATATGTAGGTTCATCTAAACCGTAAGAATATTTTCTAGTGACACATCCAGTTTTGTGACACTTAAGGAGAGAGAATATGGATTGACAAAGGGGATGACGCATAAGGTATTACTCTTTTTAAGGTGTTATCCAATTGCCACATTATCATATTGAGTCCATATCGGTAGAGTTAAAAACATATGTGACCATGGAAGGCACTATATGTATACATGAGTTACCGCCATGATTCGGTGTTTGAGACTTTATGAGATCGGATTGACTATTATTATCACTAGACCAACATAAATTTGCGCACATATAGTACAATTTCAATTAATATAGCCCAAGTGGAAGAATGTAAGAATTTTCCTGATGTGGGCTACATTTATTTATATTGTAATTTACCGTTTTACGGGGTTAGTCTAATAAGATCAGATATAAAGCTTCTTAATTAGTCTAATATGGGATTGGCTAGTGTGGGTTGATTAAGGCCTAGCCCGTGATGAGAGGACCTAGCTTAAAATTTTATAAATAGTGCTAAAGTCCCTTCTCTAGCCCTAATGTACAAATTATCTCACATAAGAGGCAAACGCAAACTATGAGAAGCAGTCTCATCGAGCCAGTGATACATAAGGTAATAGAGGAGAAGACTTGCGCTGGGGATCATCGCTATTCCACATCAAAAACGATAGATTCCAAATCAGGTGCGCAAATTCCTTTTACTCAATTACTTGTTCTAAATTCTAGCTATAGAGATCTTGGGTGTCGTTTTATCATGACTAACACGACATAGATACCTTAGATTTGATTTACCACTTGTTGTGCAGTTGACGACTCAGCGTGTCCAATTCTCTCATTGGCAGGCGGTGATGGCGAATTTTTACCACCAGTATTGTTAGAATTGAGTTGATTCCTCATACGCATCATTGTATCTTCTCAAACTAGCCACACTTGACCCAATAGGTGTGGCAAAAATAAGTTTCACCGGAATTTCTCCATGTCAAAATATCTTTCACCAAAAGTCATTTTTCGATTTTTTTAATTGGAGGAGATGGGTTCTATGGTGATTCTAGATAGGAAAAATCATAGGTGATAAAGATATCAACAACTTGAATTCAAATGGGGAAATGTACAAACGCAAACTGTGTCGGAATTTAATTGATGACAAGGCTTGGACAATATAGATTCTATGATGGAACTGAGCAAAAAGAAACTGTGCCAAAATTTAATCGATGACGTAGCCTAAGAACACAAAGATGTTATGCCAAACATTAATTGACGACACAAACAAAGGATAAAGATACATACCGGAATTTAACCAACAACCCGGATCTAGGAACTACAACTAAGAAACGCGCCGAAACTTAATTGATGACGCGACTTTGGAAAATAAAAGTATAGTGTAGGAAAGTAAAGCTATTGAAAGATAGTAAATTTGTTTAATTTGTGCGAGGGAGCTTTTAGTAGATGGCTAGTGGTATTTACAGTGGTTGTGTCGTTACTGCTCTTAAACGGTTCCTAGAGATTGTGTCCATGTTCCTCCACTTCTGAAAGTCCTGTTTCCATACTCCTCATGATGCCATGATATTGTTTCCAAGTGATTGTTCTTCTAGAAAAAACGCACAGTTATCCCACAATCTCAACTACTCTGCTCTCTAAGGGTTTCAAACTCGTAACCCCATTTTGATGCTCCTTATGCGTTCAAGTTCTTCTTATTGTACTGACAGTTCTCTAAGCCTATTAATCGATACCTTTGTCAACTATCGTTGGCCATGCATCATCATATATTAACAACTGATTGGCCGTGATTATTGATGTATGCAAATATCAATATTGATTTTCTTGATTGTCGTCGATGGGTCATTTGCTTGACAATATCTAACACTTTAATCATGTGTCTACTATTGACACCTAATTTTGCCGTCTCGTTAAATCGATGCTTAAATTTTAAGTGGGCCAGACTAATGTAAAAGAGAGACATTTAAAAAAAATAAAGAGAATTGAGCGGGTTCAACCTGGCCCGACCAAGCCAGGCCCCTCTTCGTTCTTTTCCAAGTAGGCCCAAACTCTCATCTTCCTTCTCCAATCTTTTCCGGAACCAGTACCTATTCTTCGCCCAACTTCCCCTTTTTTGTCCTTTTTCTCAGCCCAGCCCCTTCTTGCTTGTTCTCTTCCTTATGCTCACTCGTGGAGCAAGAAGCAGACGACAAAACAGAGGGACGCTCTGCATGAGGAGGGTGATAGTCGCGATTCCAGAAGAGAGGAAGCGTTGGCACAGTGCTGCATCCTGGCAACACGAGAACCCAGGAGATCATGCAGCCATTTTAGCAAAAAAAGGGACCTGATTCAACCTTGGACAGAAGGACCTGGCTGCTGGCATTGTAGAGGTTAAGAAGGCGCTCTGATCAAGCATGTCATTGAGCTGGGAATGAAAAATAAGGCAGCTAGTATGGTTGACTAACAAAAGCTGAAACATTATCACAAAAGTAGAGAGAGATGGACGTCCATGGGAGAAAGGTCAAAATAAACACAAAAAGGGTGTTCTCTCACACTTTCTCTTTCTTGCTGCCTTCATATATGCACTCACGAAAGAAGAAAATGGAGTCTGCATACAGGAGAGACAAGAGGGAGAGGGGAGTTAAAATGAGGGAGAAGAGACTGAGAAACGGGGAGGACGGTTAAAAAAAAAAAGAGAGAAAATAGAGGAAAAAGGGACGCGAAACCAAGAGAGAAAAACGAAGGGAGGAAGCTAAAAGGGGGTGACCGGGAGCCGGAGGAGGTTTTTGAGAGGGAAGCGCTTCAGCCCTTGAGCTCAGGAGTGCCGGCAAATCCCCTCCCTCATCTCGATGCACCGACCCATCAATCCACGCCGGACATTGAGCCGGAAATCGGAAACTTTTCGACACGAGCCTCTTGTTTCTCGAAACAACGACACAAGCGTCCGAGCCTCCGCGGAATAGTCCGGTCGCTGCCGTTCCCGTTCACGTTGACTACGATCTCCGCTCCATTTCTGACAGGTAATTCCTCTCCTTAATATCCCTATTTGTTTACCCCGTTTTAGCTGAGTTTAAGATGCCGAACCTCTTCGACGAGTCCACTTGAGACCAAGGCTATTTTGTGACTAGCAAGGTAGATTTAGGGCCTAATACACTTCATATGAGCCGAAAAATTGCATAGAACTCAGATCTGGAGCCCTTACTCTAGTCGCACAACACTTGCTCAATAAACTGCCTCAATGAACCCCTTGGAGCCTAGAACCCCGAAATCTGACCCTATATTCCTTGGGATCATTTCTACGCAAAGCAAACTCCTTTTGTTGCAAAAATGGCCGTTTAGATCTTTATACATCACATTTGAGTCAAAAACCGCGTTAAATATTACGCAAGAACACATGTCCGAATTTGCACGTCACATGCTTGAATGAAACGTCTGGATGACTTTTTATGTGAAACCAGTGTCTAGATCCCGGTTTTTGCATTTGTTTAGTATTTGTATTCATTGAATCAACACTGACTCTTGCGTCTTTCCTACGTTCACGTTCGCGAATCGTCCGAGCCGGCTTTGCATATGCATACCTTTGCCGGAGATGTTCCACCCGAGCCTACGAAGCCCGCAGTTTGAGGCCACCTTAATCAGCCCATTCCTCCTCATTTAAATATGTGTATGCTTGTTTGTTTGCCAGTTTGTGGTATGAGTTCGGGAAGTGAGTTTTGGTCGTTGGCGGGGGAGGGCGTGTTTTGTTGTCATCGGAGTGGTCTCCGGAGCGTTGACTGGCAGTGACAGCGTAAGGCCATCATCGGTTGTCGGCGCTGGTGGCCCTAGCCAATGATCGACGGTGGGAGTCTCCCGGCGAGGTCTCGGTGGAGGTAAAAAAAATTGCAGAAAGGGAACTCTTGGTGAAGAAGCAAAAGGGACGTGCATGGCAGAATGCATGCAGGGGATGAAGAAAAGTAATAAAAAATGGAGAGAAAAAGAAAAGAAACAGAAGAAAAAGAAAAAAAGAAAAAAGGAAAATCAAAAGAAAAGAATAAAAAAATAGAAAAGGAGTGGGAATGGGAATCCCGGGTCAGGTGCCGGTCCGGAATTATTAAATTATTAAAAATATTAAAACATTAAAAATATTAAAATATTAAAAAAATATTAAAAAATATTAAAAATTCCAAAAAATTCGAAAATGTTTAAAAATCCATAAAAATATTAAAAGTCTGAAAAACATTAAAAAATTTCAGAAAAGTTTTAAAAAAAATTAAAAAAAATTATTTAAAAAATCAAAAATTTAAAAAAATTAAAATTAGAAAATTTCAGAAAAATTCCAAAAAATCCAGAAGATTAGGAAATGTTCAGAAATCTTTTTTTTTTGGGCTTAATTTCACTAGATATTAGTGTTTTTCTCATTTTAGACTAAGTTTAAAAATTCATAAAAATTGAGAAAAATAAAGTTAAAAAAATTCCCAAAAATCGGACAAGCTATTACGGATTTTCCTTAGGACTTTTCATTGCCTTTTCCTTTCTAGAGACGATGATAGGTCGCTGGTCGTTTATTTTCTTCATGATTATTTGGTTGTGCATTTTAAATACATTGATTGTTATTTTCTATTTTTAGCATGGTTAGGACAAGCTTTAGGCTTTTCGATAGGCTGTCTGATACGTTAGTTTGCGAACGTTCAAGTTTAAGTATAGAAAGGGTACTAGTTAGATAGCTAGTGTAATCAAGTCCCCGGATTTTTGAAATCTCTGGTTTTCGCATGCATCGAGACGACACTCTCACGTCTCGATTAGGGTTTCTAGCTGACCCTTGATTATGGCTAGTGGCGACTCCATTCAAATGCGTAAATTAGATAATCCTCGTTGCGTGAGGTATGAGGCTCGGGAGCACCTCGGTCCTTGACAAATGCCTGATCGAGATGGGTAGATCGCGACATCTACTCATATCAACAACCAGGTCGCTTTTTGGTGGACACCAGAAAGTAAAAACTTTTGAAATTCTTGAAGAAAATACATGAGTATAATGTGGAGAATCCCTCGATTCCTTTGAATTGTCATTGTACAAAGACTTTGTCATTACGGAATTAGCTCTATTAAATCACAAACAATCCCCCCAGAGAACGCCATAAATGATCAAATGCCTACTGAGAAACACTCTTTAAGTCACAACACTTGATTGTGGTTGGATTCTCTAGTTTGTCTACTAGCAACCGTGTGATACATGGTGTGCGACAATTCGCTCAGCTTCCCAAACTGCCTCTCGTAAAACTCCAACAGCTCCAACCTGAAAATTCTCACACAACAGATGACATGAATATATATGTGTGTGTGTGTGTATTCACCACAATAAAATAAATAAATGACTTACCAATAAGCCAAACATTGGAAGGGTGCATATTTATCATAGTTCTCCTTAAGGTCGCTCTTAATAGTCTTTTTGGTGCATCTTTCCCTTGCATGTACCTTTTGCCAAAGAAATAGAACGCATCATCCATCAAATTATTCGGAAGGGTGGTTATTGTGTACGACATATATTTTATGCTCGAAATTCACTTTCATACATGTTTCAAAAACTTGATTGTTTCGCTATCCCACGGAACCTCATCATAAAAGCCGAGGCACATCAAAACGCTAGCCCGCACAAAGGATCGGACCCCGCTTATGCCCTTGATCAATGTCCTGCATGATGCAGCATCCTGCACTCCCTGGTATCTGTCGATCTTGAGCTTCCCCTCCTCTATCTCCATGGCAAGCTTGAGAATGTAGTTGGTCCGGTATCCGAGTTTGCACTTGCTCTGCAAGTAGTCCATGTCGAGGGTAGCGAGTTCCTTGGGGCTCGGAAAGTTGCCGAGGTCAACCTCTTCGCCGTCCATCTCCGCGGGAACCGGGTTTGCTCCATCCTTCTCTCGTCTTCGTTTCTTTCTCTTAGAGCCTTCAATAATGATCATCTTCATCTTCAAGTTGTGCTAAATATATTGAGAAGAAAGTCATGCCAAATAGTATTCTTACCTCGAGTGCTTAGCTCTAGCTGAAGTGCACATAAAGCTCGGGCCATCTCAAGGGTCCTTCTCCACCTATGACAATTTTAGGTAGGGCCCAAATCAGCATTGTCAACCCTTAATCAATATGTATGTGATTCGGATGGCATGACAAGAGGTCACGAACTTTAAGTGCGAAAAAATTCGATTTTCTTTAATATGATTATGGAATGTCAAATATGACTATGACGAAGAACAAGGTCCAAAAACAAGGTGAACCTCTCACAGTAGCATCATCGTCATTTATTGTTCAAAATCAAGGGCATCTGTTCGTTGGGTGTGATTCAGAACAAAGTCGGACCTAATGATTCAGAACAGAAACCACCATCCATATTTCGAAAAGCTTATGAACACAGAAACTCAGTATTAAGCATGAAGAGAAATCGAGGGATCATAATAGAGTATGATAGTTCCTCAATTGTTACAGTTATGTGGTTTCTTATTCAGGACGTCATCTTCTTTGTCCTACTTCTAAATGTTCAACAAAGCTAATTCGTCACAAATTTTGCACAAGTACTTAACTGGCAGTTGCAAAGGAGTATAGATTTGACGACATCTTCAAAGAGCGAAGGAGAACAAAAAACTCGACCGAATCCTCTATCCTTCGCTTCCGGATGCACTTTATGGAACTCCTTCACGTTCCGCTCGTCCCTTTCCGACAACCTTAACATCCGAATCACTTGTTCCTGCAATAATATATATCCATGCTTTTTCGTCACTAGTTTGCATGTACTTCCGGCGCACAGACAGAGTGAGATAGAGAGAGTACAAAAATCGCTTGCTGGTCTTGGGAGGAGAGGCGTCGAGCGCGATGAACTCGGACAAGCAAAAATGTGCTGCTGCTGGGACCGGGAGGCTGCGAGATAGGCACCTCAACGGAGGACGACGAATCCGCAAGACGGAGAGGCCGTCGTAACGTCTTGGTGGAAGGAATCCAACGGCTCGGAGCCATCATGAAGAATCCATGGTTGCACACCGCCTTCTCTAGATTGAACGTGGAAGAGCTTTCGCCTAAGCGCAACTGGAGATCGCAGCAATCTTCCATGTCCGACGTCAACAGAAGGGAAAAGAAACACAAAAAATGAGGAAGATCCTTAACGCTTCCATAAAATGCAAAGATTGCACAACGTTTCAATTCATGGGGAATCCTCAACCCCTCGACTGATGCAAACAAAATCAAATTCGACAAGTCAATTCCATCTCATACTTATGGTGACTCCTCGTTTACCTCTATTGGGAGCCAGAGGACGAAGTAAAAACTAAATGCAGACAGACGAGGCGCTCTTCTAGGACTCCCCGCAGAATGTTTACTATTGACAAGCAAGAAAAAGAGAGAACAGCAGCATTGAAGAGTCGTATCCAAGCGAGAACGAAGATTCATAATAACCCCCGCTGAATGATCATTAAATAATTCTAGATATCATACTAAATTTATGAGTATATATGCATGCATTGGTTGGTCGGTTCGACAATTTCTCTGTAGCTTATCTAAGATTAATTTGATATCGATGAGGAGAATTAGTAATTTAGCGAAAAATCAACTGAAGAAAAACATAAATTTTCAGATTTTATGACAATCTGATTGTTTATTATAAGAACAGATAGTTGAAAAGCACTTGCAGGATTGCACCATTCTTATGTCCATGATATATAAGCACAATTGATAAAATTTTTACTAGCTATATCTATGTGATAGTCGTGGAACCGTGGAAGAACATTCGTGAGCGGCTTGCCGAAATGGTCGATTGACTACATAATGCTTTCGTTGGGTTTTTTCTATAATAATATGTCTAACGAAGTAAGAATGTAAAAGCATTTCAAATTATTTTTAATTATTAAAAATTATATAAATTGCTAAAAGTTTGTAGTATTTGATGTTGAACACTAAAAAAGTACAAATTAAAAGCTAAAGTACAATGAAACATCGCAAGAAGGATGGCAAGATCGTACTTTTGCTACATGTCGTGTTTACTACATGCAAAATATATCTTTATTTTCTAACACATTCAAATGTCAATTTCTTTGTACATGGGACCCTGTGTATATTTGCTAGTATATAGAGATATTAACCCATTTTTTTATCAAATTTTAATTTGTTGTAAGAAAAGATGATTAATATATTAAATACTAGGCAATTATTTTGTATTCGAATTTAAAAAGTAACGCATTATTTGATTACCTGCCAATCATTTTTATTATCGTAAATGATGATTTTGTTCATATATTGTTTTGTATGTTCGTAGTGAATTTTGAACAACTATAGCACCATGGAAATTCATGTCATTTTATGCCTTCTTTCTGTGACGTCACTAATTAAGTTAGTAGTTAGCACATATCTATATATCAATATATAATTATAAACTTGTATCATGTATTAATTACACTGCATTGATGATCCATTTTTTTGGTAAGGATTATTTTTTTTTTGGTAAGGGCATTGATGATCCATTGATGTTAACTGATTTTACTTTAGCTAATTGATTTATATTATTATTTGATTAATCTTATATATAGTATGGGTTTTTGTCCATTAATAATTAGAGGTTTTGTAATTAGTGTTGGTCAGTTAAGTATGTTCTTATCTCTATTATAAAGAAAATGTATATCATATATCTATTATTGCTATAAAAAATATTTTCTTACATCTATTGTTAATTGACATTTTCTTATACATATTATCATTATTATCATAATACCACTATTATATTTATGGAAAAAAAATTGGTGCATTATTGATGTCAAATAAATTAATGAATATCTCATATACGTATAAAAATGGGTTATGAGGATCCATTACCGTAATTAATTTTTTAGTCCAGGTAAATAGTCTTGGCTAATTATCTTCAAGTGGATGATGACCGTTTCATCCCTATTGCCCTTGCTCACATTATAAATCACATCAATGGTTGGTAATGCCTACTGTTTTCGATACCAGGTTTCAAAAGAGGTGCGTGGCAAATATCGCTAATTCAATAAGGATACTTACGAAAATTTTCATGTTTATATTCTCGTCACTATAAGCAAGACCATTTTCACCTTCCACTTCTACATAATATTTATCTCTTTCCCTTTTTTCTTTTACAATTCTCTAAATTGAAATATCATAATCCATTTTCCTATTCCTGTAAATCGTATATACCTTATTTGGTATAATTACTTAGTCGGATAAACAGAAACTTTCACATCCAATTTTAAAGAGGGGAGATTCTATAGGATCCTATCCCAATTTTCTTTTGCTAGGCCCATAGCTAAAAAACCTACTTTCTTACAATTATGAGGATTATTCAAATATAAAATATTTCCTTGTTCCAAGATATTTTATCCTTGCGTTGAATCATTGGGTTTAGATACTTCAGCGATTTGTAATCGTTTCAAAGTGGTAGCAACATGCCTCTTTTCTTGATTTATTTCTATCAAAGAATAACGGTTAATTCCCGCACGATGCACTTTTGATCAAAAGAGTTCCATTAATTTCAACAAAATTTTCCTTTTTTGGATTTGAACATGCTCGAATTGGATCCTTTCCATTTAGAAATCGAAAATAGACTACACTTCCGAAGTTGCACCAACTTATTATTTGCCATAAACCCTAGATCCTTGCCTTGAGAAATGAATCAATACTTTCTACTCGAGCTGCATCACATACTACTTACGCTACAAACCAAGAAAAGATGAGGGTTTTAGTGGAACAGAACAAATGATGTTGAACCAAGAGTACCTTCATTCCTATATAATATAAGAAAATAAGAGAGATGGGTGTATGAATCCGCAAGTGATCATGTCCTCCAAGTCGCACTTTGTTTTCTACCACAATGTTTCAAACGAAGTTTTACCATAACATTCCTTTAGTCTGGAACTAATATTTACTTGATTTAATTAGGGAATTACATTTTATCCATGTATTAATCATTCGTTCACAGTCTTGTAGCATACAAATTAATATTATTATCCAAATAAGAGCAAATATAAAGGAACAAACCATTGACATTTTTTAATATGCAACTAGCACATACATTTTAAAAGGAAATCTTTAACGTGTAGAGCTTTCTCTAAACCATATGGTGCTCTTTGTGTGCACCACATTTGAAATGTTTGCCAAGTTTTTTTAATCTGAGTGAAGAAAAGGTAGAGAAACAAGGTTGGTGTCTGACCAAAAAAAAACCAGCAAGATAATAAATATACGACGATGCAATAGTAGAAAATTTTAGTTGTATTTTATGACTATTATAATAAGTGAAGTCTGTAGATTTGTTTCTTCAAATGTAACCTCTTTTATATATTAAAAAGACACTTAAAATGTAGCCCGTGCAAAGCCCGGGTATGAAAACTAGTTTTGCTTTTAATTGTAGATTAAACTATAAATATTGCATGAAAGTGTGCACATATAATTTTAGTGAAAATGTAATTTCTTAGAAACTTTCTAATGTCCAAGAAGCGAAAGTTAGAAGGTTATCACTATAAAAGTAATGCACAATAAAAAGAAAAATTGGTATTCTAAAATACGAGGATGAAATAACCATTAAATTTATCACTTAGATTTAGTTATTTCGTAAATGTTTACTCTCTCTTGACTGTCTTGATTTTATTTTCTAAAATCTATCTTCTTTAAGTACCATTTTAATTATGTACGTTAAAAATCCAAACTGTAGATATGACAATAGCCTACACAAAGAGTGAGTCAAGCACCAAAGAGGATACTTGAGAATTTGAACTTAAATGATACATTATGGTTTAAAATTTGATTCAATGCATAAGAAGTCTTCAAGATGCTTTCATTTTCTATTTTAAAATCGAAAGATATCAATTTTTTGAGATAAAAATATCAATTTCAAGGGTAGGTTCTCACATATTAGGGCAACATATTAGACAGGACCTTTCAATTTTACCACATTTTGTAATTGATGTTTCAAATTTGAAAAGTTTCCCCATTTTAAATTTTCCACTTAAGAGCAAATATGGTTAAGTTCGCTATACAATCATTACCAAAATGTGATTGCTTGCGCATCGATTCATATATCATCCCATAGATGAATAACGACAAAACACATTCGACACTCTTCCAATCAGTCGAGTTGAATTTTAATGACCAAAAGTTTCGATTTCTTTGGATTTTTGTTTATCTCAAATATGGATTTTGTTTACTTTTCATAGTGAATTCGGATAGGGTAAAATTGGTTTTCGGGTCTTTTGGGCGGGTACGTACCTCTTCTCAAAGTTCTGCTCATGGGGGGAGGCTATTTGCGATAAAAAAAAAACATTATGGGGGGACTTTGGGGAATTAATGATCAATACAGGGGCAAATATGGAATTTTCTGAAGTTAGTCTGTCATACGCAGAGTCACGACTTAAAATGGTGCTCTTCTCGATGGAGAAAAGAAGCGCGAAGAGAATCGGCATGCTGCGTAGTAGATAAATGCTCTGCAATTTTCAAGAATCATGCTTTCGCTTCTCAAATGGATGTTCCTCGCTTAGCCCGCACAGGTTGGAACTTGTGGAGGCACCATCATTGCTTCTGGTAATCATCTCTCTCTCTCTCTCTCTTAAAATGCATGAAGTCCGTTCTGATTCAGTTTGTCTGGCTTTTTCCTCTTCATCTTCGTGACAGGAAAATGGTTTTTTGGGGTCCGATCTGATTCTCTTTTGCACATTCTTTTACCTGTGAATTTGATGCGACACTTAAAGTTTCGATCTGTTGTTCTTGTTTGTGATTTTATTTCACGAGAGTGATGATATCGTCCACTAAGCACCAGTAGTCCAGCCATGCATTTGTAAAATGAAATGTAAAGCTCGTGCACTGAGTCTAGTCTATTTTTACTGGTAAAGATTGTCATATCAAAATCTTCTGATGAGTTGCTTGCATCCTGCATCAAAGTTCGACCAGTCAAAAACCTCTAGTAACTCTTGTTTCAGGAGGCAAAGGCATGTCCAATAAATTGTTGCTTTTTATCTTTTAGAAAGAATGATTATTAATGATGAAGCATAAAGATATTGACCTTTAAAAACTTTAGCGGTCAGCATTTTTTCTATTTGGATTACTTTATCAATAATGTAGTATCAACTTTCACAAACACAATATACTAGTCGTGTAACCATAGAGAAGGAATATGATGTTTGAGCAATTTGTATGATTATGTGACCATAGAGAAAGAATACGACGTTGGTGGATTCTACTTTTATTTTCATGACTGCCAGATAATCTTTATAACTGATATCATTCTTCACTTTGAAATGTGAAATCGCTTCTCCTTCTTGTATTCATGTGATGTCATTGGTGCTTTTTTCTTTTGGCCTTAACCGTGATGGAGTTGTCATATTGTATTATTATGTTTGTTATGGATTTATTAATGTTGTAGGATCTCGCATCATGCCAGATTTTGTTTTATAGTTGTTAGCATTCTTGACTTTGAAATTTTAAGTTGATTTTCCTTCTTATATACGTATGATGGCATTACATGGACAAGTACAGATATGTTGCTTGCTCTCATTCTGTCCAGTTTCGCATCTTCAGTTTAGGAGAATGTTTATATGACGTGTTTACAATGTGAATTTTTAACAACAGAGAAGGAGAAATAAACCACAAGAAAGCAAGGAAGGGAAAAGACCATTGTCGACGACTTAGGAAAAAGCATGAAACAGGCAAATCTGATAAGGTCAATAGCTTGCCGGGACAGAATTCTGAGGCCCTGTTGCTAAAATTCGAAGGACTGGGTGTACCTTGGCCAACACTAAGTCCCCAACTTGAAACTCCGCATGCCGTCACCTTTTTATTGGCCCACTTCTTCGTGCGCTTCGAGACCTTGTGTAGACAAATCCGAATAAAGTCCGCCTGCTCATGCCACTCCTTGGCAACCTTGAAAGTAGATGGGTTACTCTCCTTATAGCCCGGTGCAACCGTACTCAAGGTGAGTGGTTATTGCCCCATGATGATCTTTGAAGATTATAGGAAAACTAGGCTACATTGATCAACTTCACTCAATTCACCTGTTACATAGTGCCGAAGGTACAACTGTAAAAGTGCATTAACTTGCTTCGTCTTACTGTCTCTTTGGAAATGGAAACTTGTAGACAAGTTTGAATCCGACCATAGCAATTTAAAGAGATCGGTCCAAAACTTACCAGTGAATCGAGGCTCGCGATCTCTCATAATTGTTTATGGCATTCCCTAACACCTAACGAAGTGCTTTAGGAATAGCTTGGCCGCCTCCTCGGGCTGGACAATCTTTTTATGTGGGCACGAACGTTGCATACTTGGAAAACCAATCCACCACAACCATGAGAGTCCGACACCATTTGGACTTAGGCAAATTCACGATGAAGTCCATGAAAATACTCTCCCATGGACGCTCCTAGATAGGAAGTGGCTTCAATATCCCCGTCGACGACTATTGCTCGAGCTTGTCTTATTGGCACACGAGACATGTCTTCACATACGCCTCAACGTCATCGTGCAAATGAGGCCAATAATATTGATCCTCCACAAGTGCCACAGTGTAGTGGATCTTCGGAAGACCTGCCTATTAGTGATCTGCCCTAGGAATCAATCAAGATTGATACTCTAATATTAATTGTGGATTAGGTTGTGTCGAAAAATCGACCTTCACTATACTTAGGTAGTCATAATGTCTTGCTAGAAACTGCTTATGACTTGTGGGCCAAAAAAGGTTTTGAGCACACTGCCAATGTTTAATGAACCTACAAGGTCGCACACAAAAGCGAACTGAGTTAATATTTTTTGTGCGTCGGGATCTACTTAAAATAAGAAGTAGATTTTAATTTATTCTCCTATTCAACTTATCTACGCGGTCGTGCGCGTTATGAGATAACGATTAAATGTACGATTGAAGGTGAATAGTTTGGCGCGCCCAAATCGCCTGGCCCACTTCTTTTAATTTCGCTAGATAATGAGGTTGTATAAATAGATAAAGAATCGTTCTCTATCTAGGGTTTTTTGACAGAGTATCGAAAATCAAAAAGGCGTTGAAGAAAAGGAACTTCAAGATCTTTAGCTAGCACTTGGATCGTTGGAGACTTTTGTTCCCGTGTGTGGATACCGATAGAGGTGCAACACTTGGGGCGCTAATCCATGCATAATCAATTGTCAATTTACATTCGATTTGCAAAAGGTACGTATCGAACTTCCGTCTCGATTTCAATATACACATGGATCCTGTCTAGGGTTCTAGGGTTTCAGTTTACAAATATATTCCTCTGCATTTTAATAACTGTGGAACCCTACGTCGAACCCTACAGTGGTATCAGAGCAACTTGTGATATATTGAAGTTGAATCAAAAACCCTAATTGTTGATGCATATGATGTATGCCTGAAGCGTTTAAATTAGGGTTAGATGAATTTGAAATACGAATTGATATGATCAATTGAGAAGGAACGAAGCAGGGATGGGTCGATCATGTTCCGCTCGCGCCTGGGCTATTGCCCGAGGCAGAGATGGCGACGCGCCAGGTCAGTCGGTGCGTTGAGGTGTTCAGCTGGATGGGTACGGCGAGGGCGCGGGAGGTGGTAGCAACAGATAGTCTCCCGAGAACACAGAATTGAGAATTCTGTCTAAGTTTTCAGGGCTATCCTCGGAAAACAGAATTGAGAATTCTGTCTAGGTCAGCAAGACCACTGCAAGGGGCTTTGCCCCTTGACCCCGCGAGGGGCGCTGCCCCTCGACCCCGCAAGGGGGCGCAGCCCCTTTAACCCCTGCATGGAATTGGTCGTTCCCATATGATTGTTGTACCTTTGTTATTATAAGTGTTGTTTCGTTTATGTTTATAACATACGAAAAAATCGGTCCAAAATCTTAACTTGTAAACTGTTTCAACATGGATTTTCTAGAATACAAACCTTGATCTCAATCGCCCTAGCAGTCTAGATCGATCCTAATCAACATAAAATCGACAAAGAAAGTCTAGGGAGTCTAACATGGACGCCTTACGGCCGAAATGAAGCTCCGGCGAGGACCTCCGAACTCCGGCGAGGGGTTTCAATGGTAGCCAACTCAATCAAATGCATGTTTAATCACCCAAAATGTAGTCAATCAGTGGAAAATGTGATCAGAATCTCATTTTATTCATCAATAAACTCAAAATTTTAAAAAGAACCATCCAATTAGCAAAATCAAGCTCCAACCTACAATTTGGAAATCTTGACAAACCGTGATAGGAATCAAAGTTTAACTACTTCGTGGGGCTTGAAATTAGATTTTCAGGATCTCCGACGATCGTATAACTCTTCCTTGACACTTCAGCTTTAAGACAATGGCTCTGGATTTGCTGAAGAGGCTCTGAAAGCTTCTGCTGAGGTCAATTTTCAGGCATTCGTAGTCAACTTCAATTCTAGTTCACCGGTGAGTTTCCTCACCGGCGAGACCGATTTGCCGGCGCTTTGGAAAAGCGCGCTGGTTGCTCGGCCTCAGGGAGTCTCTACCCACTCCTCTCACTAGAAATCGCTCTTTCTCCCTCTCTCTTCGCTATTTTCTCGAACAAGTTCCTCCCCTTCGGATTAGTTTTTTTTTCTCTTTTTGTTGATCGATTTTTCCCGCCCAAAGTTCGTTCCACCGATTTCCGATCGGTTGGAATGATTATCTTTTGAGTCGATTAAAACGTGTTAAATTGCTCACACGAAGTCAATAAAGTCTCGGGCGCGAATTGATTTTTTCTGGGTTTATTGTGTTTTGGGCAAGCCGGGTGAAGAAGGTGACCAACCCAGGTCTGGTCGGGTGGACCCGGTCGACCCGACAGACTCGGGTTGGTCTAAATTCACAAATTCGACCCGATTTTAACCCAAATTTCCAAATTTAACCCCAAAATTGAATTCCTCACCATATTCTAAACCCAAATAGGTAATTTTTCCCAATTTTTGACAAAATCATGTCCTAATTTTTTAACTTTTTATAATCGGGTTATTGGGGTTTGTTCAATTCGATATCCTAATGACCTAATTAGGAAAAATTGGTGCCCAAATTGAATGACCTACATATGATTAACCCTAGGAATGATGGCCTCATGGTTCAACAATTTCATATTGGGCATGATTCCCAATTTGGGTTCAAAAATCTTAAATTTCAATTGAATTTTGGGGATTTTTTATTTTTATGTTAAATTGTGCAATTGTACCAACCATTACGTAATTCAAGGTCCTAGAATTATTTTTTGTGAAGATACTATGACTTGAAAATGACTAAAAAAGATTTAATTGCATTTTTGGTTCAATTCGAGTTTAATTTTGCCCAATTTTGGGAAAAACATATACCCGATTGAGATTTTCCAAAATTGATAGAGTATTCATGAAATTGGATTTAAAATAAGACTAATGACTATTTTTATGGAATTTTCTGATTCCATTTGCTATTTTTCTTGATTTTCTCACATATTTTGACTAAAAGAAATTAAGAAAAAATGCAGAAAAATGTTTAAAAAATTATTTTTTAGTTTAGAAATAGGTTTCTAGGCTTGGCCAAGATTCCTAATCCTAATTTTGAAAATTTTTGAAAATTTTAAAAAAATAAGCTAAATATTATGTGTCAACACCTATCCTCATCATTTAACCATCTAATCCTTGACTTTTGTTTTAGAAAAGCTTTCTCCTGAAGTCTGAGAATGAAGAACCCCTGAAGTTGCTCCTTTTCCAGGTTTGCTAGCCCTAAGTTAATAGGGTTAGAGAAGAGAGCTTCTTGAGTAGAGTTAAGATCTAACCTGGCTTGAGCAACACAAGTGGAGAATCCAAATAAGAATCCCTGTTGAGTTGTTTGAGGGGTCCTTTGAGAAGCCAAAGCTTCCGGCATAGGATGAACATGGGTGAACCAACAATTTGGGAATCCCACACCTGAGATACAATATTCGAATAATTTGGGTGCGTCATCCAAAAGTTGAAGAATTTGAATAGCTTCCTGGAAGAAACGGCAAGAGTGATTCTGATTAACATTGGAATATGATCCGAGACACCCAGTGCCAAAAAGTTTGCCTTCGAAAGGGAGAAAATGGTGGTTCACTGGTCATTGATTAAAACTCTATCGATTTTTCTTTGCTTGCGAGAGTTACCCGATGATGTTGACCATGAGAATCTATGGCCAATATATCTCAAGTCATCAAGTTCGGCCTGATCTAGACAATTGCCAAACTCGTCAAAAGCAAGAATCCAAACATTAGAACTGCCCAATCTATCCGAGTTAGACCGAATAGCATTAAAATCACTTGCCACCAGCCAAGGTTCAGCATCAAAAAGACCACTAGAGCTAACAAGGTCCGCCCAAAGAGTACATCGAGCAATAAAAGTATGTTCACCATACACTACCGAAAAAACACAGGTCTTATTCAAAGCCAAAAGATGAACGCAGCAATGAATAACTTAGGAAGACAAACAGAGAACTACCAGATCTACCTCATGAGGTTTCCAACCAATCCAAATTCTTCCATGTGGAGAAAAATTATAATTAGCAGTCCACTACCAACCCGGCAATAATCCAATAGAAATCTTCTAAAAAAGAGACAGTCTAACCGTCGTCCTAAGGATATTAAGACACGAGATATTGTGAGATCTAACAAGAGCTCTGATCTCAGCTTGTTTGAGGTGGTCAACAAGACCCCTAATGTTCCACACACCAAAAAACAGATATATAGCGGGGAATAGATTACCGCCTTTTAGTGCCGCCCCATTTTTTTTTAATTCAGTTTGGCCCTTTTGGCAATGGAGGGACTACTTATGTAAGTGGGAGCATTCACAATAGGAGCAAGCAGGGAAGAGTCTCTACCTCCCTGATCAAGGTCAATAGAAAGGGGCTAACTGCGCTCAGAGGTAGGGCCTTCGAGGCCTGGAGTAGGAAGACCAGGAACCCGACCAATAGATTTAGGGATACCACCTTGGTTCAAAGAGGCTCTTAAACGGGTGTTAGGGGCGATAAGGGCGGGGGACTCCTCCTCTGAGTCACTGCCTACATTGCTTGCTAAATCATCTTTAGAGACATCTGAATCTAAGGAAACCAAAGAGGTAGCCGAAGTAGATAAAGTAGGGTCAGTGGGGATATGGTCGCCCTCCTTCCCAGGATCATGGAGAGGGACCTGTGGATCAACAATCATAGTAGGGGATGCAATGCTCGCTGAGTTCTTGGAATGCCCAGAAGGCGGCAGGTTCTGAATAACCGCTATATCAGTTGTGAGTTTGGAAGAATCAGAACAGGGGCCTTATTGACAGCAGTAGACATTTTAGTAGCCGGAACGCATCTGTGGCCAAAAGTTCCACACTTCATGCATGCCATTGGTCGCCATTCATATTTCACCCTAACTGACCAGGTTTTATAATTCAGAAGGACTTAAATAGAATCTAGCATGGTCTGTGTGGCTTTGATCTCAATGCATACCCTTGCATATGAGATCATTCGCATCCTTAGTTTGTATGTCCACATGGAGAGGTCTACCAAGTGCACTTGTCACCGCACTAATACCCGAGGCAGACTATAGTGCAATAGGTATGTCTTTCAATTTAACCCATACAGGAAGGGTTTCGTGTTGATTTTTCTTCAACTTCATTGTTAGATGCCATTGTTGCAGGATCAAAGGTACCCAAAGAATGGTTGTCGGGCCCCTATCCACAATTCTTCGACGAAAAGATCCATCAAGAATATGGAAGAAAAAGAAACCATCAACAACTTGAGTTACCTAGATATTTTTTTACAGCAATCTCAGTCAATTTGAAAGGCAGCTTTTTGCCAACAAAGTATCCAACTAAGCATTCCTTCCATTTTGGATCAGTATTCTCAAGGATTTCTTCCGATATTTTGACAATTGGTTTCCTATCAATCAAAGAGGGAGGGATATAAGAAAGAGAATAATCTTTCTCTGCAGATTTGGCAATGGCATCCCAAGAATGTTGTGTTGGTTGCTGTACTAAGTTCCGAGGGGATGCTTGGCTAATGCTTGTCCCCTACTATGGCTCCTTCTAGTCAACTTACTAGCACTGTCTATCGACCCCTGGATCACCCAAACATGATAAGAATCTCTTCGAGCCAAGCTGGATGCAGATCTTCTATGGCTACGTCCTCAACTATGAGGTTGCATACCTTCGCGAATTAGAGGTGCAGTATTTGTGGTCATCACTTCAGTAAGACCAGAAGAGAGCTTCGCGGGTTCCATAGCAGTGAGAGTCCTCTTATCACCAGCATCAATACGACTTGGGTTGGACGAAGAACGACCCCGGTTTCGTCCACAACTACCAGGTCACTGTGACTGACGGGCTACAGCAGCAGAATTCCCTGCTTCCATTGAGGCACCATGGAGATCAATTTTCGCGAGTTCCACAGAAGGGGCGGGTCACTGAATGGCTCTAGAAGAGCCAGCATTAGCAGTAGAGGGATGCTTGGGGAGCTTAGGGAGTACCTTAGTTTGCAAAGGTTCTGCCATTCCCATAGGGTCCTTCGACAGAGGGAGAATCTCCCTAGAACTATGTTTTCCAGCCATGGACGACTTTAAAGCAGAAAAGCTATGAAGCATTCAGGAGGGCAAACTAGCAGGAAAACCACCATATATTTTGAAGACCAGGTGGAGGCGACCACCCACATTGAATCTCAGGCTAAACCAACCGGTCAAACTCCCAACATAGCACAAACAGTAAAATACAGAAAACGAAACCAAGAAATTCCAGATCTACTCTCCTGCAAAGCAGGCACCAGGAATGGAGAATCCCAACAGAAGAAAGGAAATATCCTACCTAACGACTCCAGCCTCCAAGTTTCAGTTGAAACCGGTGGCCTAATCTCCTAGGAGCTCAAGAACCCAGTCAAGTGAACAGTATTGTGAGAATCAATAGATTAGAGAGAAAATGAACAGTAGCCGCATGCTTTATGCTTTCGCAATTGTTGAATTATACGTTTTCATAGTTGTTTTTTCTTTTTGTAAGGTAAGTAGTATATTAACTTTTCAACACGCAACATACAGAGAAAGTAGTCAAACACAAAAAACTCTTACCTGAGGCGACACTTAAGGTGTCTCGATGAGTGCAAAGGTGTAACAGCTAAACAAAGCATGTGAGCAACAAGTGTGCAACAACAAAGGCCATAACAACAACCAACTTAAAACCGAGAACTAAACAAAGCAATAACAGGAGGTCATTCAAAGATAGAGAGAAAGATGCCCCAATTAACTTGGATCCTTCTATTACGAAGAGTGTCTTCAACAAACTTGAAAGAGCGGCCTTTATCCCTGACAAGCTTAGCAAGGTGGTTACGAAGGGCTGGCAAAAAAAGGGACCAATTCCTAAAAAGGATGTGATTCCATTCCACCCATATGATATGGCACAGCGCACCAAAAGAAAATCGAGCAATGCACTGGGAAAAATTGTTACCACCAATGTGACGAATAGACCAAATAAGATTTTCTTGCCACGTACCATTTCGCCAGGAAAGGTTGCATTTAGCTGCCCAAAACCACGCAAGGGAACTCGTGATAGCGCACCCAAAGAATAAATGATTGATAGAGTCTAGCCTATGTCTACAAAAAGCCCAAGCACCTTTAGAGATTCTATCATAACTCAATAATAAAACCTGCCGACGGCCTCACGGCTACCACGGACAGACAGACGGCGGTGACGGACGTGCGGCGGCGGCCAAAGGCGTGGCCGGCTGGCCACTTTCACGTGAGGGAGAGGGGGAAGGGGAATTCAGCCAAGAAGAGAGGGAGAGAGAGGGAGGCATGAGAAAATGAGAGGAGAGAGAGTGAGAAGAGAGATTAAAAAGAGGAGCAAAGGCTAGTCTAAGCCTACCCCAGGAAAAATTACCATCTTGCCCCTCTCTCTACTTTCCATCCAATGGCCAAGATTCAATCTTATCCAAAAATCGACGGCCAAGATCAACTCTCACAAAAAATATCCAAGGGTAAAATTGGAATTTCACAAAAAGTGTAAGGGCAAAATCGTCCAAAAATTTATATCTCTAAAGTTCGTACATTCGACCCGTGGTTGACACTAAATCGAGCCACGTTTAAGTTCACTTGAGTCATGGCGACCTCGATTGTTATATAATTGCGAGGATCAATCACTAGTTCTAAAGAAAGCGATCGTTTGAAATAGGTTTGAGATCGTTTGAAATTTTCGTATTCTAGTGAGGCAGAATCACCCGTGATCCAATTATATAACATTCGCAAATCGATCCATGACCATTCTTAGATCGGTCTATATTAGCCCAAAATATCACCTCGACAATCCTTATGGTCGAAAGTCAGTCCATGGTCAAGTTCTATAGTCACGCGAATCTAGATCCTTAATTAGCCTTTCCCTACTAGTTAGTGTCCCAAGAGTGATCAAGTCTAGGCGAGATTTACTACAAGTGCGTTATTAAAATTTTGTATCTCATTAAATACCAAATGGGTCGAAATTTAGAATGTCACACTAATAATAGAGGGCAACACAGAAGCAATTCTATTAGCCAATATCTTAGTTATGCACTTATATACCGTGTTGCAGCAAGTAATGGGCCGAAAGTTGCTCATAGCAGAAGCATTGGGCACCTTTGGCACAAGAGCAAGAATAGTAGCATTGGTCTCCTTAAGCAAGGAACCATATTGAAAGAAATCCATAATAGCCAACATGACAGAAGGGCCCACTACTTCCCAAGAAGATTTGAAAAAATCAACATTGAAGCCATTATGGCCGGGGACCTTACCTTTTGCCAAGGAGAACATAGTGTTACGGATCTCAATATCCGTCACCTCCCAGGAAAGAAATTGGGTCTAATTAACGTTAAGAATGCACACAACCACGGCCCGAATCTCCTCAACAGCTGACCGAACGGTTACATAATCAGTAGCAAGCAACTTCTCAAAATGTGAGACAATATGATGTTGGAATGAGCTGGGGTCAATAAGGACAGCACCCTCATCATCGATCACCGATAGAATACGATTATAAAGGTGCCTCTTATTGACAAAATGGTGAAAGTACTTCGTGTTTTGGTCCCCTTCCATCAACCATTTAATCCTGGACTTCTGTTTGAAAAAGGATTTCTCTTAGAGTCTAAGTTCCGAGAAAACCTGGAGTTGTTCCTTGTCAAGATTTGCTAACACCCGGTTAAGGGGATCGATGGAAAAGCAACTTGAATAGAAGTTAGAAATGACCTGGCCTAAGCGTACAAGTCGAGATATCATAGAAAGATTCCCTGTTAAGTTGTTTGAGGCACCCTTTGAGTATCTTAAGCTTTTGGCACAATATGAACATAGGAGTTCTAGCAACTTGGGATTCCCACACCTAAGTGACAATAGTCGAGAACGATGGGTGAGACATCCAGTAGTTGAAAATTTTGAACGGCTTCCTGGTTGATAGGTAAGGGACAATTCTAATAATCATAGGAGTGTGATTAGAGACTCCCAGGGCCAAGAACGTAGCCTCCGAGAAGGAAAATACTCTGCTCCATTGCTCATTAATGAGGACTCTATCAATCTTCCTTTGTTTAGGCGCTAGAGGAGGTCGACCAAGTAAATCTATGACCAACAAATCGTAGGTCATCAAGCCCTGCTTGGTCAAGATAAGTACCGAGTTCATCAAACGCAGGGATCCAGGCATTAGAGCTGCCTAATCTATCCGAATGGTGACGGATGGCATTAAAATCACCAGCAACCAACTAAGGATTAGTAGCAAACAGAAAACTAGATTGGACAAGATCAGACCAAAGAGCTCGTCGAGCAACAAAGGTGTGTTCATCAAACACCATCGAAATATAGCAATTCTTATTCATGGCTAGAAAACGCAGGTGCCCGTGAATGACCTGAGAGGACATAGAGAGAACAACCGGCTCCACTTATTGGGGTTTCCATCCAAACCAAATTCTTCTACGAGAGGAGAAATTATAGTTAGATGTCCATAACCAACCCGGCAACAACCCAGCAGAAAACTCCTCAAAAAGTGACGGATTGACCTTAGTCTCAAGGATACCAATACATGATAGATTATTAGATCTAACTGGGGATATAATCTCAGCCTGTTTTAGGGGGTCCATAAGACCCCTAATATTCCATACACCAAAACACATATAACAAAAAGGGGAAGAGACTACCGTGTTTTCGTGCTAGCCCATTTCTTAGGCTTTAGGTTGGCCATCTTAGCAGTCAAAAGGCTGCTCTCGAGATCGGGGGTAGCCATAACAGGAGCAGGAGGAGTAAGATCTTGCCAACGCGGGACAGGATCACCTCCTTGAAGTACTAGGAATCTAGTACTCGTAATCGGCGGAGCAAGGGAGGGGGAGTCCTCTTCTAGGTCACTGCCAACATTACTAGCCAGATCCCTATCAATATCTTCCGAATTAGACGAAGCCACAGAAGTGGCTAAGGAACTTGTATTAGGGTCCGGGAGGGACTGAACACCCGCCAAATCAGAACTATGTATGGCGTCGAGGGAAACCAGGCCTAGATTAGGAGAGAGCGCCAGGGCTGAGCTTCTCGGGTGCGCCACACCACGCCTCTTCCTGACTATCTCCCATGTACCATCCGTCAAGGGAGGAGCATCCTCAGCGACAACTGTTGCTGGGGTCGACAGAATTACAAATGGCACTTCAATGGCGGGAGCACACCTATGACCGAATGTGTCACAAGCCATACACGATACAGGACGCCATTCATATTCCACCTTGATCGCCCAAGTTTTATCATTCAAGATGACATCAACAGAGTCGAGCAACTTCTGAGTCACCTTGATCTCAACACAAACTCTAGCATATGAGATCATTCTCATCTTTTCTGTTTGCATATCCACATGCAAAGGTTTTCCAATGGCACTAGCTACCGCACTGATTCCCGATGCAGACCACAAAGCATAGGGAATATTCCTCAGTTTAACCCATACAGGTAAGGCCTCATGTTGGTTCTATTTCAGCTACAAAGCAAGGTGCCATTGTTGGAGAATCATTGGCACTCTAAGGATAGTAATTGGACCACCATCTAAAATTTTTCAACGAAAAGCATCATCCGGAATATGAAAGAAGTAAAAACCATCAATATTTGCTAAGACATCAACTACGTGTGTCCCACAAACATTTTTGACCGCATTCTTGGTCATCTTATCAGGCAATTTCTTGCCAACATAATAGCCAACTAAACACTCCATCTGTTTTGGGTTGTATCCTCTAGAAACTCCTCAGAAATTCTAACAACCGGTTTACCGTCTAACATAAAGAGCGGTCTATAAGAGAGAATATACCCATTTTCAGCAGACTTAGCAATAGTAGCCCAGGAGCGCTAAGTAGGTTGTTGCATCGCCCGGATGGGTGGCTTGGCGAAAGCATCCCCTTCACTTCGACTTCACCTGGCCAAAGTCCCTGCTCTTCCTTTCGGGACTTTGTTCATCCCAGCAACAACAGTATTACTTAATTGCGGTTTGGACAAAATCCATTCACGGCTACGACCACGACTTTTGGGACGCATCTTCTACTGAACATGAGATACAGTTGTGGAAGGGCCCACCCCATTAGAACCAGCAGGGGTTCTCACCTTCACGGGTTCCGAAGGGGTAGGCCAGGGGCTAGCTTCAGTCGGGGCATGACTAACAGTAGAGGGATGCATAGAAGGCATCTTGGTTTGCTTAGCTTTCGCCTTTCCCATGGAAGGCTTCAGCAGAGGAATATCCTCACGGGCAACGGGTTTTCCTGTCATGGATTTCCTTAATCCAAATCTGCCATAGATCACACAATGGGGCACCAAGCAGGAATCCAACCGAATATATCACAGATTTAGTGGCAGCGACCACTGTCACCAAAAAACACAATACCAACAAGCCAAGCACCTGGAACAACACCCCTAGAAAACCGAGCAAAACCTAGAAAAAAACTCACTAGGTCTGCCCACCAGTCAGCCAGGAGGATTCGAGTGAGGATCCCAATGGTAGACAGCAGGGATAGCAGCTGGCGAAACCAGGCCCCAAATCTCAAAAGAAACCAACGGGCGGATCAACCAGAAAACACAATAAGGCAGCAGGGTGAACAGTACCACGAGCACCGGCATCCAAGAGAGAAACGCGAGAGACTGAAGTGAACAGTACCAAGTGCGGGCAAAAAGTATGCTTTTGTAGTTTTTTTTTGGTAAGGTAAGATATATTATAACTTTTTAACACACCACTTACAATGAGGGGTAGTCGTACACAAAAACCTCGTACCCGAGAGGACACTAGTGGTGTTCCAATGGGTACAAGGTGTGCGATTACTCAAAGCCAGAAAGCGGCAAGAGTGAAGTAAGGAATGGCCAAAACACCGACCAAGGAAAAGCAGAAGCTATACAAGAGCCAACAAGAAGATCACTCAAAGATTGTGGCAGAGATACCCCAGTTGTCTTGGATTCTCCGGTTACGGGGAGTGTCTTCCACGGGCTTAAAGGACAAACCTCTATCTCTTATCACCTTTAAAAGGTGGTTACGAATGGCCGACAAGACGAGGGACTTGTTCCCAAAAAGGATGTGATTCCTTTCCGACCAAATGGTATGGCAGAGTGCACTGAAGGAGAAACGAGCAATGCGTTGGTGAAAACTATGGCCACCAATGAACCGGATAGCCCATCGGAGATTGTCATGCCACGATCCATTACGCCAAGAGAGGTTACACTCGGTTGCCTAGAAAAGAGCAAGGGTGCCCGTGATATTACAGCCGAAGAATAAGTGATCTATGGAATCCGATCTATAACGGCAAAAGGCACAAACCCCTTCTGCAATTCTATGGTAGTTCAATAAAACTACCTGCGTGGGGAGCCTATTGAGTGAGGTGAGCCAGAGTAGAAAGCCATACCTAGGTGTGTAACATCCCGAATTTTGACCCGTTATCGAGACCAATAAAGTGTATGTTAATTCTCATTTGATTTTAGTAAGTCTCGCCCGGACTTGATCAATCACGGGATACTAATCAAATGGGAAAGGCTAAATGAGGAACGGTACGTGGACCAGGGACCCGATCACGAGTTGAGTACCGATTTCGAGAAACGTCAAGGGAATATTTTGGGCAATATGGGCCGATTTTAGGAAAATAACGGATTCGATGTAATCAGTGACGTACGCTCAAATTGCGGGTGATTCCGCACAACTGAGAGTACGCTGATGAACGAATCCCGAATTCAATCCGAACAATCGCGACCCTCGGCTCTAGTGATAATTCCTCGCGCTTTCCCGAGATTCGAGACCATCACGACTCGGACAACCCTAGGTCGATACGCGTAACTCCTAAACAGCCGCCTGTTAGTGAGAGGCACTAAAACTTTAAAACGAGCAAATTTGATCGCGAAATTGGATCCGAACTTCGACGTTGAAAATTCGAGGGCGTTAGCGACTATTTTGAGGATCCGACGTCATTTTAGTGTGGCCACATATGTTTGGGGTCAGTACGGCTGAAAACTGGAATTTCAGCAAAAGTTGGAAAAATTTATGATTTTGCCCCCAGAGACCCCGATAACCATTTTCGAGGCCAAATGACATTATTTTTCGAGGCCGGTGTCATTTTGGGGTGGCCACGCACATTTGGAGTCATTACGGTCAAAAATTGGAATTTTGGCTCGGAAGTGAAAAATAATATTATTTTATTCCCAAGACTTCGCAGTCGATTTTCGAGGGCTTAAGAAGCTATTTTCATGATTCCGACGCCGTATTATGTTGGCCACGCATATATAGGACCGGTAGGGACAAAAATTGGAATTTTGACCCGGGACCGGAAAATTACCAAATTGCCCTTGGGCCCGTTTTTAATAATTTCGAATTTTGGCCATTGGGGGAAGTTAACTAAGGCTGATTAGAGCTAACTCAGGTCTGGTTAGCCCTTGGTTAAGGGCTTTTGACCCTTTTGCCCACGCATTATTGGATAAGAAGCATTTCTAGCCCTTGGATGAGGGGCATAATGGTCATTTTGGCTAAGATTTTGACACTTGGACTCCACTTACCAGACCTTGGACCAGCATTTGACCCTCTCTCTCGCCTCTCCCCCTCATTTTTCTCCCGATTTCCCCTCTTCCTCTTCTTCTTCATTGTTTTTTTTCTCTACCGTGGGCTTTCTGCTGGGTCTGGTACTGTTCACGCCGGAACAGTACCCACCGCCGGAGCTGCTGGCCACCAGCCACCACACGCCACTGCCTGGTACCACCACAGCCACCCACAGCCCCGTTTCCAGCTTAAAACAGTGTAGAAAAGCAGCAAATCGTCGTTGCCGTGACCGCCGGCTCGCAACCGGAACGCCGCCGTCGATCTTTACCGCGCGTCGGTGATCGACCGCCCGTTCCCGTCGTCCCGAGTCGTTAATAGGCGAGTATTAACCCCTAAATTTTTCTAGCTAATTTTGTGCATTTTAGAGGTGAATTAGGGGTGAATTAAGCCTAAATATGGTTTATGTAGGTGTGTTTGTGTGTGGACTGATTAAGGGTCCTCATTAGAGCCTAATGAAGTGATATAATGGTGGTTTAGTGGCCTAAGTGTGGTCTGCCCTGGTACTGTTCATACAGAACCGAAATTGTGCATTTTAGGGGTTAAATTGGGGTTAATTAAGCTTAATTATGGCTTAATTATGTAAGATTGTATGTAGGATGTTTAGGGGACTTCATGAGGGCCTAATGAGGTGATTTAGAAGTGATTTAATGGTCCTAAAGTGGTATGCCCTGGTACTGTTCACACAGAACCGAATTTGTGCAATTTGTCTAAGTTGTGTATTAAATGGTTACTAAGGAAAAGCATGGAATTAGACATTGTAGAGGGCAAATTGGGAATTGTTGGAACCCTATGGGTGTCGCCATATTCAAGAATTTCATGGCTAGGTTCGTTTAGGTGTGACGGGCCTTGAATGCCTCAAAACAAATGGAGAGAAATGTGCAGATTAAATGCCGGGTTGGATGGACTAAAATGAAATGGTTGGTGAGTATCGATAATGCGCCGAATGCGTCGAAATGTATGAATAAATTGTGCGTGGCGTATTGGCATCAATTATTGGCCTGAATTCCATATCTTGTGATTTTATATGAGTCATACAAATTGATGGAAATTGGGAGTGCTAAATGATGCACGTACTGGAGGTAGTGAAGTTATTGGCCTTCAGGTCGGGCCTACGGGTCGTTTTAAATTGTGGCCTACGGGTCGATTTAACCTAGGGCCTTCGGGTCGTGGCCTTCGGGTCGGTTTAACCTATGGCCTTCGGGTCAGGCCTACGGGTCGACTTATCTTTCAAAGTGGCCTACGGGTCGTGGCCTTCGGGTCGGAATGATTATGTACGTCTGATAATTCAATGTGATCATCATTGGTAAATGCTTAACCTGCAGGATTGTCATGTGGATGATTTGGACTGTGAGTCTATGAAATTGTTGGGATTTATTAATATCCTGCTTGGTGTGTTTAATTTACCTGTCAGGAAGTGCATGTTAGCCTAGTTTAGATTTAGGGATTATTTACTTGCTGAGATTTATCTTACGGTTATTGAAAACCGACATTTCAGACCCCCGTCCGTGACCATGGCGAAGCCGCTCGTGCGTTTTGGGATTCCCCATTTTATCCAGAAGACTTTCTGTACACCCGGTAGGAGAGGGGAATTCGTATATCAGATATTATACGTTAGTCTGGGTAGATGTCGGGGAGTTGGAGTCTGCAACCCATGAGTACGTAGCTTGGTGTTATAGGACGTACAATGGGGAAGAGATCGGACCTCTTAGGACTTTTGATGTTCCATTTAATGGACTGAATGGAGTAGATCCTCAGTGCCCTGATGGGCAAGTGATAGATCCCAGCCCATCCGTTGAGGAGAGTGCGAGCTCAGAGGGGCTACCAGTAGTGTACGAGTCGGACGAAGGCGGATCGATGGACATGGATGAGAGCGATGAGGAGATGGAGCTGCAACTGGAGGAGGACCCCGATCTCGAGGTGATAGATGTGGAAGACGAGCCCGAGGGAGCTGAGTCCGAGCTGGACTCATTGGGTTCCGATGAGGAGCTTCCTGATAGCATTTCCTCGTCAGAATCTTCTGAGTCCGACCCGGATTGGGTTCCTTAGGTAGATCTTGTCGAACGATAGGGTGGTTGTACCTTTTTGTCTGAAACCGCCTTAGCAGCGTAAACCGGGCCACTGACCCTTTTTGATCCTAGTGGCTGTCGTTTATTTTTGGTCTTAGTTAGCACTCCCCATTTAAATGGACTCTGTACCTACCCTTTGTAGTAATGATGTGTATATATTTTCTTTAGTTAAACTTCCCTATTCTGCTAATCATGGTTATCTTGGTTATTGTATGGGTGTATATATATACACACATATATATATACGTCGTTTCCGCTTGTGTTTCGAACTCTCCATGTTGGGTTTGGGTCGGCGACGAGTTCCTGGGAAGTCGCAACAAATTTGACCTAATTGTGGGATGCTCGTGCTTCGTGGGTTGCGGGGCGTGACAAGGTGCAATGGAAGAGTCCCAGATGAATGAGCTCTAGGTGACTTTCTGTCCCTTGTTTCTAATCAAGTCCCACGCCCTGGATGATGAGAAAACACCTGAGGGATGTCCTTGCCAGGTAAAATGATCACTTCCTTCCGCATCGAGGGAGAGACCAAGCGACCAAGAGTGGAACGTATCCAGAATCGAGGATTGAAGCCATACCAAGGAGAAGAAGTCTCGCACTATAGACTTCCTTGGGATTCCGGAATGGTAAATGTCCCTGTCAGAGAATAGTTTATCAAGGGGTCCTTAGTGTGCCAACGATCAAACCAAAGGAGGTGTTAGCTCAGTTGCCAATGCGCCACAAGAATTGATGTTGGAAATCTTGGCGAAGGTCTAGAAGTTTTTTCCTAGCCCAGGAGCATACTATTGGCTTGGGTGCAACCCTGAAGTTCTTATTCTTTTGGAAAATGGAATGGATCCATTTACACCAAAGAGATTCCTTATCTGTGAAAAGGTTCCAAATATGCTTGAGCAAAGCCGCACGGTTACATTTAATGAGCCTACGGATGCCCAATCCTCCTTCATCTCTAGGGAGGCAAACAACGTTCCATGGCACTTTAGCCCCTCCAACCCCCAATTCCGGGCCTCTCCATAAGAATTGCCTTAGTATCAATTCAATCCTTGATAGCATAGAGCGAGGAAGGGAGAAGACAGTAACCCAATAAACATGGATAGCATGAAGGACTGATTTAATAAGCTGTAGCCGACCCGCAAAATATAGGAAGTGTTGCGACCAAGATCGAGTACAAGCAGTAATGGAATTCACTAAGGAGATGCAGTCTGTCTTACTCAGTCTAGTCGCAATAATAGGTACACCAAGATATTTAAAGGGGAGAGTACCTTCATTGAAGCCGTAAAGGAGTCGAATCTAGGATTGGTCCTCGTCTAATCCACCAGAGAAAAAAATCTCACTCTTGTTGGCATTCAGTATAAGGCCAAACCAGGCCAAAAAATAACTGAAGGCCTTCCTTCATAAGAGTTGCGGACACCAGATTTACCTCAACAAAAAGTAGTACATCATCGGCAAAAAACAAGTGTGTAAGACAGGAAGACTTGCATTGCCAAAAGAATTTGAAGCTCGGGAGCCGAGTCTTGGAATTGAGATCCCATAGAACACTTCCATCACCAGGGTGAAAAGATATGGGGATAAAGGGTCGCCTTGACGGATACCTCTTCCACTTGCAAAGAAACCATGAAGATCCTCGTTAATGGCCACAGAAAATTTTGGAGAGGTGACACTTTCCATAATGAGCCAAATGAACATCTGGGGAAAAGCAAAGGATTGCAATACCATTTCCAAAAACATCTAGTCGACAGTATCATAAGCTTTCTGGAAGTCTACCTTGATAGCACACTTAGGCAGATAAGGGTTATGGTGACACCCGGCAAAAAGTTCCTGAGCAAGTAGGATATTGTCTCCAATCCTTCGGCCCCTCACAAATACATTCTAGGAAGGGCCAATGATGGTGGGCAAAACAGACGCAATCCTATTAGCCAAGATCTTAGTTATGCATTTATAAATAGTATTGCAGCAGGCAATAGGCCGAAAATTACTCATAGCCGATGCATTAGGCACCTTCGGGACAAGAGTAAGAATGGTAGTGTTGGTCTCCTTCTGTAACGAGCCAGATCGAAAGAAGTCCTTGATAGCCAGGATGACCAAGGGAGCAGCTACATCCCAAGATGAAATGAAGAAATCAACATTGAATCCATCGAGGCCAAGGGCTTTACCTTTCGCTAGTAAGAACATAGAGTTCCGGATTTCAATGTCCGTAACCTCCCGAGAGAGAAGGTGGATTTGCTCGTCATTAAGGACCTGCTCGATCATAGGCCGGATATCAGTCAAGGCAGGGCGAGTGGTGTCAGAATTAGCCGTAAATAAGGTCTCAAAATATGACACTATATGATTGTGGACCAAGTTAGGGTCAAAGAAGATCGCACCATCATCACCAGTAACCGAGAGGATGCGATTATGGAGTTACCGTTTTTTGACAAAATGGTGGAAATACTTTGTGTTCCTATCCCTATCATTCAGCCACCTGATTCTGGATTTTTGTTTGAAGAAGGATTCTTCCTGGAGTCGAAGGGTCGAGAAGTACTGCAATTGCTCCTTTTCCAGATTTGCCAAACCTAAATTAAGAGGGTCTAAGGTGAGAGCATCCTGTGTAGCAGTGAGATCTATCCTTGCCTGAGCAACACGGTTCGCTATATCAAAAAATGAAGCCATGTTGAGTTGCTTGAGGCGACCTTTAAGAAGCATTAGTTTCCGGCCAAGTATATACATGGGTGTGCCAACACAGTGTGTGTCCCACGCCTGTGAGACAATGGTTGGATAGGAAGGGTGAGACATCAAACAATTGAAGAATTTGAATGGTTTCTGATGATCGTCAGAGTATGATCAAAAACACCGGGGGCCAAGAAGGCAGCTTCCGAGAAAGAGAAGGAGTTGATCCATTGATCATTAATCAATACTCGATCAATCTTCCTTTGTATGAGTCAAGCTCATCAAGCTCATCAAAAGCAGGGATCCATGTATTGGAACTACCCATTCTGTCCGAGTTATCCTAAATAGCATTAAAATCTCCCGCCACCAACCAAGCTTCAGCATCAAATTGAGTACTAGAATTGAGAAGATCAGCCAATAAGGATTGTCGGGCAACAAAAGTGTGCTCACCATAAATCACCAAGAAGAAACAGGTCTTATTTAGCGTCAACATGCAAACGTGACCATGAATGGCCTGAGCAAATTTGGAGAGAACTACAAAGTCTACATCTTGGGGATTCCACCCAATCCAAATTCTCCCACCAGGGGAATGATTATAATTATTCGTCCAGACCCATCCTAGTAATAACCCAGAAGAGATTTCTAAAAAGAGAGAAAGTTTGACCTTTGTCTCAAGAATACCAAGACAAGAAATATTGTGAGATCTGACCAGGTGTCTGATCTCAGCCTGTTTGAGGGGTTCAACAAGTCCCATAATATTCCAGACGCCCAAAAACATGATTGAGGGAGAGGAGAGATTACCATTTTTTTAGCCATCCCGTTTCCTGGGTTTCGAGTTGGCCAATATAGTCGCAGGGGGCCTGCTCACAAGACCGGGGCTTCACTAGACGGAGCAGGCAGGGTGGACAGCCAGTCGCCCTCCTCTAGATTGGGAGGGAGAGCTTCCATAGTAGTGGTACCCATGACAGGTATATCAAGACGAGGAGCCCGGCCACCAGAAAACAACCCCAATTTTTTATGCAAAGAGGCACTAATACGGGTGCTTGACGGTCCAGGGGAGGGAGAGTTTGAATCACTGGACAATCACTAGCCAACTCTTCATTAGATTCGCCAGAATCAGAGAAGGCCAAGGAGGCACTCCGAGAGGACAGAACAGGGGTACACGGGGTTTGGTTGTCCATCTTCCTTTCAATGGGAGGGGGATTCAAAGGAGAAAGAGTCCAATTGTGGGGGGGCGTCGACACATGCCTGGATCGCCCAGGCCCATTCTTCTTATTTATAGTTTGCCAAGACTCTTCCATAGAGGGGGAATCAGTGATGGGAGTAAAAGGTAGAGGTAGTACCTTAGTAGGGGCTGAGGGCTCCTTGTTGGTCACAGCACACCTATGGCCAAAGGATCCACAGGTCAAGCATGAGATGGGATGCCACTCATATTCAACTTTGATCGTCCAGATTTCGCCATTGATCATGACATCGATCGAGTCAAGCAGGTTCTGGGTAGCCTTAATCTCAATGCAAACTCTGGCATATGAGATCATCCTCATTCTTTCAGTTTGCGGATCCACATGAAGTGGTTTCCCTATCGCACTGGTGACTGCGCTGATACCAGGAGCAGACCATAGAGCAAAAAGGATGTCCCTAAGCTTCACCCAGATTGGTAGGGACTTGTGTTGATCCTTTACGAGCTTAAGCACGGGGTGCCATTGCTATAGAATCATCGACACTCTCAGGATAGTTATCGGACCCCCGTCCAGGACTTTCCGGCGATATGCTACGTCAGGGATGTGGAAGAAGAAGAATCCATCCACATTTGCCAAAACATCAATGACATTTGATCTCCATACATTCTTGACAGCAGATTCAATGAGTTTGAAAAGCAGTTTTTTTCCCAACAAAGTAGCCGATCAGGCATTCCTTCCATTTTGGGTTCGACTCTTCCAAGATAGCCTCGTAAATTTGAACGACTAGTTTACCATCAACCATGGTCGAAGGAAAATAAGAGAGGCTATAGCCCTTTTCAGCCGTCTTGGCAACCACAGCCCAAGAGCATTGTGTAGGTTGCTGCTTTGTTTGAAGGGGCATACTGCTACGCCTAGAAATAGGCAAATTATCACCTTGCGGGTGTGAGGAAGTCCCAGCAGCATCAATGGGTGTCTCAGCAACACTGGAGACAATGCGAGGCCTATTGGACTTAGACCTTTCCCAGCTTCGTCCACGTCATGGGGCCTTTGTCCCAGAGGGGCAATAGCTTTTGAAGTTCCCACAGCTTTAGGAGCTGCTTGGGAATTTTGAATAGCGGGTCCTTCAAATAGAGAGGACCGCGGGATGGCATCAAAGGAACTAGCAATAGCAGAGGCAGGATGCTTAGGAGGCATCATGGAAAGTTTGGCTTTCACCAATACCTCCAAGCCCTTCACCAGAGGGGGTATTTCAAGTGAATAAGGGTATTCCAGCCATAGAGTCCTTCAAACCTGAGCTGCTATGGATCACGGAAGGGAACAACGAGCAAGAATCCAGAGGGGATGAAAGCCAAGGTAAAAGCGGGCCCCTTTACCAAATCTCAGACCACAGAAACAAAGAAATCCCCAGAAAGCATACATGCGTTGAAGAATAGCGAAGAACACCCAAAAAAATTCCATATCTGCTTACCAGACAAGCAGAGGCCACCACGCAGGAATCCCTACAATCGAGTGAGAATGCGCCTCCTAGTGTATCCCAGCACCAAAAATCAGCAAGAACCGACGGTTAGATTGACCGAGAACGAAGAAAAACCAGACCAATGAACAGTGCCACAATCGCCCGAGAACAAGAGAGAAATTTGCACAGTACCGAGTGAACAGTACCAGGAGCGGGAAAAAGTATATGCTTTCGTAGTTTTTTTTTTGTAAGGTAAGGAGTATATTAACTTTTCAATGCGCAACATACAAAGGTTATAGCCGAACACAAGAACCTCGTACATGAAGCGACATAAAAGGTGTCCCGACAAATGCAAAGGTGTAATAGCTAGTTAGAGCTTGAAAGCATCAAATGCACAATAAAGCAAGGCCAAACACCAGCCAACAGAATTCGAAAGAAAAGAAACAGCAACACAAAAGGATTATTCAAAGATGGAAGGTGAGATGCCCCAATTAACCTGGATCCTTCCGTTGCGGGGGTTGTCTTCGACAAGTTTGAAGGACAAACCTCTGTCCCTAATGAGCTTAGCAAGGTATTGGCGAAGGGCCGGCACAAAAAGGGATTTATTCATAAAGAGGATATTATTCCATTCCATCCAGATAATATGGCATAACACACCAAGTGAGAAGCGAGCAATTCGCTGGTGAAAGCTGTGTCCACCTATGTACCGGATGGCCCATTGGAGATTTTCTTGCCAAGACTGATTTCTCCAGGATAGGTTACATTTACCCGCCCAGAATAGTGCAAGGGTACCCGTGATAGCACACCCAAAGAACAAATGATCAATAGAATCGGGTCTACATTTACAAAAGGCACAAACTCCTTTCGATATTCTATGATAACTTAGCAATACGACCTGTGTTGGGAGTCTATCCAGTGAGATAAGCCATAACAAGAACCCATACCTCGGTGCAATGCTTTGATCCCAAATAAAGGAGCTCTAAGGGACAATCGGTCTTCTGATTTTAATCAGCTCCCAAGATGAGGCAACGGAAAAATTACCCGACAAATGGCCTTGCCAAACTAACTGATCGGGTCTCTTTGCATCAAGAACAAGGATAGCATCCGTCCAGGAGTTGAAAATTTCAAGCACATTCGAGCTATGCTAGGTAGCAGAAAAGAAATCCCAAACAGAGGCCTCTCTCGAGATACAAGAGCAATAAATGTCCCTATTGGAAAAAACTTCGAGAGAGGGCCCTTGGGGTGCCAATAATCAAACCAAAATGATGTGGAAGCACCGTCACCAATTTGCCATTTGAAATGCATCTGAAAATCCCGACGGATGTCAAGGATTTTTTTCCAAGCCCATGAGCAAAAAGTTGGCTTAGGCGCTATCCAAAAATTTTTGTTCTTCAGAAAGGTGGAATGAATCCACTTACACCATAGAGATTCCTTTTCCGTGAAAAGAGTCCATATGTGTTTGAGCATTGTGGATCGGTTATAATCACAGAGTCACCTTCCTTTTTGGGGAGACAAACATCACACCAGGGGACTTTAGCCCCACCAATACCCAAGTCCGGACCCTTCTAGAGGAATTGTTTGAGGATCAATTCGATTACAGATAGTACAGATAGTGGGAGCGTGAATACACTAGCCCAGAATACATGAATAGCACGAAGGATGGACTTAATAAGTTGTAACCGGCCAGCAAAGGATAAGAATCGTTGAGACCAAGAACGAGCTCGAGCAGTAACGGAGTTCACTAAGGAACTATAGTCAGTCTTACTCAGCCTAGTCGCAATAATAGGTACCCCAAGGTATCGAAAAGGGAGCGTACCTTCATTAAAGCCAAACGCAATTCGAATCTGGCCTCGAACTTCCGCTGTCCCACCAAAGCAGAAAATCTCACTTTTGTTGACGTTTGGCTTTAATCCAGACCAACTAGAAAATAGATCAAGGCCTTCCTTCAAAAGGGTGGTAGAATTCGTATTCCCCTCGACAAATAGTGGGACATCATTGGCAAAGAACAAATGGGTTAAACCCATGGGCTTACACTGCCAGAAAAATTTGAAAACCCAGGATCCGAGCCTGAGAATTGAGAATCCCAGAGAGCACTTCCATCACTAGGGTAAAGAGATAGGGAGACATAGGATCCCCTTGGCGAATACCTCTGCCACTTGCAAAAAAGACCATGTAATTCCCCGTTAATGGCAATGGAAAATTTTGGAGACGTAACACACTCCATGATGAGTTTAACGAACATCTGAGGGAATCCAAATGTTTACAACACCGTTTCCAAGAAAGCCCAATCTACTGTATCATAGGCCTTATGAAAGTCTACCTTAATGGCATATTTTGGCAAATAGGGCTCAGATGAAACCTGCAAAGAGCTCCTAAGCAAGTAGATATTATCTCATGTCCTCTGTCCCTTTATAAAGGCATTTTGGGAATTGCTAATAATGGACGGCAAAACAGAGGCAATCCTATTTGCCAAAATCTTTGTTATACATTTATAAACCGTGTTGCAGCAAGCAATGGGCCTAAAATCATTCATAGCCGAGGCATTACAAACCTTCGGTACAAGTGTGAGAATCGTGGTGTTGATCTCCTTAAGCAATGAGATTGACCGAAAGAAGTCCTTGATAGCTAGCACGACAGAAGGACCCACATTTTCCCAGGAAGATGTAAAGAAATCAACATTGAAACCATCAGGACCAAGGGCCTTACCATTTGCAAGGGAGAACATCGTGTTACGGATTTCAATGTCAGTGACTTCTCGAGAGAGAAAAAGGATCTGATCAGCATTAAGGACTCAATTCACCATAGCCCGGATTCCCGCAGAGGCAGGCCGAGCGGTTAGAGAGCTAGCCTTAAGTAGATTCTCAAAATGTGAGAAGATATGGCTGTGAACCAGTCTCGGGTTAGTGAGGACAACTCCAACATCATCAAACACCGAAAGGATACGATTATGGAGCTGCCTCTTATTGACAAAATGGTGAAAATATTTGGAGTTCATGTCCCTCTCTTTCAACCATTTAATCCTTGATTTCTGTTTGAAGAAACTTTCCTCCTAGAGTCTAAGATCCGAGAAGACCTGGAGTTGCTCCTTTTCCAGGTTTGCCAAAACCAAGCTAAGAGGGTCCATGGCTAGAGCGTCTTGAGTAGAAGTAAGATCTACCCTGGCTTGAGCAGTACGCATTGAGATAATCGAAAAAGAATCCATGTTGTGTTGCTTGAGGTACCCTTTGAGTAGCTTAAGCTTTTGACAGAGGATATACATGGGAGTTCCAACAATTCGGGAGTCCCAAACCTGAGAGATAATAGCTGAAAAAGAAGGATGAAACATCCAACAGTTGAAAATTTTGAATGGCTTCCTTGACAAGGTGGCAGGAGCAATTCTAATTATAATTGGAGTATGATCAGAAACTCCTTGGGCTAGAAAATTGGCCTCCGAGAAGGAAAAGGTAATGAGTCATTGATCGTTAATCAATGCTCTATTAATTTTTCTTTGCTTGGAGAGTCACCGGAAGATGTTGTCCATGAAAACCTACGGCCAACATATCTTATGTCATCAAGACCAGCTTGGTCTAAACAATAGCCAAGTTCATCAAAAGTAGGGATCCAGACATTAGAGCTGCCCAATCTATCCGAGTTGAATCGGATTGCATTGAAATCGCCTGCCACCAGCCAAGGTTCAGCACCAAAAACTCCGCTGGATCTAATAAGGTCTACCCAGAGAGTACGCCTAGCAACAAAGGTATGTTCACCATACACAACCGAGAAAAAACAAGCCTTATTGAGCGCCAAAAGACGGACATGTCCGTGGATAACTTGAGAGGACAAAGAGAGAACTTCTAGGTCTACCTCATGAGGTTTCCAACCAATCTAAATTCTTCCATGAGGAGAAAAATTATAATTAGCAGTCCACACCCAACCAGGTAAAAGCCCAATAGAAATCTTCTCAAAAAGAGACAAATTAATTTTCGTCTCAAGGATGCCAAGACGAGATATTATGAGCTCTAACAAGGGCTCTAATTTCGGCCTGCTTCAAGGGGTCATCGAGGCCCCTAATATTCCAGACCCCAAAAAACATATTCATAGAAAAGGAGGAGATTACCACCTTTTAGAGCCACCCCGATTTTTTGGTTTCGATTTGGCCATCGTGGTAGTTGACGGATTGCATGCTAGATTGGGGTTGTCCATAATTGGAGCAGTCAAGGTAGATACTCGCCCACCCTAGATAGGATCAATACACCAGGGCAATCTGTATTCAACAGCAGGGGCGTCCCTGGGGAAGAGCAGGAAGATCAAGAGCACATTGAGGCAATTTCGATCTAGATGGCGAGGCAGGGGTTGGGGAGTCCCCCTACTGATCACTGCCAACATTGCTAGCTAATTCCTCTTTGCCAGCTTCCGAGTCAGACGAGGACTCAGTAGTGTCCTGAGAGGACATATCAGGGTTGGGGACAGGAAGGGTCTTAACACCTGCTCTAGCCGAACTGAGAGTGGGAGTAACAGAGACAAGGGAGGCCACCAAGGCAGAGCTCGAGTGCGCCGGTCCATGCTTCTTATTTGGCAAGGCAGGTGAGGGGGAATCCTCCTCAACATCACTTCCAATGCTGCTAACCTTGTCACCTTCAGAGTCATCCGAGTCTGACGAAGACTAAAAAGAATCAAGAATAATCGCAGCAGGAATAAGCAAGATATATTCCCTCGCTATTTCAATCGTGGGATTATGATCAGATGTAGTCTATACAGTAGGGGGGCTATCTTGACCAAGCTACGTGAATGCTGACCTGTGTGTCTCTTCCGGACTGTTTCCCATATACCCCCCACAGGGATAGGATCATGTACGGCAACATGAGCTGGAGCTGGGGCCTTACTAACAGTAGTAGGCATCGACATAGCTGTAGCACATTTTATGGCCAAATGTGCCACACTTTAAACATGTCATTGGTCGCCATTCGTATTCATTCTTGATCGACCAGGTTTCATTATTCAGCAGGACATCAACAGAATCTAACAGAGCTTGTGTGGCCTTCATCTCGATGCACACCCGTGTGTATGAGATCATTCGCATCCATTCAGTTTGAATATCCACATGAAAAGGTTTGCCTATTGCAATTGCCACGGCACTAATGCCCGAAGCAGACCACAATGGTACAAGTATGTCTCTCAATTTGACCCATACAGGGATTGATTCATGCTGATTCTTCTTCAGCTTGATAGCTAGGTGCCATTGCTGTAAGATCATAGGTACCCTTAGGATGGTTATCAACCCCCCATCCAAAATTTTACGGCGAAAAGTTCCATCAGGAATGTAGAAGAAAAAAAATCCATCCACATTAGCTAAACTTCTACAACCTAAGATCCTCAGACGTTTTCAATGGCAATCTCAGTTAACTTGAACGACAGCTTATTGCCAACATAATATCCCACTAAGCATTCTTTCCATTTGGGGTTAGTATTCTCAAGAATCTTTTCTAAAATTCTGACAATTGATTTTCCTTCTACCAAAGAGGGAGGGATATAAGAAAGAGAATACCCCTTCTCAGCAGATTTCACAATTACAGCCCAAGAGCGTGGTGCTGGTTGCTACATTGTGTCCTGTGGGGTGGGCTTCACTGTCACGCCCCGACCTCCGCGGCACACGGCACCCCGCTCGGTGGTCGATTCGGTAGTACGACGTCCCAGGACATGTCGTCGTCGACCCAAATCCCAACATACAGCATAAGGCACATGCGGAAGCAAAATATAAAACACCCGTACAAAGTATACATGAGAACCAGGGAAGCAACGCAAGGGAAAAACTGAGGCAACGTACACATCCTTAATCAAAACCACCAGAAACATTCTTACAACATTTTCAAGGAAAGCAGTATTCGAAAAGAGTTGCAATTAAAGGAGACAACAGCCAAAAGTAGAGGGTCCTATCCCAAAAAGTGCCTACCCTCACGAAAAGAAAACAAGCCTAGCCTAGGGCACCCAATCCGGATCTGAGCCATCGGACTCGGACGAACTGTCGGGTATCTCTGAATCCTCGCTAGGAATCTCCTCCTCGGACTCCTCGGTATCCATCGGCTCGGCTTCGTCAACCTCCATTGGCTCCACCACTGGGTCCTCCACAACTGGCTCGTGATCCACACCTCCTAACTCCTCGTCCTCGGCAGGCTCGTACCAGGCGAAAGGACCTATAGTCTCCTCCTCATCCATCTCGGAATCCACTATCTCACCACTCGGGCATTGCGGGTCAAGCTCGCCTTCTATGGTGAACGGAACGTCCATCGTACGAAGGGGTCCGAACTCGTCTCCAAAACGGTCCCGAAAACACCAAGCTACATACTCATGAACTTGAGGATGTGTCGTACCCACGTCTACACTAATCGCAGAATAATGCCTCAAAAACACCTCTCCATTCCCCACTGGATGTGCAGTCATAATATGCTCGTAGTCTAAGGGAATCCCAAAACGTACAGGGACAGGTGGATCCATCACGGACGCGGGTCTGAAAGGTTGGGTTATAAAAACCGTGAGACACATCTCAGTGAGTGCAAACACCTAAACCTAAATTAGGCTAACATGCATCTCCTGACGGGAAAACAAATCACGCACATACAAAGATGACTTAGGCCCGTAGGCCCAAATCGGCATATCAATGACCCTGCAGGTTAGATAATCCCATAATATTACAATTCACAAGCGGCATCCTCGATCACGCGTACGTCACACGCATGCTCAAAACCTTTCGTGACAATTCCAAGTATAGATCACCGAGTCACACAATTCAGCACACTAACTCATGCATTCATATGCATGCAAATGCCACTAACATGCCATGCCCACAATCCAATTCCTATGGCATCCCGGCACAAACTTCCATTCGTGTTCCGATTATAGAGTGAAATCTACTTAGACACGTCCCATACCATGCCCAGCGGATTCCAATACATAATCAGACACTATGCATCACACGTTAACCATTTATTCCATTACTCGACCCGAAGGCCCGACCCGAAGGTCCGATCCGAAGATCCGGTCCGAAGACCAATCACAACACTCCGTGGCCAGCGTAAAGACGCCCCAGGCCCAGTGTCTCTAGCCCGCGTCCTTACGCATCAGGCGCAACACCGATCTCCTTTACAAACCAGAGCCCGCGTAAACGCATCAGGATGGTTGTCTTCCGGACGTACCGGGCATCGTCCTGCTCCAAAGTGCATGAGGACGGCACACCCCGCGTAAACGCATCAGGGCGAAAGTGATCACATATTCACACAATCCGTTTTATTTGAACCCCGCGTAAACACATCAGGGCATAATTAGGTGATCACATGTCCATGGCATACATGCATTCTCGCACAATTTTTCACAAGCCACATATTCGGCATGCATAATGTGTAGCCATGCAATTCCGCACACAAATGTTGGTGCAATGTACCACGGCAGAATTTCCACGTAATTCAATGCCAACATATCATGATCAATGATCCACGTCATATGCTCAATCAGCCTCATCAATTAATTCGGGGCATCACATGTGAATATGGCACTTATGACGTACATTGATAATCCTCCAATCACATTCCACGCATGTCGATCACACGAACATGCGACATAGTAGACCCAATCATCACAATTGCCAAACCGACATACGAGTCAATCATCCCGGCAATCCCGGCAATCCAAATCAATTAAATCCGCTATCTATCGTTGGTTTGGTCGTCGAATCCCGACACGAACAGCAACTAATTTTCTCTATTTCAACCTCTAATTCTCATCCAAATTCTGTTTTGTCAACCATTACTAGTTTCCCGACACCCGCTATCAACCTATAAATTATACGAGTCCTAATTAGCTCAAATCGACTAACCGACACCCCCTAAGTCCGTTCAAAGCGCATTATTGTCCTAATTAGGGTTTAGAGGTTTTCACCCACCTAAATCCAAGCTCGGGCGACGGGGAATGGCGGCCGATCACCGGTAAACGGTGGAACCGGCGGCACAAGTCCCAAGGGCGGCGGCGAGCGGCGGTCCGGTGGTCCACAGCAACTCCGGCGGTGTCCCACAGCCGGCGCGGTTGCTGATCACGGAGAGGGGACGACGGACGAGCTGCTGAGCGGTCCCCGGGCGGCTGCCGTCCACGGCGGTGCACGGCGGTGGCGGCGAACAGCGTGCAGTCCGGTGACGGCGCGGCGGCGTTGGCTCGGCCTCGGCGAGCGGCGGTCTGTTCCGGCGAAAGGGGACGGAACAGGGAGAGAGACGGACGGAGAACGGAGAGGAACGGCTAGGGCGGCGATGGTGGACGGCCACAGCGGCGGCGGCCGGCTGCGGCGTGCAGCAGCGGGCAGCTCCGGCGGCGGTTCACCCCTGCATGCAGCCGCGGTGGAGAGGAGAGGAAGAGGGGAGCAACGGCGGGCTGGTGGCGCGGCTGGCCGGCGCTCACCCGTGCATGCAACCGGAAAGGAAAGAGGACGGCGGCGAGGGGGCAGCAGCGGCGGTCACGGTGCCCCGGCGGCGGCGGTGCTTCCCGGCGGCGAACGACCAGCTTCTTCCCCTCAGCTGACCGGCGGCCAACACCCTTGCATGCAGCCGGAGGAAGGAGGAAATGCTGAGGAAAACGGTGAGGGACAGCGGTAAGGGGCAACGGCGGCCAACAGCGGCGGCCTTGGCGGGGCGGCGATGAGCTCGGCGGAGGCGCGGCCAAGCTGACCTCGGCGTGAGGCCTTGGTCGGCCGTGGACAGCAAGGGAGAAAAGGAGAGGGACGGCTGGTTGGTGGTGAGGCGAGGATGGGTGGTGGCTTCACGGCGGCGGTGCCGGCTGGTGGCGGTTCCGGCGGGCGGCGAGCGGCGGCGTGAGGCCGAGAGAGGGAGAGAGCTCGCGGGAGAGGAGAGTGAGATGGAGGGTGGCCGGCATGAGGGAGAGAGAGAGAGTGAGTGAGAGAGAGAAGAGAGAGAGAAGTGAGGTGAGGTGAAAGGTGATGATGAGGTGTATGGGGAAGTCCAAGAGTTAGGAGAAATTTTTGGATAACATGATGGCTTGCATGGGGAAGGGGGTGTTGACAAGTGTCACACCCCCACAAGAATTCAAAATTCGGAATTCTAATGGGCAAAAAGGGAAAACTGACCCAATTTTCCGGTACCGGGTCGGATCGCCAAAATTCGATCCTACAAGGCTTATACACATATGGCCAGCTTAATTTGACGTTGTCCTCATAAAAACTATCCCGAGATTCACGAAAATCATTCTCGATGTCCGGATTAAATTTCACGATCAAATAGTCAAATTTCAAATTTCTAAGTCTCTCACTAACGGGCGGCCGTTTAGGATCCAAACGTTTCGACCTCGGGTTGTCCGAATCGCGGCGAGCTCGAGAGAGAGAATGAGAGGAATTATCGCTAGTTCCGATGACACAATCGTCCGGTTCGGATGATCGGTTCACACTGGCCCAAAATTCTTCCTCGTCATTCTCCTAAGTCGGGCTTGACTCGCGACCGGGTCCTTAGTCCACGTACCTATTCCTAGTTGGCCATTCCCATCCGGTCAGTATCCCGTGAGTGATCAGTTCCGGGCGAGACTTACGAAAATGAAATATCGAATAATACTCGTTTTATTCATTCCAGAGATCGAGTCGAATTTCGGGATGTTACATTCACTGCAGCTTTACCTCTGCTATGGCTCCGCCTAAGTTGAGCAGGAACACTTCGAGGCAAACTGGACGAAGACTTGTCTCGTTTTCATCCCCAACTACTAGGACGTTGTGTCTACAGGGCCACAGTAGTAGAAGTCCCATTTTCTACCGAGGAAACAAGAGGTTTGTGTTTTGCGATTTCCACAGGGAGAGTGGGTCGCTGGGTGGCTTTGGATAGGCCAATATTGTCAACAGAGGAAAGCCCAGAGGATTCCTTCACTGATTTGGGCATAGCACCTGGTGGCTTCGTCAAAGGAAGAACCTCACTGGATTTTCTGTTTTCGGCCATGTACACCTTTAACTCGGATCCGCCATAGATGGCACAAGGGCCACAATATGACGATTCCACTGAGAGGAAGGGTAGAGGCAACGAGCTATACCGAGTCTTAGCCAAATCCACCGAGCCAAACACATGGATCAGCAACCACACCAGCAGAAAGCTCAAAACCTAGACGAAGAACCCAAATCTACTTTTCTGCCCATAAGAAAGCACCACGCGTGGATTCCAAAAGATATGACCGAGAGTAGCTCTTGGCAAAGCTAGACACAGAAATCCAGAGGAAATGGACGGTCAGAACACGCAGAGACACAATAAATCCAGACGAGTGAACAGTGCAGCGTGCACCAGAAACCCAGAGAGAACCGAGAGAGCCTAAGATGAACGGTACCCGAGTTGTGTGAAAAGTGCTTTCGTAGTTTTTTTTTTTGGTAAGGTAAGAAGTACTTTCGTAGTTTTTTTTTGGTAAGGTAAGAAGTATATTGACTAATCACGCGCAACTTACAAGGGGGTAAGCCGAAACACAAAAAACTTATACCTGAGGCGACACAAAGAGTGTCCCGACAGGTACAAAGATGTAACAGCTAGCTAAAGCTAAAAAACATCCTATGCACAACGCAACCCAAGGCCAGAACAATAGCCAACAAAACAAAAGGACAATAAAGGCATCACTAAAATATGGAAGCGGAGATGCCCCAATTAGCTTGGATTCTTCTATTCCAGGGGGCGTCTTGAGTAGGCTTGAAGGAGATCGTCGTTTCCCTCACAATCTTGACAAGGTGAGTCCGAATGGACGGAACAAAGAGAGTACGATCCCTAAAAAGGATATGGTTCATTTCCGTCCAAATGCAATGGCACAACGCCCCAAAGGAAGCTCTAGCGATACGCTGGTGGAAATTGCGGCCCCTAATAAATCTAATGGCCCAATCGAGGTTTTCCTGCCATATACCATTTCTCCATGTGATATTGCATTTTTCTGCCCAGAACAGTGCTAGAGCACCCGTGATTGTACACCCAAAAAATAGGTGGTCAACTGAGTCAGGTCTTCAACGGCAAAAGGCACAAGAACCATCAGAGATCCTATGGTAAGTCAAGAGTACCACCTGCGTGGAGAGTTTATTAAGGCATATCAGCCACAATAAAAGCCATATCTCAGTGCAATGCTATTATATCATACAAATAAGTGCCATGGTACATCGTGTCCCCTAGACCTGGTAATCTCCCAAGCCGAATGGATAGAAAAGTTACCAGATGGGTGGCCTAGCCATATGAAACTATCTTCACTTGTCGTGTCCAAAATTATTCTGGTTTCAGGCCAGAAGTTTATAGTATTGAAGACATTGGAAATCTGCCAGACGGAGGCATGGAAATCCTTTACAGAGGCGTTTCGCGGGATACATGAACGGTAAATATCCCTATCCGTGAAGAGCTTGTAGAGGGGGCCTTTCTGGTGCCAACAAACAAACCAGAACGATGTAGTGGCTCCACTTCCAAACTGCCATTTGAATGATTATTGGGCTGCTTGGCGTAAGTCCAGGATCTTCTTCCATACCCAAGAGCAGAATGTTTTTTTTTTGGTAAAGGTAAGAAATTGTATTACTTTTCAAAATCACCATATACAACCTAAAGCTAGAGTCACCCAACGACCCAAAACAGGCAAAAGATGTCCATGTGGGGTCAAGGGTGGCTAAACAACCTATACAAAAGGCACAAGAGAGCCAACAAGCTCAAAACAAGAGGATCAACATACTAGGATGGTACTGAGCCGACTTCAAAGATTGCTGGAGGTAGTCCCCATCTCCTTTGTATCTTCCGGTTTACAGGAGTGTTAGCAATTGTCCCCATGGATAATGCTTTGTCCTTTACCACCTTGATAAGGTGTTGGCGCATACCCGGAATGTAGATATTTTTGTTCCTGAAGATATGATTATTCCTTTCACTCCATATAATATGACATAAGGCGCCAAAGGCAAATCTGGATAGGCTATGGGCAAAAGATGTACTGCCATAAACTTTCATAGTCCAGGTGATATGATCATGCTAGGGTCTATTGCGCCAGGGGAGGTTGCATTTCATAGCCCAGCAGGAAGCCAAACTGCTAGTGGATGGGCAAGCAAAGAAGAGATGGTTGATTGAATCTGAAACAGACCCACAGAATGCACATAATCCTGTATCAATTCGTCGATTTTGTAGGAGTAAAGCCTGAGAAGGTAGACGGTTGAGAGAGATTATCCATAGGAGAAAGCCATGCCAATGAGTGATATGCTTATCCCATACAAAGGAGTGCCAAGGGGCCAGCTGTGCTGTTGTTCTGATATGGTTCCAGGTGAGTGCCACAGAAAAAGATGCAGTCAGAGAGGGAGCCCATATAAGTTCATCCGGAGTCTCATCTACAAACAACGGAGCCGGATCCAGCCAACTTAGGATGGACTGAAGAGTGGCTGAAGGTTGCCATGTACCATCATAGAACTCTCGCGGTGTGGTCTCCCGAGGTATTCTGGATTGATATATGTGGGTATTGGTGAATAACCGAAATAGGGGCCCATTATTGTGCCACCAGTCAAACCAAAAGGAGATGGAGTAGCCATTGCCAATTTTCCATCGAAAAAAAGTTTGTGCGATTGTACGCATGTCCAATAACTTCTTCCATGTCCATGAGCAAAAGGTGGGTTTTGAAACAATCCAAAAGTTGGTTTTGTTTAAAAAGGTTGTATGAATCCACTTACACCATAAGGATTCCTTGTCAGAGAAGAGAATCCAAATGTGTTTGAGCATCATTGCTTTGTTGTATTCCAGGAGCCTGCGAATGCCAAGGCCTCCTTCCTCCTTGGGCAGGCAAACAGTATCCCAGGCAACTTTTGCTCCACCCGTGCCTAAGTCAGGTCCTTTCCACAAGAATTACCTCAAGATGGTCTCAATGCTGTGAAGTACTGATTTAGGCAACGAGAAAATTTTAACATCCCGAAATTCGACTCGATCTCTGGAATGAATAAAACGAGTATTATTCGATATTTCATTTTCGCGAGTCTCGCCCAGAGCTAATCACTCACGGGATACTGACCAAATGGGAATGGCCAACTAGGAATAGATACGTAGACCATGGGCCCGGTCATGAGTTAAGCCTGATTTAGGAGAACGGCGAGGAAGTATTTTGGGCCACTGTGAACCGATCTTCTGAACCGGACGATCTCGTCATCGGAACTAGTGATAATTCCTCTCGTTCTCTCGACAATTGAGCTCGCCGTGATCCAGACAACCCGAGGTCGATACGCATGAATCCTAAACGGCCGCCCGTTAGTGAGAGATTTAGAAATTTGAAATTCGGCATATTCGATTGTGAAATTTAATCCGGACTTCGAGACCGATTTTCGTGAATCACGGGATAGTTTTTATAAGGACGACGTCAAATTAAGCTGGCCACATGTGTATAGGACTTATATAGTCAAAATTTGGTGATCCGACCCGGTACCGGAAATTTGAGTCAGTTTTCCCTTTCTGCCCCTTGGAATTCCGAATTTTGAATTCTTGTGGGGGGGGTGACACTTGTCAACATCCCCCTTCCCCATGCATGTCATGATTTGAGCCAAGTCCTCACTCAACCTCTTGGTCTTCCCCATGTTCTCCATCATCACCCCTCACTTCACTTCTCTCTCTTCCCTCTCTCCCTCACCCGGCCACTCACTCTCTCCCTCTTCCCTCTCCGGCGATCCCTCTCTCTCTCCCGCTCGGCCTCACGCCACCACCCATAACCCACCGGAGCCGCCGCCAGCCGGCACCACCACCGTGCACCGCTTTTCCCCCTCGCATCACCACCTCCAACCGACTGTCACTCTCCCCCTTCCCCTCGCTGTTCACGCCGGCAAAGCCTTGCCGTGGCCGTCCACCCGCCCGCCTAGCTCGGCCGCGCCACCAGCCGCCGCCGAGACCGCCACCGTCCACCACCGTCGCCCCTTGCCGCTGTTCCTCACCGTTTCTCCTCCATTCCTCTCCTCTCCAGCTACATGCAGAGGAGTTCGGCGCCGGTCAGCCAAGGAGGAGCACGCTGACCGTTTGCCTTCCGCCGAGGAGCACCGCCGGCCGCCGCTCGCCGTGGCCGCCGCCGCTGCTCTCTCTCCCCACCGTCGCTCCCTTTCTCTCTCTCTCTCGGTTGCATGCAGCTGAGTGGCTGCCGGACCAGCCACGCCGCTGTTCGCCGCCATCCCTCTCTCCTTCCTCTCCGTCGCGGTTGTATGCACGGCTAAGCCACCGCCGGAGCTGCTCGCCGCTACACATCGTCGCCGTTCGCCGCCAAGACCGCCGTCCGCCGTGCAGCAGCAGCTGCCCGTGCTGCTCGACCGCTTGTCCAGCCACCCTCACCGTGAACCAGCAGTCCCGCCGGCCTCACGCCGCCGCCCGTGGCTGCTGTGGACAGCCGGCCGCCGCTTACCGCCGCCTCCTTGGGAAGTGTGCCGCCGGTTCCACCGTTCACCGGTGATCGGTCGCCGTTCCCCGTCGCCCGAGCTTGGATTGAGGTGGGTGTAAACCTCTAAACCGTAATTAGGACGATTATGCATTTTAAACGGGCCTAAGGTGTGTCGGTTAGACGATTAGTGACAATTAGGACTCGTATGAATTTATATGTTATTAGTGGGTGTCGGGAATCGATTGGTAGGTGACAAAGCATGAATTAGAAGAGAACTAGAGGCGGAAATGAATAGGAATAGTTGCTGTCCGTGTCGAGAACTTGACGGCCAAAGTAACGGTAGGTAGTGGATTCATTTGATTGGAGTGCCGGGATGGCCGGGATGGTTGAATTGCGTGCTGGAGTGACAATCATGAGGAATTGAGGCTACCATGTCGCATGTTCGTGTGATCGACCAATGTGGAATGTGATTGGTGATTTGTCAATGTACACCATAATGCCGAATACGTCATAAGTGCCAACTTTGCATGTGATGCCCCGTGGTGTTGACTGGGCTAATTAAGCATATGACATGAATCATTGAACATGAACTTGTGGCATTAGATTATGTGGGACATTATGCTGTGGTACATTGCACCAACATTCGTGTGCGAATTGCATGGCCACGCATTATGCATGCCGAGGTGAGGCTTGTATCGAAATTGTGCGAGAATGCGTGTTTGCCATGGGCATGTGATCACCTAATTATGCCCTGATGCGTTTTTCGCGGGGTTCAGATAAAATTGGTTGTGTGAATGTGTGACCACCTTCGCCCTGATGCGTTTACGCGGGGTGTGCCGTCCTCATGCACTTTGGAGCAGGACGATGCCCGGTACATCCGGAAGACAACCATCCTGATGTGTTTACGCGGGCTCTGGTTCGTAAGGAGATCGGTGTTGCGCCTGATGCGAAAGGACGCGGGTTAGAGACACTGGGCCTGGGGCGTCTTTACGCTGGCCACGGAGTGTTGTGATTGGCCTTTGGGTCGTGGTCTTCGGACCGGATCTTCAGATCGGGCCTTCGGGTCGAGTTAACAAAATAAATGATTAATGTGTGATGCATAGTGCCTGATTATGTGATGGAATCTGCTGGGCATGGTATGGGACGTGTCTAAGTAGATTCTATTCTATAATCGGAACACGAATAGAATTTTATGCCGAAATGCCATAGGGGTCGAATTGTGAGCATGGCAAGTTAGTGGCATCTGCATGCATATGAATGCATGAGTTAGTGTGCGGAACTGTGTGACTCGGTGATCTATACTCGGAACTGTCACTAAAGATTTTGAGCATACGTGTGACGTACGTGTGATCGAGGGTGCCGCTCGTGTAATGTGATATTATGGGATTATCTAACCTGCAGGGTCATTGAAACGCCGATTTGGGCCTACGGGCCTAAGTCATCCTTGTATGTGTATGGTTTGTTTTTCCCGTCAGGAGATGCATGTTAGCCTAATTTAGGTTTAGGAGTTTTTCACTCACTGAGATGTGTCTCACGGTTTTTATAACCCAACCTTTCAGACCCGCGTCCATGACGAAGCCACCTATTCCAGTACGTTTTGGGATCCCCCTAGAATATGAGCATACTATGACTGCACATCCGGTGGGGAATGGGGAGGTGTACTTGAGGCATTATTCTCTGATTAGCGTAGACGTAGGTACGACACATCCTGAAGTTCATGAGTATGTAGCCTGGTGCTTCCAGGACCGTTTTGGAGACGAGTTTGGACCCCTCCGTACAATGGATGTTCCGTTCACCATAGATGGCCAGCTTGACCCGCAGTGCTCGAGTGGTGAGATCGTGGATTCCAAGATGGATTCGGAGGAGACTATAGGTCCCTTTGCTTGGTACGAGCCTGCCGAGGACGAGGAGTTAGGAGGTGTAGATCACGAGCCAGTAGTGGAGGACCCAGTGGTGGAGCCAATGGAGGTCGACGAAGCCGAGCCGATGGATACCGAAGAATCTGAGGAGGAGATTCCCAGCGAGGATTCAGAGATACCCGAAAGTTCGTCAGAGTTCGATGGCTCAGATCCGGATTAGGCGCCCTAGGCTAGGCTTAGTCTTTTTGTGAGGGTAGACACTTTTTGGATTTCGGACCCTCCACTTTTTGGCTGTTGACTCTCTTGGTTCTTAGTCCTCTTGACTCATATGACAGTACTCTCTTTGTTGCACCCTATTTCTATTGTTGTTTTATTTGGATTAATGTAAGGATGTTTCTGGTAGTTTTTGGTTATGGATGTGTACGTTGCCTCAGTTCCCCTTATGTTGCTTTCCCTAGTTCTCATATTTATTCCGTTTGGGTGTTTTTAAATTTTTGCTTCCGCATGTGCCTCATGTTCTGCTTTGGGAAAACGGGTCGATGACGACGCGTCCTGGGACGTCGTACTACTATATCGACCACCGAACGGGTTGTTACGTGCCGTGGAGGTCGGGGCGTGACAAAAATAGTAGCCCAATATACTTGGATGGAATGCAATACTGACTTGATAAGCTATAGGCGCCCCGCAAAGGATAGGAAGCGTTGAGTCCACGAGCAAGCACGAGCCGTAATGGTATCAATCAGCACTTTACAGTCCTCTTTCCAGAGCCTGGATGAGATAATGGGTACACCAAGATACCGGAAGGGGAGAGTGCCTTGTTGGAACCCAAGGCTATGGAGTAATTGGCCATGAAGTTCTACAGACCCTCCTGAGAGGAAGAGGTTGCTCTTCGTAGAATTCGGGTTAAGGCCAAACCATTGAGAGAACTTCTCAAGAGCTTCCTTAATCAAAATGGCAAATCTGACATGTCCTTCCAAGAATATCAGAACATCATCAGCGAAGAAGAAATAGGAAATGCGGGTTTTTTTACACCGCCAAAACCAATGGAAGTCCCGAGAATTTGTTTTAGCCATAATGATTCCAGATAGAACTTCCATAATCAAGATGAAGATATATGGAGAGAGAGGGTCTCCCTGTCGTATGCCACGTTTGCTAGCAAAATAGCCATGCAGTTCCCCATTAATAGAAACCGAGAACTTGGATGTTGTGACACATGCCATAACCAGCTTAATGAAGAAAGCCGGGAATTTAAATGCCTGTAAGGTCTCTTAGATAAAGTTCCAATCAACAGTATCATATGCTTTCTAGAAGTCCACTTAAATAGCACACTTTAGACGATAAGCCTCATGGTGGAAATCTGCAAAAAGTTCTTGAGCAATCATGATATTATCGCTTATTCGGCACCCTTTAACAAAAGCCGATTGGGAAGGGCTTATCAATGTTGAAAGGACATTAGCAATACGCCTTGCCAGAACTTTGGATATGCATTTGTAAAGGGTGTTGCAACAAGCAATCGGACGGAAGTCCTTCATAGCTGAGACATTTGGAACCTTTGGCACCAAGGTTATAATGGTGCTGTTTAATTCCTTAAGCAAGGAACCAGTTTGAAAGAAGTCTTGTACTGCCGAGAGAACTGACGGCCCAATGATGTCCCAGGAGGATTTAAAGAAGTCAACATTATATCCATTCGGGCCAGGTGCCTTGCCTTTTGCTAGAGAGAAGAGAGTAGCCTAGATTTCCTCATTAGAGACCGATTGAGAAAGGAGTGTGCGTTGATTCTCATCTAGAACCTTCCGATGAACTCACCTATCTCTCTGGAGGAAACTGGATGAAGACCATGGCTATCATTGAGCAAATGTTGGAAGTGGTCAACAATGTGGTTCCTAACCGCGCAAGGCTCAGTTAGGAGGATGCCTTCCTTTGTATACACTGAGAGGATACGATTATGTAAACGTATTTTGTTGACGAAGTGATGGAAGAATTTAGTATTCAAGTCTCCTTCTTGTAGCCACCGGATTCTTGATTTTTGTTTGAAGAAAGATTCCTCTAAAAGTTTTGCAGTAGTGAAGGCTTTAATGTGCTCCACTTCCCTAGCTTGAAGGCTTGAATCAAAAGGATGAAGGGCCAAGGCTTCCTGAGTAGCCGAAATGTTTAATCTGGCTTGTTCCGTTCTATTGGAAATGGCCGAGAATGAATGTCTGTTCAGTTGTTTTAGCAAAGGTTTTAAAACCTTTAGTTTGTGGCAAACCATGAACAAAGGGGTGCCCACTATATGTGTGCTCCATGCTTGAGCCACTAGTTCCAGGAAGGAAGGATGGATAGCCCAGATGTTGAAAAACTTGAAGGGAGATCGAGTGTTACGCGGTGGTAGAATTCTGACCGTCATGGGAGAGTGGTCAGAGATACCAGGAGTGAGAAAAGTAGCTTCAGAGAATGAAAAAACCTGATTCCAACAGTCATTGATGAGTACTCTATCAATCTTGCGGAGTTTACGGTTTGCTCTTGAAGAATGGGACCAAGTGAATCTCTGTCCCATATAACGAAGATCCTCCAGCCCCGCTTGATTTAGGCATTCTCCGAATTCATCAAAAGTCGGTATCCATGGAGTAGTACTACCCATTCTGTCATCGGGATACCTGATTGCGTTGAAGTCTCCAGCAACAAGCCAAGGGATATCAATCGAAGATAGCCTGATTAGATCAGCCCATAAAAGACGCTTGTTCACAAAAGTATGTTCACCATATATAATGGTGAAGGCACAGGATTGACGAAAATGCAAAAGCCTCAGCTCAGTATGGATCATTTGAGGCGAGGCTGAGAGGAGGTTCAATTCTATCTCAGATGGATCCCACCCAACCCATATTCTGCCAAGGGGAGAGTGATGATAGTTGGAAAGCCATTGCCAATTGGGATATAAGCCTCTAGATATTTTGTCAAAAAGAGAGGCTTTGGCTTTAGTCTCTACTATACCAATACAGGAAAGGTGCTTAGACCTAATGAAGTCCCGAATCTCAGCTTGTCTAAGAGGATCAACAAGCCCTCTAATGTTCCAAACTCCAAAAAACATAGCAAAAGCAGAGTAAATTACCGCTGTGATCTCTTAGACCGCCTCCTCTTGGATTTTTTAGAGGGGGATGGACTAAGAGTCTTCATAGGTTGCTCTAGGGTAGGTTTAGATCCGTGAGATAGCTTGGAAGTCTCTTCAGTGGCAGATGCTAAGGTGGGAAACGGGTGTTGGGACGGGTCACCGAGGCTGGTTCCTCCTCCAACATTTCTTCAGAAGCAGCCTTTTCCAATAGGTCAGAAGATCCCTCAGTTGAGGACTGGGAGGTTTGGGCGTGATCCTCAACCTGCTGGCCAGGATTTGCCTTGGGGCATCTTGCTGAGGATAGGCCCTAACTTGTATCAGCAACCTTGGTTTGAGGCAGAACAGGGCCAAGTTGAGTAGGATTCTCAGCTGAGTTCAAAGTAGGCACTGGAGTGCCCTTCTCCACCCGATTGAGTGTCAACTGAAGACCTATATCAGGTTGGGTCTGAGTGGGTTCCTTATTAGCAGGAGATTTACCTTTGTTTCTTGAAACCTGGGTCCATCCATCATCTTTTTGAGGCCGAATGATGTTAGCTCGATGTTCAGAACGAGCAGGTGAACAATCAAAACCATGTGCTCCCAGCTTATGACCATAGATGCCACAAGATGAGCATGCTAGTGGCTTCCATTCATATTCAACATTGAGCAGGTTAATCTCTCCATCCCACCGAACTTTGATTACTTCCACCCGAGGATCAGTGGCCTTGAGTTCCACACACACTCGAGTAAAGGACATTCTGTTCATTTGTTCAGTTTGGGTATCCACATATAGTGGTTTGCCAATAGCACTACCTATCTGACATATACCAGCTGGGGACCAGAGAGAGAAGGGAATATCTCTTAGTCTAACCCAAACCGGAATGGTATCAAGCAAGCCTTTCTTGAGTTTCAGTTTGGGGTGCCATTGTTGGAGCATCATGGTACAACTGAAAATGGACACCAGACCCAAATCAATTTGTTTCCTGCGAAAATCTGTATTAGGCACTCGGAAGAAGTAAAAACCATTCTCATGGAGCTTAATATCAACCACTTGGTCCCCCCAAGCATTCCTGATGGCTTCCTCAGTCAGCTTAAAAGGGACTTTCTTCCCTATGTAATGTCCAACTATGCATCTGACCATCTTGGATTCTGGTCAGCAACCACCTCAGGTGTTATGTCCACTATTGTTTCACCATCTTGGGTACAGCCCAAAAATTTGTATGTTTGATGAAGTTGGAGTGGATCCATTTGCACCATAGGGATTCTTTATATATGAATAACAACTAGATGTGTTTGAGCATTGTTGCACGGTTGCAATCAGCCAATCTACGAATACCCAGTCCTCCTTCTTCCTTCGGAAGGCACACCACATTCCAAGGGACTTTAGCACCTCCAACACCTAAGTCCGGTCCTTTCTAGAGGAATTGTCTTAGAATTTGCTCAATCCTCGAGAGGACAGATAAGGGTAAACTAAAAACACTTGCCCAATGAACATGGATGGTATGGAGGACTGACTCAATGAGTTGGAGGTGGCCCGCAAAGGACAGAAAACAATGAGACCACGAACGTGCTCTAGCAGTTATAGAGTTCACTAATGAGCAACAATCGGCCTTACTCAGTCTAGATGCAATAACCGGTACCCCAAGGTATCGAAAGGGGAGCGTACCTTCAAGGAAACCGAAGGATTCCATAATAGAATTGTGTAGCTTCGTCGATCCTCCTGAGAGGAATATCTCACTTTTGTTCAGGTTCGGCTTTAACCCAGACTAGGACGAAAATAAATCAAGTCCTTCCTTGAGAAGATTGGTGGAAGCCACATTGGCCTCCGTGAACAGGACATCATCAGCAAAAAATAAGTGAGTTAGGCCACTAGCTTTGCACCGCCAAAAGAACTTGAAACCAGGAAGCCGTAATCGAGCATTGAGGATACCAGAGAAAATTTCCATGACTAGGATAAAGAGGTAGGGGGACACAGGGTCGCCTTGACGAATACCTCGACCACTAGCAAAGAATCCATGAAATTCACCATTAATGGCAACCGAAAATTTAGGAGATGTAACACATTCCATGATGAGCTTAACAAATGTCCGAGGGAAGCCAAAGGTTTGTAAAACCATTTGAAGAAATCCCCAATTAAGAGTGTTGTAAGCCTTTTGGAAGTCTACCTTGATTGCACACTTGGGCAGGTACGGGACATGGTGAAAGCCAACGAAGAGTTCTTGGGCCAGGAGGAAGTTATCCCCAATCCTCCACCCCTTAACAAAGGCATTTTGGGACGGGTGTCGCGACCCTAAAAAAATTCAGTTCAATTTTCTCGGGGCTAATGGATTGTTAAGATTGAACTTAACTCGGGCCCTCCCAAGCCCTACCAATTTGCAACTTAGGGTTTAAGTTCTTAACATGCAAATATTTTCATGCTTGGAGTCGCCACTAATCAATTTAAGGTAGGCTGATTAGAAACCTAAATAAAACATAGGGAGATATGTTTTATTCCTACGAACCAGAGATTCTAAGCCCGGGGACTTGATTACGCTAGATCTTGTCTAACGCCCTTTCGGTACCTTTTCATTTCAAAAATATTTTGGCAGGCAGTTTGGATCCATTTTAACTTAGCCACTAACATGTGAGGTGTTCATGCGGGTGCGCAAACCACCAATTTAACACCCAATAATCAAAGCATTAAATAAATTGCAAGCTTAGGAGAACAACTTACCTCGAATCCAGCAAGCATCTGCATTGTTAGCGAAAAATCATACAGACAATCCTAATATGATTTCTAATTAACAAAGCAATTCACTCCATTTCCTTTTTTGGATTTTCAATTATTTAAATGAAACTTAGTCTAGATGCAATGACGTGCAAAAAATATGACATGCGAATTAATGCAATCTAGCATGCAAACTATATGACATGCGACGACATGACTTAATTCTAATGACAGATGCAATGATATTTTTTGTATTTTCTGATGAAATTCGGAATGAAAATATGCCTAAATTGACATGCAACCTAATGACTTCTATTTTTGGTATTTTCTGTTTAAAATTCGAAATTCAAAAATACCTAAATTAACATGCAAACTATGATGACTTAATCTACCCTAGAATGATTTCTTTTTGGGATTTTTTATGTAAAATTCGGAATTATAAAATTGCTTAAATTAAAATGCAATCTATCCTAATTTACCCTAAAACAATTCACTCTCTTTTTGGGGTTCTCTTGAAAATTCGGAATTATAAAATAACGTAAATAATCCGTTAGGATTAAAATAGTACCTAATTTAAATTAGGAAACATGCCACGTTAAGTCTTAAAATTAGATATTTATCTTGTCCCTTGGGATATATTCAAAATCTAAACATGCAAAAATCCTAACAAAACATAATTTTTTTTGGGTTTTCTTTTTATTTGAAAAGGAAAACAATTTAAACGAGGATAACAATCAAACTCAAATTAACCACGCGATCCGCCAAATTCGTTTCAAACTCGGATTAGGCACAAAAATCAAATTATCGGTCATATCTAAAGGGTTATAGATATTAACGGATAATTGATTATTCAAATTTGGAAAGCGAATTAAAATCATTATCGTATTCAAGTGATTATGAATAGGATAATGATTTTTCCGTACCGCCGCGTATCGGACTTTAGGGTTAAAGTCAGATAGTCGTCCCGATACGTTGCTAAATTAGGAAATTTTCCTAATTTGAATATTTCCAAACATTGCGGATATCTAGAACATTATCTAAATATATCTAAAGATCATCCAGATAATCATGCAATATTCCAATCGACTCAAACTAGGAAATTAAATATTTGAAAATATATCGGATAATATCATTACCTAATTTACCGATAACTTCCAATTTTGAAACGTCTCGGGATCGGGATCGGGATCGACTGCGGATTGGGATCGGGATGACGAGTGTCGGCACGGCGAGGGCGGCGAGGTCAGCACCGATGAGGCTCACGGCACGGCCGGCTGTTCCCGCGAACAGAGCACTGTTCCGGCGGGGACAGCGACTCACGGCGACAGGGAAAAACTCCGAATGCTGTTCCGGTGGGTGCTGCTCCGGTGACTGTGACGGTGAGGCGGTGGATCACGGCTGTCTGGCTACTGTTCCGGCGGGCTGCTCCGGCGTCGGGACAGCGAGGGATGCTCCAGCACGGCTGGACGTGCTTCGCCGAGCACGGATAGAGGCAGCGGTGACGGTCGGGATCGGTCCGGCGCGGCGGGGCAGCTCACGAAGAACAGAACAGTGAAGCCCGAGGGGGCTGTTCCGGCGACGCTGTGAACGGCGGCTCTTCGATGGGGCACACGGCAACGCGGCAGCTTGAGGGGAGTTCCAGCAACAGCAGCGTCACGGCAGGGGTGGAGCAGCGGCTGTCTGGCTTGTTCCGACGTGACACGGCGCGGCAGGGGCGGTGGACGACGTGCAGCGGCTGCAGCTGGCCTCCGGCGCGGCGGTGATGTGCGTCGAAAGGAACCACCGGCGGCTGAGGACCACGGCGTGTGGTGGCGTGAGCGGCGGTGAACAGCGGCGGCGGTGCTGGGGCTGTGCTGCAGCGTGATGGAGCAGCGGCGCCGGTGAGGAGGCACGGCGTGCGGCGGGCAGCGGTGGTCGCACGCTCGACCTCTCTCTCACTCTAATTCTCTCTGAAAATTCTGATTTGTGAATTATGACGTCCTCCCTCCTCAAAAATCTGACCTAATGTTGTTTATATAATGTTAATCTAGGTCAGATTAGATGGGCTTAATGTCCTAATGGGCTAAGACTTGGGCTTGGGCTTAATTAAATCAAATGGGTTGATTTAATGTGGGCTTCTAATTAATTAAACGGGCTGAATCAATTAACTCAACATTACTAAATTAAGCCCGAATTAAAACAACCAAGCCCATTTGTCTTGAAATTCCGAACCCCTGCATTCCCGAACATCCCGTTCTTTGTTCGATGAATTTTAAACCCGTTCGCCATCACCAATCAACGCAAAATGCAATTAAAATAAAATGAACCTAAACTATATGTTATGCAATTTAAGTATTTTTGTTTAGGGGTTAAAAATTTAATCCCTAATTTTCTATGCAAATTAAACTAAATGCTCGGTAAAATTTAGGTGTCAACAGCTGCCCCTCTTTGAAGGTGAGTTCGCAGAGGTTGCATTCAAAGATTAAATGATACCTAAATTACCGCCATGCAAATGCAATGAATGCTATTTTTGTCGGGACTGTGAGTCCCATTTTTGAATGCATTAAGAAATGATGCATGCTGACATGAAAAGAAAACATACCTGGAATTACCTACCTGACTGATGCGAGATAATGCAATTCGAGGCACAACTCTGACTGGAATATTGTTTGGCAAATGTCTGGGCTCAGTCCCATAGGTATTGCCTGATAAACTATTGATGAGTGTCGGTGATCTGCAGTTAAATCAAAACACACGAACACAAAGAAAGCTCAACGTATCCAATCATCACCTGGATTCGTGAGATAAAAAAGTGTAAAAACGTTCCGACCTTTACAAACCACCTATACATCTCCATAGGTATTTGTAAAGATTTGGCCGCTGCGCCTATACATCGCCATAGGTGCGTCACGGGGGAACTAAAGAGGATATTCCGACCCTTATGAGATACCTATACATCGCCATAAGTACTCATAAGGATTTGGCCGCCTCACTTATACATCGCCATAAGTGAATTGCGGGGGAAAACCTGGGGGTTGAGAGAATATTCCGACCTTTATGAACCACCTATACATCGCCATAGGTATTCATAAAGATTTGGCCGCTCCACCTATACATCGCCATAGGTGAGTCGCGGGGGAATATCCGGGGGAGAGAGTATTCCGACCTTTATAAGATACCTATACATCGCCATAGGTACTTATAAAGATTTGGCCGCTGTACCTATACATCGCCATAGGCATATCGCGGGGGAACACCTGAGATTAAAGAAGAATTCCGACCTTTACTAGACATCTATACATCGCCATAGACACTAGTAAAGATTTGGCCGCTTCACCTATACATCGCCATAGGTGCGTCACGGGGGAATCTTCCGGAGATTGCAACAATCTGATTTTGGTGAACAGTGGGACTAGCCCGAATGTTCGAGGGTTCCTTGACAGAATACCTGGATATCATCAGAGGTACCTGAAAAGGCTTGATCAATAGACACCTGAACATCATCAAAGGTATCTAGAGACCGCAACAAACTGATTCAATGTGGGGGCCTGACGATTGCTCGAACAGGTTAGGGATATAGAGATATACTTACCTGGCGATATCTCTGACTCCTGAGAGTGTGTCTCCTGTTAGACACGACTTTAAACAACATGCAATATGCATTCATGGACAAACAAGAACACACATACTCATGCACTATGATTCCAACTGGTTTTTCCATGCACGATGGTTCTGTCAAATCGGCATTATAAACTTCGTTGGGGAAAAATCATGACAAGACAATCCTAACTGACAAATAGGTGTCTTGAAAATGTCGAATGAGGGATTTTCGATCCGAAAGGGCTTTCACTCATTCTTATCGAAAAAGGCCGATTTATTTGAGAATCGCTCATTTGCACTTTCATCATGTCAACAAGGGTCTGGGTATTCTCGCAAGCAGTACGACCTTACCAATCCAAGAGGTCTTTACCAGGACTGTAACATGGGCTTGGTCAACGGCTTATCAAAGGGGACTCTTCGAGTCGAAGCTATTAAAAGAAAATACTCTGCAATTGTCTCCGGGTTTACAAATCAAGAACCCTGCAACATGAGATAGAAATGTACCTGCTCGCACTTCTTCGAGCTAAGCTTATAAACATCTGAAATTCTACGTTAGTTCAAGTGCCCTAATCTGAAGAGACTTTGTAAGGGACGTAACGTAGGCTAGGCTCATGGGTTGAGAAATGAATGGATCATTTGGCTCAAAATATATATGATTGGGGTGAATAAGTTGGTGATCATCTTGGCATTGTCACCGGTCTTCTTCTCCACCAGAGATTATCTTCTCGGTGAACGCTCCATTGGCTTCAGATATCCATCACTTGATTCCTTTGGGACTTGTCCACTGGGGATTTTGATATGCCGTGTCCTGACACTTTTCATTGGGCATTGACCTTGCTTTTGCCAGGCACACTGCTTTTTCTTGCCCTTTTTGCTCCCTCTTTTCCTTTTTTTTTTTTGGCATTTGCTCTTTACAAGGTAAACACTGACCAGCTAATTTGACTGAATGACTTGCTGTTTGAACTCAAAAGCCTCTTGTCTTCAGTTGACACTCTTGATAGTCTGCTTGAACAATGATGACTTTTGCCTTGCCCCAGCGTGGGGGATGATCACCAACTGGGTTTAAGAAATGAATTTGCAGGCTCAATTGGGCTCAACAAAGGGTAAAAATGTGTGTAGGATAGAGAAAGAAATGCTCTTCGTCATCCTAAGGCACTTGATCTTCGCATAAATTCATCTGAAAAAGCAACACTCGAAGATTGATGCAAGTGAGAGCAAAAAGATTTCTATTCATTTTTCACCATATGACATTGATTTAACTCCAGTTTGCCCCGATGTGGGGTGGTTCTTGACAGGGGTAATTTGAAAGAATTCCTCCAAATGTTTAGGCTCAAAGAGGTTGAACAATGGATAACCTGTAGTGTTTGAGATAGAGAAATGAAATGCCTCTTGTCATTTCGGTCGACGTACCTTTTGCGAGAGAACTCTTTACCTTGCAGTCATGGAATTTTTCCACTCAACTCACTGGGATTTTTTTACTTTTTCTACTCAACTCACTGGGGATTTTTTTTGCATGGGACAGTGTATAGGATAGGGCTTGCCTTTCATCATCCCGATATACCTCATTTGACATACTCAATTCATTTTGCATGAGTTATCAAATCATCATGAGAGATTTCCCCTTTGAAATTGATAATGCAAATGGACAAAATGACCATGTAGAATTTAAAGCCAACGCATACAGTTCAACTTGACATGAAATTCATTGAAATCATCTATTCATTAGTGAAATGTTTGCAATTCAGAACATAAAACCAAATATTGGAAAACTTTTGCTGCAAAATGACAGGTTTTATCAAGGATAGTATATCTTCACAGCATCAGAGTTGACAGGATTGGAAAACACACGACCATCCATCTCTGCAAGAATCAAAGCACCTCCGGGAAGTACCTTCTTAACTACATATGGGCCGATGTAGTTTGGAGCGAATTTACCTCCGGGAACGGGGAAAATTGGCAGCACCTTCCTTAGGACTAGATCATTTACCTCGAAGTGTCTTGGACGCACCTTTTGGTTGAAGGACCTAGCTATCCTCTGCTGATAGGTTTGACCGTGGCAAATGGCTCTCAGCCGTTTTTCATCAATCAAGTTCAGCTGCTCGTGTCTCTGTTGCATCCATTCCGCTTCAGACAACTCCACTTGGGATAAAACACGCAGGGAAGGGATCTCTACTTCGACAGGCAATACTGCTTCCATGCCATACACCAAGGAAAAAGGGGTTGCACCAACAGAGGTTCGAATAGAAGTCCGATACGCCATCAATGCAAACGGCAATCTTTCATGCCAATCACGATAGTTTTCGGCTGTCTTAGCCAAGATCTTCTTGATGTTTTTGTTAGCAGCTTCCACTGCTCCATTCATCTGTGGACGATAGGGAGACGAATTCAAATGCCGCATCTTGAACTCATCGAACAACTGGTCCACGAACTTGTTGTTCAAATTCGTCCCATTATCGGTGATAATAGCTTCGGGGACACCATAACGAGCGATTATGTCCCGCCTGATAAACCTTACAACATTCTTCGCAGTGACACTGGCATATGACGCGGCTTCGATCCACTTGGAGAAATAGTCAATCGCAACCAGGATGAATCGGTGCCCGTTTGACGCCTTGGGATTGATTGGGCCAATCACATCGATGCCCCACATTGAAAATGGCCATGGCTCGGATAGCTGATGCAACTCTGTGGGGGGAGCATTTATCTTATCCCCGTGAACTTGACAGCTATGACATCTTCGAACATGCTGGATACAGTCATTTTCGAGACTAAGCCAATAATAACCCAGCCTCATGATCTTCTTGGCTAACATGTGGCCATTCATATGTGGACCACATACCCCCTCGTGGACTTCTTGCATGATTCTGGTGGCTTCAACTGCGTCCACACACCTCAGCAGGATCGAGTCATGGGATCTCTTGTATAGCTTTTCACCACTGACAAAGAATTTTGAGGCCATTTTCATTATATATTTCCTGTCAGCCGGAGTGCTTCCTTCTGGAAATTCTTGTCTCTGGATGTAATTCATGATATCGTAATACCATGGTTTTTCATCAGGTTCTCCAGTCACAGCCATACAGTAAGCCGGCTTTGTTAGGACTTCGATCTTCAAGGGTTCTACTTCTACTCCACCAGTCACCTGTAGCATGGATGACAGCGTAGCTAGCGTATCAGCGAACTGATTGTGAGATCTCGACAAGTATTCGAAGGAAATGTCTTCGAACTCCTTTATGATTTCTTCGAGATATTCATGGTATGGCACTAGCTTGGTGTCTCTCGTCTTCCATTCTCCCAGAGTTTGCAGAATAATCAGAGCAGAATCACCAAACACCCTCAACTTGGTTATCCCCATTTCCACTGCTGCTTGAAGTCCGAGGATACAAGCTTCGTACTCGGCTATATTGTTGGTACATGGGAACACCAATTTTGCTGCTACTGGATAATGCTGCCCATCTGGGGATATTAAGACTGCCCCAGTGCCGGAACCAGTTAAGTTCACGGCTCCGTCGAAAAACATAGTCCACATATCTTCCTTTATTACTAGAATGCGGTCTTCTGGGAAATATCCATCATCATCCGAGATTCTAGGATTCTCGGCTAACACATCAGCAATCACTCGACCTTTGACTGACTTCTATGGCATCATCTGGACATCAAACTCTGAAATCAAAATCTGCCATTTGGCTAACTTCCCTACCAAGGCCGGTTGATCAAGTAAATATTTGATGGGATCATTCTCAGTCACTAGGAGAGTCTGGTGATGCAGCGTATACTGTCTCAGCCGATGGAGCACCCATACTAGTGCAGCGCAAGTCTTCTCGGCTTCAGAGTAGTTCAATTCCGAGACAGTGAACTTCTTACTCAAATAATAAATGGCTCGCTCCTTCCCGTCTTCGGGACCTTTCTGTGCTAACATAGCTCCCAAAGACTCGCTATGGATCGTGAGATAGAGAATCAGAGGCTGCCCCGGCACTGGAGGGACTAGCACTGGTGGTTTCATCAAGTACTGCTTCAGTTCACTAAATGCTTCTTGACAATTATCATCCCATTCCACCTGAACATTCTTTCTTAAAAGCTTGAAGAAGGGTTTAGCAGTCTCGGAGAGCTGGGAAATGAAACGGGCTATATAATTCAGTCTGCCCAGGAGGCTGCGTACTTCTTTCACGGTCGATGGGGGTTGTAGTTCACATATAGCCTTCACTTTGGACGGATCGATTTCAATGCCCTTACTGCTTACTACAAACCCAAGTAGTTTGCCCGACGTTGCCCCGAATATGCACTTGGCTGGGTTGAGACGGAGTTTAAACTCACGGAGTCGGTCGAACAACTTCTTCAGGGTATCAACATGACTCTCTCCGGGTCGAGACTTGGCAATCATGTCATCGACATATATCTCAATCTCCTTATGCATCATGTCATGGAAAAGAGTGACCATGGCGCGTTGATATGTTGCCCCGGCATTTTTAAGGCCGAAGGGCATGACCTTATAATGAAACGTTCCCCAAGGAGTAATAAACGCCGTCTTCTCCTTATCACCCTCCTTCATTCTTATCTGATTATAGCCCGAGAAGCCATCCATGAGAGAGAACAGCTCGAACCCAGCAGTACTGTCTATCAGAACATCTATGTGCGGTAATGGAAAGTCATCTTTAGGGCTAGCCTTGTTCAGGTCGCGATAGTCGATGCACACCCGAACTCGGCCATCTTTCTTCATGACTGGCACGATGTTAGCCACCCAAGTAGGGTATCGGGTGACTTCGATAAATCCCACCTTCAACAATTTCATGACCTCCTCTTCTATCTTCTTCGAAAGTTCAGGTTTGGTTCTCCGCAGCCTCTGTTTCTTGGGTGGCATGCCGGGGTTAGTAGGCAAGCCATGCTCCACAATAGAAGGGTCTAATCCTGGCATGTCGGCGTACGACCAGGCAAAGACATCCTGGTAGTCTTTCAGCAATTGGACCAGGCGTTTGGCTTCACCTTCGGGAAGGGTTGCCCCTATCTTCACCTCCTTGGGTTCTCCGGAATCACTCAAGTTGACAGCGATAGTTTGATCTACCGTCAGAACTTTAGGTCTTTCATGATGCTCTAGGTCGCGTTGAATATCCGAGGAATCGTCGAATTCATCGGCATCATCGGGATCAAGCTCGGCGGAATATAATTCACCGGATTGGACCGTTCCCATACCCTCATGCGTCACAAGATTGCCCCTGAAACATAAAGCAGCGGATTCAGAAGGACAAACAGGGCTAATCCTCGCATTTTTTGTAATTTTTTCTGTAATTTTTTCTGTGTTTTTGATTTTCTGAAATTCATTTCGAAATAGTTTTAACATGAGGAAACATGAAGAAGCCCAGGCCTCAGAATTCTCCTTGGACTATATTTTCTTTTATCGGTTGGATATCATCACCGGGCTGGTTTGATATACCTTAACATGCCCTCAAAAATGAGAATAAAACTTTGTAATTTCATTGATTTTTGAAATGAATTACAGTTATTGAATGGAAATTGCAACAATCAAAACCTAGAAATGAAAATGCAAACAGCACCCGAAATGGGGCAAATCCTAGAAAGCAGTAAAAATTCCCACGCAGGGGAGTGTGCGGAAAAGTAAAGATTTTACTCTTGTGGGCCTGTGCCCATTCCCTCTAACGGTCCTTTCTCGACAGCTCCAATGAAGACGTCGTCGAACAGGGTAGTGATTCCCTCTATCGCATCGTCGGGGTCTTCTATCTTTAGATCATCCATACCTCCCCATCCGTCAGGGACAATGTCGCGGGAATCCGAATAAAAGCTTGGGGGTGCCGAGTACTTCACATAGTAATCAAACTTGCCACTCGGTTGCCCCAGCGTGTCGATCACCTCTTTCTCTTCATCAGCTTTAAACGTGCTCTCTACGATCTTTTCATCATCGGACGCATCTTCAAGCGGAGGCATGTCTTCAGGCAGGGGATCGAGCTTGTCCTTCCCGGTGTTCAACATAGCAAATTCTTCGACGATCTCGGAGATAGTAGAAACGACGCCGGTGTGGTCAGCATAAACAATCAACCCAGCTTCTACCATCCTTGAGATTCTTTCTCTCATAACAGCCAGGGAAATGACCTCGTTAGCCGGGTAATAACCGGCCTTTACCAACTCACCATAGACGTCAGTGGTGTGTACTCTGACGTTCTTGATTCGACCAGCATTGAAGCTGAATATGGCATTCACATTGCCCGCGTGATCAGGGAGCGGGTTACTCTGAACATTCGGCTTGGCGGACTGGAATGAGAAAGCCTTCGTGTCGAGAAGATTCTGGATTTGGTGCTTGAGGGCGTAGCAATCGTCGGTTGAATGCCCCAGCTCGCCCATGTGATAATCGCATTTCTTCGACGAGTCGTAGTTATAGAACTTCTCAGGATTGGGCCGCTTTGGCTCGGTAGTAAGCAAGTCTCTCTTCCGGAGCACCGCCAATACTTGAGACAATGATCCAGGGAGGGGGGTGAATTGCCTCTTGTTGTTCCTCCTCTGAAACGGTTGACGACCCATGTTTTGGTGCTGAGCTTCTGCTACTTGAATTACCGGGGCAGGATTAACATTCCGCCGGCCCGGTTGGGTATAGGTCACGTTCACTTCAGGTGTTGGCTCTCCCTCCTTCCTTGTACCAAACCTTCTGGTCAAGGAAGACGGCTCTACAAACCATCCATCTTTCAGCCCTATCTCAATCTGTTCGCCTATAGGGATGAGCTGGTTGAAGTTGTCAGCTGGAATGGCGACCATTCGATTACGGTACTCGAACGGGAGAGTTTTGACGAACATCCTCTTCAGCTCACTGTCAATAGGTTCTGGGACAACCTGAGCGGATAAATTCCTCCACCTGATGGCATAGTCTTTGAAAGACTCGGTCTTCTTCATTTGAGCGCGCTCGAGATCATCACGAGTGGGAGCGATGTCCGTTATGAACCGGTATTGTTTGAGGAACGCCTCACTGGCCTCCTTCCAGCTTTTGAGGCTATTGATCTTCTTCATGAGGTACCAGTGCAGAGCGGGGCCGGTCAAGCTTGCTTGGAATGCATGACTCATCAGGAGTTCGTTGTCAACGTACGAGGTCATCTGTACGTGGTACAACTGCAGGTGGGCCTTCGGGCACGTGGTGCCATTGTATTTGTCGAAGTCCGGCATCTTGAACTTCTTCGGGATTTTGATTTGGGAGTACATGGACAGATCAATCGAGGGCGAATCCTGCGAACCCTCTAACTGCTTAACTCTCTCCTCGAGCTTGTGGACCCGTTCGTCCGGCTTCGGTTTGTCGACAATAATCTGGACAGGGTCATCCTCCAATTCAGGCATATCATCATCCTCCTCGACATCAACATTCTTCGCACTTGTATGCTTCGGGACTGATACTTCAGGGGATGCCGGAACAGGGACCGACCGAAGAGCCTTGATCTCAGTGGTCATTTGTTGCATGGCGACGGCGAGTTGCTTAATCTGGTCTGCCATCCCGTCAACACGTTCCTGCAACTGAGTTTGATCGGCCATTCTAGTTTTTGACCGTGTGCGAATAGGTGATCGTGAACGGCCCGTAGTTACCTAATTTCAGAATGAGACAGGGCATATATAAGTATTGAGCAAAAATCACATGCCGATCCATGACATTGGTCTAGCCGCTTTGAATTGAAAAAGACATCTTTATTGAAATGATGAAAAAGTTTTACACCGACTGATGACTGAATTAAAGACAAATGACCCAGTTCCTAAACAAAATTTAAAACTGAAATGGAAATGAAAAAAAAAAATAACATCAAACTTTGACTCTCTTTTTATTTAGCTTGATCTATAAACATATGGGAAGCGACATCCTTCTTCAGCTGCTCATAAGCCCGGGCTATCTTGGCTGCCTTCTCTTCAGCTTCCTCGACCTTCCTTTTGAGGCGGTTGTTCTCTGAGCGATTGGCGGACTTGAGAGGCACCTTGGGTATCGTCGGGCGTATCTCCTGAGGGATCTTGTGTCGTCGGATGTACTCGGTCGTCGCGAAGTAGGACTTCTGCTCCCCTTTGAGCTTTCCTTCGGGTCGGGCTATCTTTAACACACGACACTTCTTCCACATTTTCTGGAGTTGAGCTATGGTCCCTTCATGATCTTCACTCTGATCGGAGAAATCGGCACGGAGGAGCTCGGGTTGTAACGCCGGAGGGAGCCCCTGAAGAATCTGATACTGTCGGGAGACTCTGGCGGGGTAGTACTCGATTGCGCCAGTGAAGCCCAAGAGTGGCACCGGTCCGACACCATTACACGTAAGCCGAGCTTCCTCGACATTGAACCAACTAGCATGCCATTGGAAACCTTGGGGTCTAGCATTTTTCATAAAAATGATCCACTCGGAATAATGGTAATCCGGTGCGTTTTCTTGCTTTTCTTTGTAGTTTAAAATGGGATAACTAGAATCACTGAATTCGAAAATTTTAAGTAAATCGCCACACCCTTTTATGTGAGATAAAAACCAGATTTGCAATAACTCAATTGGTGCATGAAATGACTTGTCATCATTTTGCTTGAATTTGGTGAGAGAAATGAAGGTCTCTGCTAAAATGGTGTTGACAAAATTCTTTTGAAGACAAACTTGTTGGACCAGCCATGCAATTGACGGGCTACATGCGTTTTTACAGTGAGGAAAAATGACGAACCCGAAAAATGCTAGTAAAAAGATTCTGCCTTTTTGAAAAGGTTTGGCTTTTTCAAAACATTGACTTAGGAATGAAAAGGGACATGACCCACGGTTTGCTTTTAAAACTTTTTCTAAATCTTGTTTTTCGACACTCAGAAATTCAGCCAACATTAATATTGAATCAATTGCCAAAGGTGGTGAAACTAGTTCTGACTCCAAAGATTTTCCAATGAGCACACTATATTCTTCCAAAGTCGGGGTGAGCTCATGCTTACCGAATATAAAGGTGGATGTCTCGGGACACCAAAAATGGGCTAATGCTCGAACGAGGCCGGTACGGACTTTGACCTCCAGTAGGGGGAGTAGCCTCCCGATGTGACCCTCGACTAGCTTGCGGTTGGTCGGACTGAGTAGACTCCACCAGGCACGGAGCTCGTCCTTAGGAGCATCGAGAATCCGGATGTCTGTACCTCCCATAGTGTATAGACCAAGACTCACGACCGACCTAACGTCATGGACCGACCAAAGAAAAAGACGAAACATAAATAAATTGCGAGATAAGGGTTGAAGAAAGCTTACTTCACCGGGTAAGGAAATGGCAAACACATAGACATGCGCATGAAATGTGAGGTTCGATTTCTACCTAGACTCTGGCTTGCAAAATGGAGACGAGAGGATTACCGAGCTAAACCAGTCATGGTGGTGGTTAGGCTAGGATTCCCCTGACTCCGGCTTGGTCAAAGAGCCGACCCGGGTTGAGTGGAATACAACCGTGGTGGGTACTCAATGACACCTTGAAAGAAAATTCGGGACCGAGGAGGGCGACCCGTACCAAATGGTTTTGGTCGGGGTGTCCACTGTCTCAGTACCATCCTAAACCTATGCCGCCCAGGTCCGGCAGCGGGTAGTGTGTGCGGTGTAGTGAAAATGTAAGGCATGCACAGCAGGTTATATCAAACAGCGCTTCGTGCATAAATTAAACCATACATTCAACCACCTCCCTGCAAAACAAGGGTTAACAATCACGCCTCCCCTTATACCTCCCATACTGCAAGAACATTTAACACCTTAGATGTTAGGGACGTACCTGGGATCCTCGCTGCCAAACAAAAAATATTTTTCAAATGAAAATTGGCCTAAGTCCACTAAGAGTTTTACTCAAGTCCCCAGCGGAGTCGCCAAGCTGTCGCGACCCTAAAAAAATTCAGTTCAATTTTCTCGGGGCTAATGGATTATTAAGATTGAACTTAACTCGGGCCCTCCCAAGCCCTACCAATTCGCAACTTAGGGTTTAAGTTCTTAACATGCAAATATTTTCATGCTTGGAGTCGCCACTAATCAATTTAAGGTAGGCTGATTAGAAACCTAAATAAAACATAGGGAGATATGTTTTATTCCTACGAACCAGAGATTCTAAGCCCGGGGACTTGATTACGCTAGATCTAGTCTAACGCCCTTTCGGTACCTTTTCATTTCAAAAATATTTTGGCAGGCAGTTTGGATCCATTTTAACTTAGTCACTAACATGTGAGGTGTTCATGCGGGTGCGCAAACCACCAATTTAACACCCAATAATCAAAGCATTAAATAAATTGCAAGCTTAGGATAACAACTTACCTCGAATCCAGCAAGCATCTGCATTGTTAGCGAAAAATCATACAGACAATCCTAATATGATTTCTAATTAACAAATCAATTCACTCCATTTCCTTTTTTGGATTTTCAATTATTTAAATGAAACTTAGTCTAGATGCAATGACGTGCAAAAAATATGACATGCGAATTAATGCAATCTAGCATGCAAACTATATGACATGCGACGACATGACTTAATTCTAATGACAGATGCAATGATATTTTTTGTATTTTCTGATGAAATTCGGAATGAAAATATGCCTAAATTGACATGCAACCTAATGACTTCTATTTTTGGTATTTTCTGTTTAAAATTCGAAATTCAAAAATACCTAAATTAACATGCAAACTATGATGACTTAATCTACCCTAGAATGATTTCTTTTTGGGATTTTTTATGTAAAATTCGGAATTATAAAATTGCTTAAATTAAAATGCAATCTATCCTAATTTACCCTAAAACAATTCACTCTCTTTTTGGGGTTCTCTTGAAAATTCGGAATTATAAAATAACGTGAATAATCCGTTAGGATTAAAATAGTACCTAATTTAAATTAGGAAACATGCCACGTTAAGTCCTAAAATTAGATATTTATCTTATCCCTTGGGATATATTCAAAATCTAAACATGCAAAAATCCTAACAAAGCAGAATTTTTTTTTGGGTTTTTTTTTATTTGAAAAGGAAAACAATTTAAACGAGGATAACAATCAAACTCAAATTAACCACGCGATCCGCCAAATTCGTTTCAAACTCGGATTAGGCACAAAAATCAAATTATCGGTCATATCTAAAGGGTTATAGATATTAACGGATAATTGATTATTCAAATTTGGAAAGCGAATTAAAATCATTATCGTATTCAAGTGATTATGAATAGGATAATGATTTTTCCGTACCGCCGCGTATCGGACTTTAGGGTTAAAGTCAGATAGTCGTCCCGATACGTTGCTAAATTAGGAAATTTTCCTAATTTGAATATTTCCAAACATTGCGGATATCTAGAACATTATCTAAATATATCTAAAGATCATCCAGATAATCATGCAATATTCCAATCGACTCAAACTAGGAAATTAAATATTTGAAAATATATCGGATAATATCATTACCTAATTTACCGATAACTTCCAATTTTGAAACGTCTCGGGATCGGGATCGGGATCGACTGCGGATTGGGATCGGGATGACGAGTGTCGGCACGGCGAGGGCGGCGAGGTCAGCACCGATGAGGCTCACGGCACGGCCGGCTGTTCCCGCGAACAGAGCACTGTTCCGGCGGGGACAGCGACTCACGGCGACAGGGAAAAACTCCGAATGCTGTTCCGGTGGGTGCTGCTCCGGTGACTGTGACGGTGAGGCGGTGGATCACGGCTGTCTGGCTACTGTTCCGGCGGGCTGCTCCGGCGTCGGGACAGCGAGGGATGCTCCGGCACGGCTGGGCGTGCTTCGCCGAGCACGGATAGAGGCGGCGGTGACGGTCGGGATCGGTCCGGCGCGGCGGGGCAGCTCACGAAGAACAGAACAGTGAAGCCCGAGGGGGCTGTTCCGGCGACGCTGTGAACGGCGGCTCTTCGATGGGGCACACGGCAACGCGGCAGCTTGAGGGGAGTTCCAGCAACAGCAGCGTCACGGCAGGGGTGGAGCAGCGGCTGTCTGGCTTGTTCCGACGTGACACGGCGCGGCAGGGGCGGTGGACGACGTGCAGCGGCTGCAGCTGGCCTCCGGCGCGGCGGTGATGTGCGTCGAAAGGAACCACCGGCGGCTGAGGACCACGGCGTGTGGTGGCGTGAGCGGCGGTGAACAGCGGCGGCGGTGCTGGGGCTGTGCTGCAGCGTGATGGAGCAGCGGCGCCGGTGAGGAGGCACGGCGTGCGGCGGGCAGCGGTGGTCGCACGCCCGACCTCTCTCTCACTCTAATTCTCTCTGAAAATTCTGATTTGTGAATTATGACGTCCTCCCTCCTCAAAAATCTGACCTAATGTTGTTTATATAATGTTAATCTAGGTCAGATTAGATGGGCTTAATGTCCTAATGGGCTAAGACTTGGGCTTGGGCTTAATTAAATCAAATGGGCTGATTTAATGTGGGCTTCTAATTAATTAAACAGGCTGAATCAATTAACTCAACATTACTAAATTAAGCCCGAATTAAAACAACCAAGCCCATTTGTCTTGAAATTCCGAACCCCTGCATTCCCGAACATCCCGTTCTTTGTTCGATGAATTTTAAACCCGTTCGCCATCACCAATCAACGTAAAATGCAATTAAAATAAAATGAACCTAAACTATATGTTATGCAATTTAAGTATTTTTATTTAGGGGTTAAAAATTTAATCCCTAATTTTCTATGCAAATTAAACTAAATGCTCGGTAAAATTTAGGTGTCAACAACGGGCTTATAAGAGATAGCAAAATAGAGGCAATTCTGTTTGCCAAGATCTTGGTGATGCATTTATAGACCGTGTTGTAGCATGCAATTGGTCGAAAATCACTCATAGCCGAGGCATTGGGCACCTTTGGTACCAGCATGAGAATGGTAGTATTAGTCTCCTTAAGCAATAAGCCACATTGGAAGAAGTCCTTTATAGCCAAAATAACTAAGGGGCCTACTATATCCCAGGAGGATTTAAAGAAATCCACATTAAAACCATCAGGGACTGGAGCCTTGCCCTTTACCAGCGAAAACATGGAGTTACGAATCTCAATATCAGTGATGTCTCTAGCCAGAAACTAAACATGATCGTCATTTAGGGCTCGCTCAGTTACTGCCCGTAAATCCGCCTCAGTAGGTTGGGTATTGGAGGAGTTAGCAGCCAAAAGGTTCTCGAAGTAAGATAGAATATGGTGTTGGACCAAGCTTGGGTCATTGAGAATAACATCGTCATCATCCAATATAGAAAGGATCCGATTGTGGATGTGTCTCTTGTTAACGAAGTGATGAAAGTAATTCGTATTATGGTCATCTTCCTTTAGCCATTTGATTCTCGACTTTTGCTTAAAGAAAGATTCCTCTTGGATTCTGAGAAGCGAGAAATCCAGGAGCTGGTCTTTTTCAAGACTCGCTAAAACCAAATTAAAAGGGTCAGCCTCAAGAGCGTGTTGAGTGGAGGCGAGAGCTGACCTGGCTTGGGTCGTGCGAGAGGATATCTCAGAAAAAGCTTCCCTGTTCAGTTGTTTCAGGCGTCTTTTAAGTAGCTTCAATTTCTGACAAAGCACGAACATGAGAGAACCAAAGAACCGGGTATCCCACACCTGAGTGACCAATGCTGAATAAGATGGATGAGACATCCAATAGTTAAAGAACTTGAAAGGCTTCCTGGCATAGGTAGGAGGCGCAATCTGACGATCATCGGGGTATGATCCAAGACACCGGGGGCTAAGAAATTGGCCTCCGAGAAAGAAAAATCTCTGCCCCACTGTTCATTTATCAGGACTCGATCTATCTTTCTTAGCTTACGCCGAGTACCCAAGGATGTAGACCAAGTAAACCTATTACCAATGTATCTAAGATCCTCAAGGCCTGCTTGGTCTAGGCATAAACCGAACTCCTCAAAAGCGGGGATCCAAGCATTAAAACTGCCTATCCTATCTGAATCATAAAAGATAGCATTAAAATCACCCGTAACCAGCCAGGGGGCTAGTAGCTACAGCAGCCCATGAGCGTTGGGCTGGTAGCTGCTTCGGATCCTAGGGATTCTTGGAAGTCGCTAGCCCTGCAGACAAGCTTCGACTTGAGGTTGGCCCCTGATTTACATGGTGTTCCGTAGAGGTTCCCTTTCCATGTGCCTCATTAATCCGTGGGTTACCCGAGTAACGACTTCGGCTGCGTCCATGCCTATCATGTCGCTGTGCTTGCTGAGCCACAGCAATGGATGTCCCTGCTTCTGCTGAAGCATCAATGGTTTTCAATTTCACGGGTTCCACAGGAACCGTGAGTTGCGGGGTAGCTTCAAAAGTGTCAGCTTTGGCCATAGAAAAAGCTTTAGTCGTAGAAAAATGTTTAGTTGTACCCTGCATTTGCTTAGCTTTCGGACCAGGGGCCTTCAACAGAGGCTCCACTTCATAAGATGTGGGATTTTCAGACATGAATTCCCTTATACGAGTTTAGCCATTTAACTATTCAGAAACCAGCACTTCAATCCTTAGATCAGCAACACGCACCAGAAACAAATTCCAGAATGAAACCCAAATCTATTCCACTGCCCAATAGAAAGAGAAGCACAGAGTTCACAACGGACTGGCATCCCCAGGCACTAGAATCAGAGGAACCAGTGAGTAAAACCACAACCCAGCAAACGCAATAGAGAGATTCCAGACGAAACCCAACAAAACCCAACTCTGTTCCATAGCCTAGCAGAGATTAGAATTTGGGAAACACTATGGATGACCAAATAAGAACTAACTGGCGACCCCAGGCTCTAGATATCAGAGGAAAAATCCAGTGAGTCAAACCCACAAACCAACAAGTGCCTCAGAAGAGTGCCGGACGAAACCCAGAAGAAACCCAGATCTATTCCACAGCCCAGCAGGGAGAAGAGATCGGGAATCCCAACGAACAGGAGAAAGTGTAATTACTGGCAACCCTAAGCACCAAATCTCAGAGAAATCCAGCGGTTGGATCGACTAGGAGCTAGGAATCCAACCGGATGAGCATTCCGCGGGCGAGAGCTTCCGAGAGAGAAGCTAAACAATACCAAAAGGGAATAATACCAGAGGCAGGTGAAAAGTATGCTTTTGTAGTTATTTTTTTTGGGTAAGGTAAGTAGTATATAACTTTTCAGAGCATAACTTACAACAAAAGAGGCCGAACAAAAAATCTCGTACCTGAAGGGACAAAGAGTGTCCCGACCGGTACAAAGGTGTTGTGGCTATTACAGAAAGCACAAGGCTCGTAAAACAAGAAGGCTAACAGGCAACCAACAGAAAATACAACACTGACTACAAGAGGATGTCAGCTAAAAATGGAGTCAGAAATGTCCCAGCTAGCTTGGACCCTTCTATTCCGAGGATTGTCATGGACCGGCTTGAGAGAAAGGCCTTTGTCTCTAACTACCTTGTCAAGATGGTTGCGGAGAATAGGCATATGATGAGTGCCGTTCCTGAAAAGAATATTATTCCGTTCACTCCAGATAAGATGGCACAACACCCCAAGGGCAAACCAAGAGATACGGTGATGAAAGCTATCTCCACCAATAACTCGAGTACTCCATCGAAGGGTTTGTTGCCAAGACCCATTACGCCAAGAAAGGTGACATTTAGTAGCCCAATAACGCACTAGTGAACCCGTAGTAATGCACCCAAAGAATAAATGATCAACCGAGTCTGGTCTAAGATGACAAAAGGCACATAAACCTTCAGGAATTCTATGATAGTTCAAAAGGAGCACCTGCGTAGGAAGCCTATTAAGGGCCATCAACCACATCAAAAAACTGTGGTGCGGTGTAATATGACCGTCCCAAATGAGGGAGTCCCAAAAGACCGCTTGTCCTCTTGCTCGTACCAATTCCCAAGCCGAGGTAAAAGAGAAGATTCCAGACGAGTGTTCCAGCCATACAAAGTGATCTGGCGTGTTGTCAATAAGTGTGGGGAGTGGGGACGCCTAAGAGTTGAAAGATTGCAACACATTGGACTGGTGTCAATCCTTTGAGAAAAACTCATAAACCGAGGCCGACCGTGGGATACCCGAACAAAAAATATCCCTATCCGAGAATATCATATGAAGTGGACCTTTGGGGTGCCAAGAATCAAACCAGAAGGAGGTGGACTTACCATTCCCTATTCGCCATTTGAATTGCAAGTGGAATGACTGGCGAAGGTCCAGTATCTTTTTCCATGTCCAGGAGCATATGGTTGAAACATATGCAACCTAGAAATTTTTGGATTTAAGGAAATTGGAGTGAACCCATTTACACCAAAGGGATTCTTTACCCGTGAAAAGGATCCAAATATGTTTGAGCATAGCCGCTTGGTTGCAGTCAATGAGCCTACGTAAGCCCAATCCACCTTCATGCTTGGGGAGACAAATACGACTCCAAGATACTTTGGCACCACCAACCCCTAGATTAGGACTTTCCAAAGGAATTGTCTGAGAATCAGTTCTATTTTCGCTAGGACCGATCGAGGGAGGGTGAATATAGAGGCCCAAAAGACATGTATGGCGTGGAGAACAGACTTAATCAATTGTAACCATCCTGCAAAGGAGAGAAACCGTTGAGCCCAAGAGCGAGCTCGAGCCGTAATAATATTAACAAGCAATGCACAATCAGCTTTACTCAATCTAGAGGCCGAAATAGGAACGCCAAGATATCGAAAGGATAGCCTGCCTTCCTAGTATCCAAAGGAATGCAATATATGATCTCGCAATTGGGGTGTCCCTCCTGAGAAGAAAACTTCACTCTTGTTGACGTTCGGCTTGAGGCCAGACCACCGAGAGAACTAGTCCAGGGCATCCTTCAATATTGTGGTCGAAACCAGATTTGCTTCCGCGAATAATAGGACATCGTCGGCAAAAAACAAGTGAGTCTGGTTGCCTTACACCGCCAGAAAAATTTGAAGCCTAGGCGCTGCGTTTGGGCATTGAGAATGCCGGTGAAGACTTCCATGACTAGGATAAATAAGTAAGAGGAAATGGGGTCCCCTTGACGAATGCCTCTACCACTAGAGAAGAAACCATGGAGAGTCCCATTGATGGCAATTGAGAACTTCGGGGTAGTCACGCACTCCATAAGAAGCTTGATAAATACTTGGGGAAAGCCAAAAGCTTGTAAGGTCAGCTGCAGAAAACCCCAGTCAACAGTATCATATGCCTTTTGAAAGTCTACCTTGATGGCACATTTAGGCAGATAAAGTTGGTGATGGAAGCCATCAAAGAGCTCTTGGGCAAGTAGTATGTTGTCACCTATTCTTCTCTTTTTGACGAACGCATTCTGTGGAGGGCTAATGATCGAAGGCAAAACAAATTCTATTCTGTTAGCCAATATCTTGGTAATGCATTTGTATAACGTATTACAACATGCAATAGACCTAAAGTCATTCAAAGCCAAAGCATTGGGAATCTTAGGCACAAGCGTAAGTATGGTGGCATTAGTCTCCTTAAGAAGGGTGCCAGAAATGAAGAAATCGTTGATCGCCAAAATGACCGAAGGGCCAACAATCTCCCAAGCTTCAAGAAAGAATTCAACATTAAATCCATCCGACCCCGGGGCTTTGCCCTTAGGGAGGGAGAATAATGTGTTCCTGATTTCCAATTCAGAGACTTGTCGGGTAAGGAACTGTACCTAGTCCTCATTGAGCGACCGGCCAATCATGGCCTGGATATCCTGAGACAAAGGCATTTCCAGTAGAGAACTAGGAGCGAGTAAATCCTGAAAATGATTGACAATATGATTATGGACAAGAGTCGGTTCAGTAAGGATAGATCCATTGTCATCTAACACCGAGATTATATGATTGAGGACATGTCTTCTATTGACAAAATGGTGGAAATACTTAGTATTGCGGTCACCTTCTTTCAGCCATTTGATCTTGGATTTTTGTTTAAAGAACGATTCCTCCTGGATCCTAAGGGACGCGAAGTTTTGGAGCTGATCCTTCTTTAGAGCAGCCAGAGACAGGTTCAAGGGGTCCCTAACAAGAGCATCTTGAGTTATATATAAGGCCTCTCTTGCCTAAGCAGTGCGCCCTGATATATCCGAGAATGAGTCCTTGTTAAGTTGTTTGAGTCTTCCCTTGAGAATCTCCAGCCTGCAACATAAGATGAACATAGGCGTTCTAGTGATCCGGGTGTCCCAAGTCTGAGTGACAATAGGCAGAAAGGAAGGGTGAGACATCTAGCAATTAAAGAACTTGAAGGGCTTCCTGGACGGAAAGGGAAGCTCAATTCGAATGACCATGGGAGTGTGGTCGGATACCCCTGGGCCAAAAAATTAGCCTTCGAATAGGAAAAGGTGCTAGTCCACTTATCATTCACAAGGACTCTATCAATCTTCCTTTGTTTCCGGGTGACACCAGAAGATGTTGACCAAGCAAATCGATGTCTAACATATTTAAGATCATCCAATCCAGCTTGATCTAGACACCATGCCAATTCATCAAATGCTGGAATCCATGCATTGGAGCTGCCCATTCTATCCGAATGCTCACGAATGGCATTAAAATCACCGGCAACCAGCCAAAGCTCATCAAAAACAGCCATACTAGTCTGGACAAGATCAGTCCAAAGGAACTGGCGAGCAGTAAACGTATGCTCCCCATATATAATAGATACTTGAAAAGACTTATTTAATGCCAGCAGATACATACGCACATGAATAGCTTGGGAGGATTCCGAGCAAACATCCATTTGTACTTCCCGAGGATTCCAGCCAATCCAAATTCTACCTCGAGGAGAGGAATTATAGTTAAAGGGCGAAGACCAGCCCGGTAGCAGCCCCGCAGAGATGCTATCAAAAGAGCTTGGGTCGACCTTAGTTTCTAAGATACTAATGCAAGAAAGGTTTTTAGATCTGACTAACGATCTAATCTTAGCCTGTTTTAGGGGGGCCATAAGGCCCCTAATATTCTAGACAGTAAAAACATATGTATAAGAAGGGGTAGAATTACCTCTTCTTAGGGCCACCCCGTCTCCTCGGTTTAGGGTTGGCCTTCTTAGTCGTAGTAGGACTGTTTCGAGGAGTAGGTAAAGCCGTTTCAGTCGCCGGGGAGTGGGGAGGTGACTGAGGGGGTCCTGCTTGAGGGTCTCTTCCCTGGTGAATCCCGAGTCCTGGTCTGGTGTTCGAAGGGGCAGGGGAGGGGGGCTGAGAGTCCTCGTCTGCATCGCTACCCACATTGCTGGCTGTATCAGCTTCAGATTCCTCTGAATCAGTTAGATCATCCGAAGATGTAGGAGAATTCAATTCTAGAATGGGAGGAGGCTAGGGATCTACCGGGGCAACAATGTTCCTAGGAGTAGGAGGAGTCTGCCCTTGACTTGAGGAAGAAGTCTTAGCTTTTGATTGTGTCCTAGCCTGCCTTTTGCCTACAGTTTCCCATTTGCCTTCACCTAATGAAGGAACATCCTCTGTCTGAAAACCTTATGACTGATGCTACTGTATAATAGAGAGCTCTTGACTGGCAATAGTGCATTTGTAGCCACAAGTACCACATTTCGGGTAGGAAATAGGTCTCCATTCATATTCAACCTTAATGGACCATGTATCATCATTCAGAATGACATCAACCGAGTCAAGAGCATTCTGAGCTGCTTTAATCTGAACACAGACTCTGGAGTAGGAGATCATTCTCATTCTTTCTATTTGCACATTAACATACAGAGGCTTACCAATGGCACTAGCCACCGTACTAATGCCAGCAGCAGACCAGAGGGCATATAGGATATTCCTCAGTTTGACCCATACCGGAAGGGACTCATGTTGGTCCTTCTTCAGTTTGAGATCCGGATGCCATTGCTGCAGGATCAAAGGAACTCTAAGGATCGTGAGGGGACCACTGTCCAATATTTTCCGACGAGAGGAGCTATCCGAAATGTGGAGGAAGAAAAACCCATCCCCATTTGCAAGAACATCCATGACTTGTGCCCTCCAAATGTTCCTGACTGCATTTTCTGTCATCTTGAACGGGAGTTTCTTACCCACGAAATAGCCCACAAGGCATTCCTACCATTTCAGGTCCATATCTCTAAGAATCTCTAGAGAGATTCTAACAATTGGTTTCCCATCAACAACAGAAGGTGGGACATAGGAGAGGTTGTACCCCTTCTCTGTAGATTTTGCCATAGCAGCCCAGGATCGTTGGGCAAGTTGAGGACCTTGTTCCGGGGTTGGTATTTTCGTAGGTGATTTCCCTTTGCTATGGCTTCGCCTATCCTTAGCCAAGGCTTGGCCTTGCTGGTGACTTGAGGATCCCCCACCAGTATAATCAACACGAGTCATATTGGAGGCATGCCTCACTCGACTACGCCCTCTATGCTGATGGTGCTGTTTTGGAGCATCCGGCCGGACAGAGGTGGAGCCGCCTATATTAGCTTCAATAGATCCAGATTTCAGCTCTACAATAGCCTCCGAGGTGGCCTGCATTGCTTTTCCAGGCACGCGAACATAAGACCCAAGCACTTGTTTGGACGGTGCCTTAGACTGCTTAGTACTCGCCACAACCAAAGACTTCGGCCTAGGAGGCTCCATAGGATTAGCGAGATGCCCAGCCATGGAGATCCTTAGTCCGAACAATCCATAGAATAGGATGGAGCAGAACAGAGTGAAGTACGCCCAACAGAATCAGGTATCAGCCAACAATCGCCTAACACCCATACTCAACCAATTCTAACGAGAGAAGCTTCAGAATGCAGGAGACCAGGCAATATATATCAACCAGCAAGACTGTAGACGGCACCAGTCAAGAGACGTACAGGCGTTGTATGGCTCCCAATCCAGCCAAATGAAATCGCGGGTGCATAATGAACTCACACCAGTGAGCGAACGAAGCCCCAGATCTAACAGCTAGGCTGTTCACGATCACCAACTAAGAATCATAACGGTTCAAGGGATATGAACTGACAGGCGCAGCAAGGCTCCAAAATGCAGAAGAAACGAATGGACGGATCATCCAGGGATAGAAGAGGGGCCGCAGTTCATAAAACCAAGAAAATCCCAAAAACCAGATCTGAAATCCAGACTGCACGAAAGCACCAATCAAGGATCCGAACGGTGCAAGGGGCGTACTTTAGAAGGAGCTACACAGCCCCAAAAACCAGTAGAAATGAGCGGATGGATCGTCCAAGAGCATCGAAGAAGCCGCGAGTGAACAGTACAAATCGCACCACCAATGAGAGAGAACACCAAGAGAACCAGGTGAATAGTGCAAGGGCTGGTGAAAAGTTATACTTTCGTAGTTATTTTTTTTTTGGTAAGGTAAGAATATATATTATTGTTGACACCTAAATTTTGACACGTCATTTAGCGTAATTTGCATACAAAATTAGGGATTAATTTTTAACCCCTAACCAAAAATATTTAAATTGCATAACATATAGTTTAGGTTCATTTTTAATTTAATTGCATTATTGCATCGGACCGGCGACGACGAGCAAGCTTAAAATTCATCGAACAAAAACGAGACGCTCGGGAATCCAAGGGCCCGGGAATTTCATGTCAAACGGGCTCGGATGTTTTTAATTTGGGCTTAACCTAGTCTGTTGGATTTAATTAATTAAAGCCCAAGTTAGTTCAGCCCATTTGTGTTAATTAGAGCCCAAACCCAAGTTTAAGCCCATTAGGACATTAAGCCCATCTAATCTAACCTAGATTAACACTATATAAACATAACTAGGTCAGAAATTAGGGGGGGACACGTGAGAATTTTAGATCTGAAAATTTTAGAGAGCACACACAAGAGAGAGAGAGAGAAGTTGGTGTTGTCATCGCGGCCGTGTCGCACCATCGTCCTCTTCGCGCGACGGAGCCACCCTCCGAACACAACGCCATCACCACCGCGCCACCGCGACGCGCGTCCCGATTGCCTTCCATCCTCCACGCTGCTGCACGTTCCGGTTCTACTCCATCACCGAAGCATTGGAGAATTCCTGCAGACTTCACCGCTGTTGCTTCCTCGAGGTTCCTCGGCAGAATCCCTACACCAACGACTCTGCTGCTGCTTCACGTTGACGCCTCCACAGCCTTGAAGGGAAGCTGTCCAGCCCACGTCTTCAGCAGCTACAGCCGTGAAGACCACCCATGCAGTGAAGTCAGAGTCTTCAGTTGAAGACTCATCCGCTTTGACTCCCTCCACGAAGCCGACCCTACGATAACGTCCCCATGCAAGCAGGTCTGGCGATGAAGACGTTGAAGATCCATGGTCTGCGGCTGCTCTCTACTCTTCCACGTTGCTGAACAGCCTGCACCAAGAAGACGCCGCTTGCTGTTGCTGACTCCACTGACCAGACAGAGGAGCTCCTGCACGGTCAACCGCATGAAGACGTCCTCGCTTTGTTCAGTCCATGCAACGAGCTGAGGATTCGTCCAAGGCGTGGCCTCGCTGATCCAGAAGAAGTCAGACGATGTCCTGCCCTTCACGGTCTTGAAGCGAAGCCACGACGTCCAGAGAAGTCAGCGTCCCTATTCGGTCTTCGCTGCTGCTGTTGCGGCTTCCTTTATCACGAAGACCTGTTGTGAATCGCAGCAGCACAGCCAAAACGTACTTCCCGGAGATCGTCGTTGTTCATCGCGCTCCGGAGCCCCACCGAACGGCTGCCGGACAGCCTTGTTGCCGCTGTTCACGCCCTCGCCGGTGTCGCCGTGAGCCCACCGGTGTTCGTTCTTGTTGCCGTTCCGTCATCGGTCATCGCTTGATCCGCGATCTCGATCCACGATCCCGATCCCGAGCCAATTCGAATTTGGTAATTATCTAAATTAGGTAAGATGATTATCCCGTAAATTTTCAGAATGTTTTAATTTCCCGATTTGAATGTTTTGGAATATTGCATGTATATCCGGTAGATGTCTTAAGATAATGTTCGATATCCGCAATATTTGAAATATTTAAATTAGGAAAGTTTCCTAATTTAGCAACGTATTTGGACGTCTATCCGACTTTAACCCTAAAGTCCGATACGCGGCGATACGGGAAATTATCATCCTATCTATAACCACTTAGATACGATGATAAATTTCATTAGCTTTCCAAATTTGAACTATCAATTATCCGTCAATATCTATAACCCTTTAGATATGACCGATAATTTGATTTTTGTGCCTAATCCGAGTTTGAAACAAATTTGGCGGATCGTGTGGTTG
>JASUUB010000023.1:0-92999 GCA_031216185.1 Syzygium aqueum | reverse complement strand
TACATGATAAACTCCATACTTTTGAGTTGATTAACTGTTGGTCTGTTGGGAGAACAAGATCTCTCTGCTTGTTCTGTAATCTAAGCATTGATTGTCGTTCTCATCTAATATTCGAATGTAGTTTCTCTAATGAAGTACAGAGGAAGGTCTTAATCCTGTCAAACTAATCATTGAATCTCGCTGTCGTCTAATTCTCGATGTTTAATCTATTCAACATTATCGTGTTCTCTGTTAAGCATAGTTTTGAGAGTTGCCTTGGTCTCAAAATAAGATTGGCGCCAATAAGCATTGTAGGTCGTGTCTTGCTTGGAATCTAAGTTTGTGAAAACTATCCAGCTAGAGTAAGGTTTGTTTGAGGTTGTGCTTATTGTTGTTTTTTGGCGTGTAAAGTTGCATGTTTTGCTCTGAAAACTATCCAGTGACGGCAGACAGATGTCAATTTCAACCCTCTTCTTTTCGGGTCCAATTTTTATAAGGTCCAGTTTCTAAACCTTCGCATTTCTCCAAATAGTTATCAGAGGAAGAAGCACAATTGCTGAAAAAGAGTAGTTATAAGATTGAAAAGAGAAATATTAATTGACTAAGATTCGAAGAGAGACTTACAACAATTTCCTTTTTTTTTGGCATTCATCGTAATTTCACTCGGTTACATCCGTAGGAAATTCGACCTCCAAATTCGGACTTTTTTCTTGTAGTTATTCGGCATAATATCATCAACATTTCAATAAAGAAATTGTTTGGAACGGTCGGTGGTGTTTGTGCGTGGGCTTACTTTTAAAAGCGCGTTTGCCGATGAAGACCTCTTCCAAGAAGAAGCCCTACGTCTTTGCAAGAAAATCCAACTTGTGAAACCTGTTCTCCTTCGCCTATTTCTTTAGGACCATTGAAGGAAAGTTCTTGAACATTTTGAAGGACCCCATAATGATGGTGGTCCTTGTTGAGGGAGTCTTATACACAATCTATGGACTTTTGTAAACTTATTGAGTATTGGAGCATTCACGCAAAGTAATAGATGTCGATCAACTATAGCTACCCGACTTCATCGGAATCTTCCAGTCTTATGATTATTCAAATCCTATCACGATTGTCGTTAGTTGATAGAACTAATACTTCCTATGCATGCGTCCATGCAAAAGTTATCACTTTGCCTTGAGCGGTCTATCACTTTCAATAATTATAAAATCCCTATCAATGGATGGGCGAAGTCTCTAGCTTCAAAATAAGATTGTGCGTTGTGACACATTGATTGTCTTATACATCATTGTACTTCTAGGATATGCCATTCCTTCCAGCTTTGATGAAGACACATGATAGATGTTTCAGAATTCAGAGCTAGGTTTCTTTTTGCATTTGCAGGTTATTGTTTTCAAGCAATCTGCGAGTAAATTAGCATCTCCGAATGAAAAGCTGATTGGTATTAAAGCGGGTGGGGGAGAGGCGAACATCATTTACGTTATGGCCTTATCTTTGATATTTACACATGACATGTCCAAGATTTTTAGCTGCTCCATTCCAGCTATGTGAAGGATGGACTGGTTTTAGGGCAGCTCTCGGGACATAGATTTACAGTCACGCTACGGTAGGAATGATGTCACTTTTATGTGTGGTTGCATTAAACCTTTCTTAGTTATAAGATTCGAACCTAAAAGTAAAACATGTACTGAGATAATTCCCTAAATGCAATCTTAAACTAAATGGTATCAAATTAAAAATATTCCTAAGATGCAACTACCTAAATTCGATTTCAGTTCTTTATTTTTTGAATTTTCATTTTGTACTTTTGATTTATTTTTTATTTTTTGAGGATTTAAGAGACCAACTCAAAGCAGGGATGTCAACATGATGCAGTGAAGATTTAGCTCAAAATACTCACTTCTTTACATCAAAGAACGCGACTTTCATCTATGCACTATTTTCCAAAATGAGAAATAGTTGACAGCAACACTGGCAGGAGACCCAACAATGATTTGCATCAATAACAGAATCGCAAGAATCTGAAGAATCAATGATTTGCATCAATAACTTCAATCAGACTTCACAGTGAATTCATCCCAACAGCCTACATTGCTACCCATCCAGCATATCACGTCAATAATGAATTGCTGATTTCCACAAACCAGCAAATATGTCAATAAATCCGGGATGTCATTAATGAACTGTCGCGTTTGAATTTGGATTCTCAGCTTAGTTTTGCATTCTAGCAGATTGTTGCATTCCCTCGTCCAATTCTTTTGTTATTGCTGTTCTCTGTCTCATCCGCCAAGGTTCTCTTGATCTGGCTTGCCTTGCAGATTACATTGGAATTCCAATGGTGAAGTTTGTCCCAACGGCCCGGTGACCTATGGAAAGGTCTATATACCCTTCCTTCACCGTCGCCTCACCGATATCGAGTCTAGGAGAAGTTGCTGAACGGGGACCCTGGACGTGAGATTTCTCGTCATTGTAGAGACGAAGGGACATGCTGCTGCAGGCTTTCTTGTTAAGATCTTGACATTGGTGGAAACATTTCCATGATTCGTTGGCTCTTGAATTTCTCACGGGATTTCTCACACGAATAGGTGGGTATATGTTCTCTTTCCCTGTTCAATAAGTGTCTGTTTTTCCTTGATGTGCAATCCACTAGATGAATATGAAGTCTGGACTTAGCAAGATATGACAAATAAATAGCAAGACAAGTTTCTGTAACATACCAGCAAATGTGCAAGTATAATCATGAAGAGGCGAAGTGCTCAGGTCTTCCATACACAACACCAGTGCTTTATTACGCTAATATCGATGTCCTTGATAGGTTGACCCAAGAAAGCTGCATGGCCGCATCAACAAAGTTCAAGCTTCAGCCATAAATGAGACAAATGAATGACGAGAATTGGCAAGATATACATACACACATTGTACCATTGTTACCTCTTTAAATTCACGCACACAAAAATTCTAAGGAAGCAGCAAAAGACAAAGCAAACATAGACATCCATATCTGTTCATTTCATGGACGAAATTCCATTAACAAAGCAAGCAAACACACCCACTCATTACACGCATTCAAGTAGTCAGTCTACAATGATGCATCCTCAAGTCCCTAAACTTCAGATTATGTCAACCTGTAGAAAGGAGAAAAGGAAACGTTCGTAAAGTCTGGCCCCAAGTGGTAACATGTGGAAAGACTAAAAAACGAGTGAGTTCTATTGGAAAGTTAGAGACAACAAGTAATAATAAATGTATCTAACTCTAACAGCATCCAAGAAACTGCAAAACCGATGATTCGTATCGAAAACTTCAATCAGACAACCAAATAAAGTACCACATGAGTGAATATATAGGAATGCCCCACGGTTGGGAACTAATGATCCGCTATGTCTACAAAGATGCTGTGTTTATCTAAAACAGAATTGCAAGAAACTGAAGAATCAATGATTTGCATCAATAACTTCGATCAGACTTCACAGTGAACTCATCCCAACAGCCTACATCACCACCCATCCAGCATATCACGTCACTTATCAGAACAACACACTTCCAAAGAAAAACAAATCGTATCCGAACTACAAAACAACAAATACGTCCACAAAGATCAATTCGACAAAGACAACCATGTATGAAAATTAGCTCCATTACACGACAGTTCTTTGGTTTTATGGGCCAAGTACTCTGAATGAAACCAGCTATTTTCCCGGTTCCAGTGATTGAGACACTTAATATGGAGTAAAGAGTACCGAAAGAACAAACGTCAAGAGAAGTTTCAAGCTCCCTGGAGCACAATTACAGCTTCAACGAGACAGAGAGCCAGAATCACGAGAAAAAGAGGGAATTTCTGATGAGAAATCTATCCAAATCTTCACACAAACAACCCACTGTGTCCAGCATCCACAACCAGATGAAAGCAGCACAATGTAACATCAGCCACAACGTCACTAATCAAATTCAAACACATGAATGACCCTGAACTGAATGGCGATTGGACGTGATGAGAAACCCTAACCTGAGATGGATTGCGAGGAGCCGGAAATCCAGATTCCAGCTCCATGAACGGAGTTGTCACACCGGAGAAGCTCTCTCTCTCTCTCTCTCTCTCTAGAGCGAAGCGGTATTACCAATGTGTTTTATTAGCCCTCGAATGATGACAATTCCAGTTAAATCTCGCAAATTATGCTGTATTACAATCTTCTAGGGTTTCAAGTTTCTAGATGAGTCCGAGGCAAACGCGGGTGAATCTCCTCAGGACAAGGCGCGACAGGGCAGAGCAGAGCATCAATGGCTAACTCTGCAATCACTTGCATGTTGCCGGCAAGAAGGATGGCCTCTGTTTCAATTTTGACCGAAGGGACAAAAGGGTCAAACGCGCTGACTTGGGGGATGTTAGTTGGGAACTCGAGGTCATCGCTTTGACAAGCTTGTCCGACCAAAACATTACGCAGAAAAAAAAAGCCGAATCATCCAAGAAAATCACCTGATGATGGCAGGAAGAGGAAAGCGTTCGGGAAGTTCCTTTGCAACCGCGTCATTCTAGACGCCTGAATCCGCACGATAGACAAGAACGAACACCGACTCCGGAAAACAGAGAACGGTCCGCAACGATGGAGAGAGAAACCGCAACCGGGATAGCGGGGGCGAACTCGGAAGCCGCTCGGTGCAAGCGAGAGGCGTCGTCCACGGAGGAGTACTCTTCCTTCATTGGCTCTGCTCTTTCGCTTCCAGAGTGATGAAGCAGACTGGTAGAAAAGAGAGGGAGAGGGAGACGTTGCAGGGCTTCGTGCATTGTCTGAATTACAACGACGACTCGGAGACTTTTCAAGAATTGCCATTCGATCTGTTTGAACATGTTCTTTGTTAAGAGCTTCTCAAAAAAAAAAGGGAAAATCACGGATCTACAACGAAATCATCCAAAATTATTGGTATCATTATCTGAGTATTAAATGATTGAACTTTCGCGATAACGCGCGAGCTCGTGTTATTACACAGACTAAAGAATGTCATATATGTTGAATTCACATTCACTACATTAGCCCTCTCCATTATATATGTAAATGGATGGAGTACTATTAGCATATTAGTCAACATAATCAAACGGATGTGAGTTTCGCTTTTAATCCCTATGATAAGATTTTAAAGCATTATTTCTTTTGATTTCTAACTTATTGCACCCTCAGTTATTATTATTTTTTTGGTCAAACATTGCACCCTCAGTTAACTAGTTAGTAAATGCCGATACTCGTTAGAATGGCTTGAATTATCATTTGACTTCACCAAAAAAGGGCACATGCTTATGCCTGTGCAAAAAATAAAAAAAAGACGAGTATAATCTAAATTTAATGGATAGTACCCATGATAAACTTTTAATTCAAAGAGATTGAAAAAGTGAAAAAAAAATTGGGGTTGCCACTAACTAATTTAAGGCTGGTTAGGAGCTAAGTGAAGCATGGGAGGACGCTTCATTTAGGCAATTAAAGATTGTAAAGCGATCAACATGCATCCATATATACAATGAGGAAACCGATGCAAGTGAACTATTTTAGTGAGCTGATTTCATTACGGAAGCTCTCTGTTAAGAACACAATGGGCAATTAAACATTGAAATGCAACAAATTTCTCTAGGCAATGCTATATATAAAGAAAAGCATGACCTCACCGCTTATTTCTTCCAACAAGCATGCACACTGATCTAGCTTAGGAATATCATCAAACTCATAAAATGAAACACTAACCAAGACAGATTCGCAGCCAATGTAAAATACAATCAACACAGCACATTCAAGGCTCTCGTGATAGCTTCAGACACGATCAATTTTCATAGCGACAAGATTCAGTTGGTGATGGGGTGTGTCTGCAGTGAGCATGGATCGATTCCCTTCGCTCAGCTTCCCCTGTGCATGCGCGCTAGTTCGTTTCCAACGTTCAGTGCGAGCGAGAGAGAGAGAGATAGAGAGAGAAAGAGAGAGAAATGGGGAGGGAGAGGCCGGTTCCGACGAGGTGGACCGGGCTCAATTCAAATCTTTTTGGGTTTCTCCGAATTGGGCTTAATGGGTTTTATTAGAATTTGATGGGCCTGGTGTGGCCTGGGCTACTCTTGTGGATCTGATTGGCTGAGGTCAATTAGGCCAGGTGCTTGATGGGATTGACTAGTGGTTTGGGCTTCGCCTGTGGTTGGACCGGGCTGGGCCAGAACAAGGTGATCAAACGGGGCTGGAGTGATGGGCTTTGACGGACCCGGTGCTTCATTATTTTTATTTGTTATTTATTTTTATGATTATTTTTTATTATTTAATAATATGTTATGTTTTACTTGTTGGCGAAAAATCCAGATCTCAACACCGTCGTGACGTAAATGGGCATTTTCCAAAATATTTCGAATAATCAAATTGAGATGGCAACATTTTTGTCAATCCAAATTCGATGAATTTGATGAGTGTCAAAATGCAACAAACTTAGAACTCTCTTCCATAAGTTGGCAAATATGGAAAATATATGTAAATTGAGTCTTTGGGTAATGTGATAGAAATAACTAATTGAAGCGTAAAAGCTATATGAAAATTTGCGGTTTTCAGGTAAGATCTAGTGTAGAATCTAGAGATTCTGGAAATGTCATTTAATTTTCTTGGATTAGTGGACGTAATTTATGCAATGCTCACTTGTGCAGTAGTGCATATATGTTAGGTGTGTTTTTCATGTAGTGGTAGTTAGATGTCATTCTCTTGGATTAGTTAATTGAATACTTGTGGTTTCGGGACTAAAAGGATGTAAAACACCAAATTGCATTTGGTCGGTCGTTGTCGTCATCATCATTGTTCTTACTCTCTTTCAGCATTATGTTGGGCAAGTATTGAAGTAGCAATAAATGCATCGTGGCTCATTGAATAATCTTAGCAAGATTTTTTCGGTAAATCTATAATTCGGGGATGGACTGGACGGCTTTTAGTCAATCCAAGAAAGCAGGAAATGATCGTCGAGACATAAAAACTTGAAAAAATGTGGATCTTGGCAGAATAGGAAATGTCACTGCCCAATATAAGTTGCCAATGATGAGGACACTAGAATTACAGGTGGAAGAGTTTTTGACACTCCAAATCTCACTTAAAATAGGAAAGAACTTGATATGTAAGTTGAAACCCACTCCCAAGAATCACCACCTAAATAGTTTTCTAGGGAGATTGGCCCATGTTGAACGCTCTAAGTCATTACATGTGTTCATTCACATTGAGTAAAATTGTGTCACCATGTAATGTTAGATGGAGCAAAATAACGATAAGAAATTAACTAAAAGCTGGTCCTACTCTAGCACATTAGAGAGTTAATGCTAGACCCTATCGATAAAGGATCCGGTCTGAATGCGGACCGATTGGTACTATTTTTAAGGCGGCGGGCCTGACCCACAAGCCTTGCAACCTTGAGGTCCTTGACCAAGCCAATCCCTATCTCATGCTAATGGTCTAAGCAGAGAATAATAAGAGCACAAGAAACATCGCACCAAACTAAAAATGAGAATTATTCAATTGCATCGTTGCCAAACGCCATGTCTTTCCTTGGGCTCCTATAAAGTAGCTCGCGTCATTATCTACTAGTGAGAAGTGAATAATTCAACTTCGGTTGCAACGATCATAGTTTTCATTTCCAAGGAAGGCTGTTTCTGAAGTGCTTTTCTGTACAAGTTTAGTGAATACTTCAACTTCGACATGCAAGGCCGTGCATAACGTGAATTACATTCAGAGAGAATTGCTCATTGAGTGCTTGATAGTTGTTAAAATTTTGGTAAGATTTTTGTAATTCCTTTGTGAGATTTAGTGATTGTTTCGTAAGGAATTGACTAGGCTAAACATTATGTGAATTATGGGTGTATTTGAGGGCTAAGGAAAACACTGAAAGTATTTGAGTGATTTGAGCGTGATTACAACCTCTGTTATATCATTTGATTGATAGTGAAATCTTGTACTGCTCTCTTTGTGGAGTAGGTCAAGCCGACTGAGCAATGTAATACGGTATCCGATTTACTTTTATGTATTCTGATTTATTATTGTTCGATAGTTTTTTTTTGCAACAGTAATCAAGATAAATGTACTGCCATGTAGATTATTTTATTACTAGTTTGACTTATATGTATTTTCTTATGTTGGCCTATTTTAGTGACTATCTACTATTAGCTAAGTCACGATGAAATTTATAACATATTTAAATATTTTTACAGATTATATTTTCTACAGTAATGAAATTTAAATTCTAAAAGGTAAAATGTATGCATTGAGGTGTAAACTTCAACCGATCTAGCGCAATCTCATGGGTCAAATTCTAGTTGTTTTCAAAGCAAGAGCAATTAGTCGGTCCATGTATTCCTTCACTTTACTTAATAATGAAATATCCATTTTCAAAAAAAAAAATTGGCCATACATGTTTTGAGGAAAAGTTAGTACAATAAAACTTTTATTAATTGATTAATGAGCACCCTAAAGTAATTCCTTTGAAAAAAAAGCCGTGGTTATTGGGACAACGCGTTCCACACGCCTCCTTTTTAGCCGCAAATGATTCTTGACATTAGTGTTACTTTGGAAAAACAACAAAAGGAGGACACATTACTGTCCTCGGAGGACCTGTAGGGTACCGTGGACCTTATAATGGCCATGTGAACCACGCATCGTATTAGCTGCAAATCATTCGCGACGTCAATGTTACTTTGGAGACAAAAAAAAGCAAAAGGAAAAGGAGACACTATTATCCTCTAAGGACCTATAGTGGATGGGGGACCTAATGATTGAGTCTTTGATGTTTCATGTCCGAATACAACAACAGATGGACATGCAAGATGTGAAAAGATCAAGATGGTCCTAATTTCATAAAAGTTCATCCAATCAAAGGAAGCATGGCCATGTGAAACGCGCTGGGTCTCGAGCTACAAATGATTCGCGACGTTAGGGTTACTTTGGGAAAAAAAGCAAAAGGAGAAGTAGACATTGTTATCCTATAAGGACCTGCAGTGGACTATGAACCTTATTCGCGTCCAAATAAAACAAGAGGTGGATATGTGATTTGGGAATGTAATCTTGATACACGTGGTCACCTCAAGACCCAACCTTTCTTTTTTCATTCCCATGATAGTAATAAATAGTTTAACTCTAGCCTTCGCAGGTTTCACAAGTAACATTGCTCGAGTTAGCTCTTAGTTAGATGGTAGGTTAAATCCATGCAATGAACATTGACAATAAATGCATCATGGCATAATGAATGTGACATCCACGATTCGGACCCCTAATTGACCAAGGGAGATGGCCAAGAAATAGGTATATGGATTGACCCTAGGGTCGGTCATAGGCCAAGTGATCTGGTCAAAATGGGCAACCAAAGGATTGATTATGGTTTGACCGAAGGATCGATCTGGGAATGTGTAATGGATCAACTCATCATTTACACAATCGATTAGAGTAATTCGATCATGAAATGACCATTTGACCATGAGAGTCAGTCGTGGGACAATCACGCACCGAGCCGATAGATGGACGATCATAGATCGATGCCACTCGGGCATGAGCCAATCACAGGTGATTCCGCTTGGTAATGCACCGATTACTGGCGACCATAAACTGGTTTTGTGCAATTGTACGTCGGTCACGGATTGTTTCCACGTGACTATATGACAACTGAGAGTTAGCCATGATCGTTAATGCTTAAACAAGGACTGGTTGCGAATCGGCTATGGATCATTGCGACGAATCAAGATAGGCCATGGACCAAGCTAGGAGCACTATCGCTCGATCACGAGCCAGGCTTAGTGCCAGTCATGCGAGTTAAGCCCTGTGCCTTACTGTGTGCCAAGCCTCGTACCCGATCGGCTAGGCAAAGGCTAGGCCCCATGCCTAACCGAACGTCCATTCCTGTGCTCGACAGTTGTGCCAAGCACCGTGCCTAACTAGACCAGGCTCAGTGTCCGGTCAGGTGCTCGACAGGCTAGGCCCAGTGCCTGGCACTGCGCCGGTTCAGACCTGGCTTGCGCCTGGATTGCCCGATTAATTCGGTCTTGTGCTAATCAGCTCGGATGTTGGTCCAGCTAAGTTCAGCTATTCTCGGGGGTACTCCAACCCTAAACCTCAGTTTGAATAAGATGTTCGATCGTGTATGGTCATGTAAACCCTCGAATACCTTGATTTGTTTACAAAATGCGGGGTAATATTTAGAAGCCTAGTGCCTAATAGAAAGGCAATCCATTGGCTTAGGCAATTTGTGCCAAGATTTTAGTCTTTTTGGAAGACTAGAAGCAAGTCACACGCCTAGGATTTAGTAGGCAAGAAGACAAGTTGATTTAGTCAAGTCAATGGATTTATTAGAAACTTATCTTGCAAGTTGGCTAACTTACCTTGCAAATTGGTTAACTTACTTTGCAAGTTTGCCAGCTTATCTTGCAAGTTGGCCAATAATAGAGACTTTTCTTACAAGATGGCTAATAATAGAGATCAATCTTAGGTGTCCCATAATTAATGAAAGTCATTAAATGAGAAGGACACCTCATGGATTCTAGAACCATCCTCCTCTTAAAGGAGACTTAGAGAGCAAGTTAGAGAACCAAACTTGGAGAGCAAGTATTAATTGCAAGAAGACTATTGATCCAATTGGAAGGGGTAATTATGAGGGATTTGCCTATAAATAGAAGCATCCTCCTCTCATTCTTCACCTCTAGCTCTCCTCTCCTCTCCTCTCCCTTACGCTACTCACTCTCTAGGCCGCCCTCTCTCCTCTTGGCCGTGCCCTTGCCCGCCCCCGTGGGCGTATCACGTCATGTTGCTCGGTTCACCACTAAGCCACCACAAACCACGATTTTGGAGGGTTGTAAGTAGACCTACTAAACTTTTGTTAGGGCAATGTGTTAACTTAAATGAACGAGTCATGTCTTTATTGTGCTTGTGTGGTATAGTAAGTAGACTTACTAAACCTTGGCTAGGGTAATGCATTACGTTGTTGGGCGAGTCATGTTCTTTTTGTGCTTGCATGAATCTCGTGGTTTGTGATTGTTTGATATAAGCTTGCCATGCATGTATATGCATTTGTAAGGTTTTCTCATGTATTTAGTATGATGCGTGAAAGCACATTTGGGCCACGAACGAGTCTCGCTTGGTTCGGATTGGCATCGAGATATGTCGGAACGAGCCTTACTTGGAGGGTCGGTATTGAGGCATACCCATCCAAGCCATGCTTGGTGTAGGTTGGCACTATGACCGGTCAATTCGGATCACGAACTTGGTTCCATGCTTAGCATGACTTAAGATTTTTTAGGATTTATAGCATGACGCTCACTTCGTGTGAAGTACTCAAGTTGATATAATGCTTGTTGGCATGGTCACACGAGGAAAAAGAATAGACGTCGCCCTTGATTGGGGACGTTGCCTGATTAAGTTCGGATGAATAGCCGTCGCCCTTGATTAGGGGGCGTCGCCCGATTAAGTTCGGATGAGAAGCCATCACCCTTGGATTGGGGGATGTTGCCCGGAGAGTTTCCGGAAGAACTGTACCAACGATTGAGATAATGAATCCCTCGTGTGCGTTCTTTTGGTTGAGATGTTAATGCTCAAATAGAAAGGCAAATTGAGATCATCTTATGGACAAAAACGAGTGTGTTTGAAGCATCTTTGCTGATGATCTACTATTAATTGATGTGGCTATAACATGTACTTTGTTTGACAGCAAGGCGTCCTCCTATCTGAAGTTTAGTGAGTTTTACTTATTGAGTCCTTGACTAACTCCGTTGTTTTTCAAATTTGTAGGCATGGAAGTCTCACACCAGCTTTGGGAGTTGTAGTCACGCTAGAGGGGATAGGAATTTCCCTCAGCCTACGCGGATACATGTAGTGTGTTGAAAAGGGAAAAAAGGGCAGTAGAAAGGAGCTTGCAAAATACACTCATGTAATATATATGCCATCCTGTAAATATAAGATTTGTTCATGGTGCTTGTCTTAACCTCGTTGTTTGTTTGATTGTCTCGAGTTTATGCTTCCGCTTGTTCGTAACGATAAGATAAAATTGAACGGGATGTCATGCTCTTAATGAGAAGATGAAATAAACGGGACAACGATGCGCCTTGTGTGTCGCATTAATAATCCCGAGGTGAGGATATGACAATGAATCTTAGCAAGATTCTTTTTGGTAGATCTATGATTTGGAAATGGATTGGACAGCTAATTGAACAAAGTGGCAAATGATCGCCATAATGTGTAAGCTTGAAAAAGTGTAACTCTCGGCAAAATAGGATATTGCAATGCCCAATATGAGTTGACAATGATGAGAAGACTAGCATTATAAGTGGGGGAGTTTGTGATACTCCAAATCTCCCATGAAGTAGAAAAGAACTTAAGATGTAAGTTGAATCCCATCCCCAAAAATCACCACCTAAAATCTTTTCTGTGGAGTTTGACCCATGTTGAATGCTCCGATTCATTATATGTGTTCATTCAGATTGAAAAAATTTGTGTCACCACCATGTGATATTCGACAAAGAATAATAATGATAGGAAAGTATCTATAGCTCATCCTATTTTAGCGCATTAGAAAGTTAGTTACAGACCTGACTGATAAAGGATTCGGTCTGAATCTGGACCGATTGGTATTATGTTTTAAGGAGGTAGGCCCGACCTGCAAGCCTCACGACCTTGAGGTTATTGACCAGGTCAATCCCTATTCTGTGATACCGGTTTGAGCAGGGAATGATAGGAGACGACATGTTAATTAGAATTGCAAAAACATTGTCCCAAAATGAAGAAACGTCAGGCCAAAATCAAATTAGAATTACTCAACTGCATTGTTGCCAAATGTGGCATGTCTTTCTTTGGGCTCCTACAAAGTAGCTCGCGTCATAATCTAGTGAATACTTCAACTTCATTGGCAACGATCATATTTGCCACTTCCAAGGAAGGCTTTTGTGTTTTTGTTTTTTTAATCAGAGGGGCAGGCTGTTTGTGGAGTGCTTTTTTGTACAAGTTCAGTGAATACTTCAACATGAAAGGTTGTGCATAAGTTCGTTAATTACATTCAGAGAGAATTAATCACTGTGTGTTTGGTAGCTGTGAAAATCTTGGTGAGACTTCTGTAATTCCTTTGTAAGATTTAGTGATTGTGGCAGGCAAAATACTATATGAGTTATTTAGTATAATTAGGGGTTACAAATTTGAGAGTGTTTGAGTAACTCGACCGTGATTATAACCTCTATTGGATTACTTGATCTTGTTTTTTTGGTCACTAGTATCACTTGATCAAATGAAATCTTATGCTGGTCTCCATGTGAACTAGGTCACCGAGCTACGTAAATCTGGTTTTCAATTTACTTTTCTGTTTTTTGGTTTATTTTTGTTATTTGTTTGTTCTTTTGCAACATAAATCAAGATAATCGTAATGACATATATTTTTAGTTTGACTTATATGTATTTCCTTGTATTGGCTGATTTTTTTTTGTCTATCTAGTATTAACTAAGGGCGAGCATGATACCATTCTATTCATCTATTTTTCTATTTCTGTTCCCAAGAACATGTTTGGAACATAAATCCGTTTGGTAATGCAATTTCTTTTTTTTTATTTATGGAACAAATTTTTAATCCAAAAATAGGTTTGAAACAAAAATGAAAAGTAAAAATTCTATACTTTTCCATTTTTTGAACAAAAAAAGAAATAAAAACTCTTGTCATCACTCGCTCTGTTCTCCAGCCACCCACTGCCACCCCCTCCACATAACCCCATCCCCCCCCACACCCGGCGGCAGTCGCCACTCGTCGCTGGCAGCCTGTCAATGAATGGAAAAGAGCGTAAGAGGGAGAAATTTTGTGTCGTTATCAAATTAGTTTCTGTTCTAGGAAGAGGAATTTTATGTCGTTATTAAATGAGTATTTCTATTTAGAAACCTGTCTAAAGAATAGAAGTAGAGAAATCTATTCCAGAAACAAAATGGTTATTATTCGTGCCATAAGTAGCCATGACATTTGTAACATATTTAAAAATTTTGCAAATGATCTTTTCTACAATAATAAAACAAATTCGGAAAAACAAAATGTAAGTGTTTTGTGGTGTAAATTTCAATCGATCCCACACAATTGCACGGGGCAAATTCTAGTTGTTTCGAAAGCGAGGGAAATTAGTAGGTTCATGTACATTTTCACTTTACTTAATAATGAGATATCCATATCCAAAAAAATTGGTCCTATATATTCTGGGGAAAAATCAGTACAATAAAACTTTTATTAATTGATTAATAAGCACCCTCATTATAATTCCTTTTAAAGACAAGTTGTGGTTATTTTGATTGAAAAACAGCGTGGTTATACTCAAGTTTTTTCATGTCCAATCAGACGTTGCATGACAAATAGTGACATTAGTGTCACTTCTGGAAAAAGCAAAAGGAAAAGGAGACATTTCCTCTGAGGACTCTAGCGGACGATGGACCTTATTACAATTGCTCCTTTTTCGTGTTCAATCAAACTTCACGTTTCTGTTGGGGAATGTATGTTGGGTTATGGGTCATACTTCATTGCAACAAAAAGGCACGGGAATCCCGCTGTAATAGTGAATCGGAATAAAAACTTTGTATCTCGATTCCTTTTTCTCGCTTTAATTATCTATTTTCTTGTGATTGTGCACCGGATCCTTACAATTGCCATGTGAAACGCCCCATTGTTTTAGCTGCAAATGATTCACCTCATTGTTGTTACTTTGGAAAAACAGCAAAAGGGGAAGACATTATTGTCATGTCCTCTAAGGACCTGTGGTTCTTTTTTTATTTGTTCTACTTTAACTCTAAATTCATTCTCAGACTTTTGTCCTGTCTCTTGTCGGGTGTAAGAGTGAAAACCCAAATCTGAAACTACACGTTCCGACCCTTAGCCTCCCATGAGAAGGTAGGAAATTGAACTCCCCACCTCTCTTCCCAAGTAGTAAGAGTGGCCATTGGAGCAAACCCCAGTGATTGCATATGTATCTTCTTACATGTGAAACGTTGCCACTTTATTAGTTGTAAATGATTCGTGACATTAATGTTACTTTGGAAAAACAGCAAAAGGAAAAGCAGACACTATAGTGGAGGGTGGACCTTATTATAAAGAGTTTTGCTACTTTGTGTCCGAATAAAACAACGAACATGAGAGACTTGAAAAGACCAAAGGTGGCCCTAAGTTCATAAAAGTTCATCCAATCAAAGATGGCATGTCCATTTGAAATGCACCGCGTTTCTAGCTGCAAATGATTCTCGACATTAATGTCACTTTTGAAATAAAAAGCAAAGGAAAAGCAGACATTATTGTCCTCTAAGGACCCGTAGTGGATTTGGACCTTATCCGTGTTTGAATAAACCAACGGATGGACACGTGAGACGGGAAAAGACCAAAATGATCCTAAATTTGCAAAAGCTCATCCAAAAAAAAAATCAGGATAAGAACGATATCGATGTCATAGCTATTATAGGATACCCACTTTAGTGCTAAAACCTTTTCAAAGAAAAAATTACCAATTTAGCTTTAAAGTACAGATTCTAATGTAATCTTAAATTTTTCAATTTTGTTAATGTACTTCTAAACATTTGCGTGAGTTTTCATTATAGTCATTCAAGCCAATTTTCTCCTAAAATTGCTAACGTGATCGTTCAAACATCGTTGGCCATTCTAAGTGGCACGCCTATGATCTAACCTGAACAGATTTTAAGTATGATTAATCACAAACTGAATAGCATTTTCTTGTCAATAATTGGAGTTATTAGATTACCAATATTATGAACTTGAGTCAAGAATAAAATGTCTGGTGAAAACAAGGATAGAACAAAAGATTAGATCACTATTGTGAATCACATTTAATCCTACCCCGTTTAAATATAACTGTGACATCCGGAATTTTCGACATAATATTTATGTGATATCCAGAAATTTCTGTATCCGGTAATGATACTTAGACTTTAAAGCTAAGTATTATTAGTTTAGAATTCTGTGGACACGTAGAAATCTTAGTTTGGATCATAAATTTTGCGAGGCACGAAATATGATTTTCGTGAACGAAATCATCCCGAGTTCGGCATGTTGTGAATTAAAATACGTCAATGTTTATGTTATAATGGTGATTATTTAATTCACCGTCGTCATTAGAAATTGATGGGAAATATTATTGTTTGAACTCTAATAAATTAGTGTTAATAACTAGTTATTTGCTAATTGGTGTTAGAAAGAAAGGAAATTCTGTTTTTACTTTTAATTCCTCACTAAAGCTTCTCTTGAAGACACCTAAACCTCACGTGGCAATGGGAGGTTTAATGCATGGCCAAGTGTTCTTCTAAAATACGACTGTTGCTAATTTGACACCTAAGAACTTAAGTAATCATGACACTAGTGCATTAGTCATCAAAACATCTCCACTTGGCCGTAGGTTGGAGGAGAATTAGCCGCTTGTGACTCCAAGCAATCTTATAGATAACGTTACCCAAACATAATTCTTGACTCCGGTAAAATTCAAACTCAACTTTTATCTCGGTGATATCACTCTTCAAAGAAAAGTTCCTTCTATCTTTACGTCTGAACTTCAACCTGTCAAGAACTTTCACCGTGGTTTAAATTTTTGGGTCGTTCAGGTCACGTTCGAGGTAAGTGAAGATTCTAGATTTAACACTTTTAACTTGAATGGTTGTGATATGCTATTTTGAGGTGTTACAATAGTGAGAACATGGTAATATGTGGAATGGTTTGGTTGGTCTCAAGCATGTTAACGTGGGTGTGTTCGTTTCCTTAAAGCGTGGTATAATTGGCAAGTGCAACTATTAAATCTAAAGTGGAAATGATATTTTTGAGGTGATTGTTGAATTCTTCTTGCTAGTCCGATGCATGTTTAAAAAGGTAGATAATCGTTTTACTTAAAGTGGAGTACATCTGGTGAGCGGAGATGATGAATCAGAACTTGGAAAAGTCATATTTGTAGGTTAAGACTTAACCGTTGTTCGTAATATTTGTTTATATCTGAACTCGAGTAGACTTTAGCCTTAAAATCTGATTCTGTTTATTTCTGAACCCGAGCAGATTTTAGCATCAAAATTTGATTCTGTTTACTTCTAGACCCGAGCAAATTTTAGCCTCAAAATCTAATTCTGTTTATTTCTAAACCCGAGCAGATTTTAGCCTCAAAATCTGATTCTGTTTACTTCTAGACCTGAGCATATTTTAGCCTTAAAATCTGATTCTGTTTATTTCTAAACCCGAGCAGATTTTAGCTTCAAAATCTGATTCTGTTTACTTTTGGACTCGAGCAAATTTTAGCTTTAAAATCTGATTCTGTTTATTTCTGAACCCGAGCATATTTTAGCCTCAAAATCTAATTTTGTTTACTTCTGAGCCCGAGCAGATTTTACTCTCTGAATCTGAATCTGTTTAAATATGAGCCTGAGTAGACTTTATGAACCCAAATATATTTTAGTTCTAAAATCAAATGTATTTATCTTCTGAATCTGAAAGTATCTACTTGTTTTTCAGAATATACTCAGTTATTTGTTCAGACTTTGAATATACCTATATAATTGTCCAGACTCAGAAATACCCATTGCTTGTCCATATTTAGAATAACACTCAATTATTTGTTTGGACTTAGAATTTACTGTTTGTTGTTCAGATTTGCATCCAGACTCAATTCTTCGTGTGTCCAGATTCATATTCAAATTCAAGTTCAGACTTAATCCTAGTATATAGTGATTGTTGACACCTAAATTTCGGCGTATCATTTAGTGGTTAATTACATAGAAAATTAGGGATTAAATTTTAACTCCTAAACAAAAATATTAAAATTGCATAGCATATAGTTCAGGTTCATGTAGGATTGCATTCCGCATCGGATTGACAGTGGCAAGCGAGCTTAAAATTCATCATGTAAATCAAGCTCCGGCACCGAACGAGACTCGGCTCACTCGGAAGGCAATGGTCGAAAATCACACGTAAAAAGGGGTTGGTTGTCTTAATTTGAACTTAAATTAGCCCATCAAGCTTAATTAAATAAAAGCCCACATTAATTCAGCCCACTTGGAATTAAATGATAATTAAAGCCTAAACCCAAGCCTAAGCCCATTAGGACTAGAAAGCCCGACTAATTAATCTAGGTTTAAATTATAAATAGACGTTTATGTCTCATAATCTGGGGGGCTCTCATAATTTCAGATCAGAATTTTTGGAGAGCACAAGAGTGAGAGTGAGAAAGAGAGAGAGAGAAGGAGATCGGCGAATCCACCACCGGAGCACTGCTCGACGTCGCCTCAGCTCGTCGCCCACAGCACCGCTGCGCCACCGTTCCCGTCGGCGAAGCCACCGTCCGACGCCGCCTCGTACCGTCGCTCGGAGCCCACCGCATTGCTGCCCGGGGAGCGCCACTCGTTGCGCCTCACCGCACCGCCCGACGCCGCCGCGGCTCACCCACCGCCACGCCGCACCATGCGCCACACCGCACCGCCACTCGCCGCTATGCTGCTGCTCGGAGTCACTACGCCTCACCACGCCGCCGCTGCACTGCTGCCTACTATGCCTGCATCGCCGCTCGCCCACCATCGCCCCTCGTGACGCCGCCGCTGCCCCGGAGCCTCCTTCATTGCCACTCCCACCACCGCTGCTCTCTACCACACCGGAGTGCCACGTGTCACCGCCGTTGCCCCGCCGTGCTACTGTCCCCGCCATGTCATCGCCGCACGCCACCGCTGCTCGTGCACCGTTCCGATCCGCAATCCCGATCCGCTGCAAATTCAAATTTGGAAATAAATCTGTAAATCAGGTAATTATCTTATCCCTATTTGTTTTGAATATTTAATTGCCTAATTTGTGCTTATTGATATCTAATCTTTCATATTTAGATAATAGGCAATATTTCAATTAGGATTTATTTCCTTTTTTGAAATCTTAGATATTTGATCTTATCAAATTTGGATAGAATTTAGAATTTTCAAAATCCTTTGAATATAGCCAAGATATTTGAGATATCTAAATTTTTTCAACATGTGATCGATTAGGAAAATTTCCTAATCCACAACCGCACACGTGGAAATAAATCTATCTATCAGGCTTTAGATAGAATTATTTCCATAGCGGGTATTTTGAATTTTAGGATCGATCTGTCAGGCTTCAGATCGAAACTTAATTCGAAAGATTTAGCGGTTATATTTTTTATTTGATTTTAATTTCTAATTTTGATAAAAAAAATACCAAAAATATTACTCTAGAATAGATTAATTTCTTTAATTTAGAATTGCATATTTAGATAATTGGCATTTTTAATTCCGAATTTCATTTAAAAAAATACAAAAAATACTATGCCCGTCATTAGAAATAGGTCACGTCGTCGCATGACATATAGTTTGCATGTTAGGTTGCATTAATCGCATGTCAATTTTTGCACGTCATTACATATAGGTTAGCTTTCATTTAAATAAAAGAAAATCAAAAAGAAATTTCTGCACCTTTGAACTTTAAGTCAGAATCTTTTCAAAATTGTCAAATTGAGTATTTTTCCTGAAATTGGTACCGAAATGGCGTTAAGGAATTTAGCGTAACCAAGTCCCCGAATCTATAATTTCTGGTTCGTAAAAATAAAATAGTACTCCCGCTATTTTATTTAGGTTTCTAATTAACGTACCCTAAATGATTAGTGGCGACTCCCATTGAAAATATTTGCATGTTCACAATTGGACCTAAGTTGCGATTTGGTAGAGTTTGGAAGAACTCGAGCTAGGTTAGTTAATTTAATTGACCTAGTAATCCATTAGCCTAAGATCGAAATTCGATTTTTTTTAGGTCGCGACAGCTTGGCGACTCCGCTGGGGACAACTTGAATTTTTTGAAAATTTAAGGAGGACTTAGGCCAGAAAATTTTCGTAGAAAAATTACTCGATTTGACAAAATTTAATTGAATTCTCATTCTTAGGTGTTAAATGGTTTTGCAGGATGGGAGTTATAAGGAGAGTAGTGATTGGCTAACCCTTTGTTTTGCAGGCTTGGTGGATTGGAATTGTGATTTAATTTTTGTACTTTTGAAGCGGTGTTTGGATGTAATTGTTGTGCATGATTTACAGTATTTGCACCACACCACACACAACCTGTGATCAGACCTGGGTCACACCCATAGTTTTAAGATGGTATTTAGATGGTTCTTTAACCTTAGATGTAAGGTTTCGTTAAAGGTTATCCCATTTAGATCCCGAAAATTTTTTCAAAAAATAGCTCAAGGGTCGTCCTCATGCATGGAGGTTACAACGCATGGAGGTTGCCCTTGTCGACCGAACCAAGCCGAAGTGATTGGACCCGACTAGTCATGACTATTGTATGCAAGGCTGTGACTAGTCATTATGATTGTGCGCGAGACTGCGACATGTCGTTCCGTTCATCATTTCATTTTGCAAAAGCCTTTAGGGTAGATTGATTAAGATTTAAACTCATATTTCATGTGCATGTCTATGTGATTGCCATGGTCTTACCTGGTAAAGTAAGTCTTCTGAACTTTTATCTTGTAGTTTACTTATTTTCTCATTTTTTTTGGGTCGGTCCATGATGGGTCTAGATCGGTTTTCAATTTGAAAGTAATAATCATTGAGTCCTTTGAAAAAAATAAAAACGAAAGAAGGCTTTTTGGAGAATTTATTTTCAATCTGTCTTCATCTTCCTAGATGTGTCATAGGTCATTATTTTCACAAGAGGTTGTCATCATTTTTATAATAAAAAAAATGCTTTAGAGAATTTGTTTTCAGTTCATAGTTTCTAGGGAGTCTTAATTTTTTGTTTTCCTAGTTTTATAATTAGGGATTTTGATGCGTCTATTTCTTAGGTTATGTCTAGAGTGTTATTTATATTTCCTTGCTTAGAGCACTTTTCCATAAAGTCTCGTTCATATACGAGTATTTTTATGAATAAATGAAGAATGAAAAAAAACTAGAAAGCGTGTCATGGACCAACCTTGTCTTGACCATGTGCTTATTTAGTTCATTTCTCTTGAATTAGGTGACTATGGATCATCCACAGTTATCGATCCATCGCTCGAGCCTCGCCAAGGGGCAACCTCGCCAAGTTCCTTCGTTGTTGCTCCTCCGCCACCAGCCCCATACGTCGGCTAGCCGCCAAGCCGAAACGCCCCTAGCTGTGAGCCACCACCATGAGGAAGTTGATACTCAAGCTAAGTGATTATGGATCGTCGACCACCGGCCGTTCTCGCCTGGCCATGAGAGAAAGTGCTCAGAGTGAAGTGCCGAACCGCCTCGCTAATATCGAAAAGGACCTGAAGCAAGCCTCTGTCATTCTCCAACAACTCTCGAGGCAAACGGCGCATCTGTCGGACTTCTGAAATAACTCACCATGACCCGTCCCTTTCCTCAAGGGCCAAGGGTGATGATTCAAACGAAGCCCTTCAGCACCGACTCGAATGACAAAACAGTCGTACCTGGTAGTACTATTGAGTCCCCTGACCCTAGGGAGTTGAGAACCTTGCGTCCAAAATTTGTAAAGCATGAGCAAGGTGATCAGGATCCACTCGTTCCAACATCGCGGCCCCAGCAAAGCAAAGCACAACTACTCCCTGGATGTCAAGACAGCCCACCGAGACACCCGTTCTCTAATTGACGACAAGGCGCTAGAAGACAATTCACTCCTCTCCCCAGGTCTCTATCCCAAGTATTGACGATCCTCTGGGAAAAGGGCTTGCTTTCCATCGAGCCGAAGCGGCCTAATCCTAAGCGATTCTCTAACTACGACCCACCCAAAAAGTGTGACTATCGCATGGGAGAAGTCGGTCACTCCACTGATGACTGCTATGTTCTAAAGCACAAGGTTCAGGACCTCTTAGATACTGGGGCATTCACTTTCCGTGCTTCACGGCTCTGCCAAGGCCGAGACGATCTTCTCATAGTTTCAAACATCCGGACTACACCCTCGAGTCCTGCAAGAATGATACATGAAGAGAATGAGGTGATCGACACCCTGGGGCAACCGAGCGGCAAGTTCGACTACTACGTGAAATATTCGGCTCCCCTGAGCTTCTATATTGACCCGCGTGATATCGTTCTCGATGGATGGGGAGGTATGGATGATTTAACACCTCCAGTGACAGAAGATCCTGATGATGCGATGGAGGGAATCACTGCTCTGTTCAAGAACATGCTCATTGGAGCTATCGAGAAATGACCGTTGGAGGGAATGGGCACTGGCCCATAAGAGTAAAACCTTTACTTTTTCGCATACTCTCTTGCGTGAGAATTTTTACTACTTTCTAGGACTTACCCCGTCTCGGGAGCTGCTTTTTGGGATTTTTCAGTGCTAGGACTCATCATTGCAATTTCCATTCAATAAATGTAATTCATTTGGTGATAATCAATGAAATTACAAATTATTTTCATTTTTGAGGGCATGTTGAGGTATATCAAACCAGCCCGGTGATGATATCCAACCAACAAAAAAAATATATAGTCCAAGGAGAATTCTGAGGCCTGAGCTTCTTCATACTTTCTCATGTTAAAACTTTTTTGAAAAGAATTTCAAACAAAAAAAATACACTATTTAGCCCTGTTTGTCCTTCTGAACCCCTTACTTTATGTTTCAGAGGCAATCTTGTGACACGTGAGAGTATGGAAACAGTCCAATTTGATGAATTACATGTCGCCGAGCCTGATTTCGATGACACCGACGAACTCGAAGATTCCTCGGACTTTCAGCGTGATCTAGAGCGTCATGAAAGACCTAAAGTCCTGACGGTAGACCAAACTGTTATTATTAACTTGGGTGATGTAGAGGAAACCAGAGAAGTGAAGAGAGGGGCAAATCGCCCTGAGATTGAGACGAAACGCCCGATCCAGTTGCCACATGAGTAAGTAAGTCTTTCAACTAAAAAGTGCGTCAAAGACATTCCGAGGTAAATGATCTAGTCCTAAGGAATGTACTGCCAGTCTTTCCTATTCTTGGGAGTAAATTTGCCCCAAACTAGATCAGTTCATATGTGGTTAAAAAGGTACTTCCTGGAGGTGCCCTGATTCTCGCAAAAATGGATGGTCATTTTTTTTCCAGTTCAGTTAATTCTGATTCTGTGAAGAAGTATTACACTTGATTTGTACTCATTCTGACTTTATTTCTATCAAGTTTCAAATTGAATTTCATGAATAAATTGATATTACTAAGCTTTGTTTGAGGAAAGCTTTTGATTTAGCAATCTGTTTCTGTCCTAATGAAGCGATCATATTGCATGAGAGACTTCAAGATGACGAAAGGCAAGACATTTCCATACACATTCTGAATAATAATCTCTAGTGCGAGTTGAGTGAAAATTCTGTGCTGACAAGGTAAAAAATTATCTCACGAAAAGTATGACGACCAAAATTATGAGAGGCATTCATTTCCTCTATCTAAACACTACGGGTTATCATTTGCTTAACCCCTTTGAATGAAGTTTCATTTCTTACCCCTGTCAGGAACAATCCCATACTGGGGCAATTCCTTAGAAAGTTCAAAATGGTTAGAGTTTTCTTGCTTTTACCTGCATCAATCTTCAAGTATATTTATTGCATGCAAGTTTTGTGTTAGCTCGAGTGTCTTAGATATGACGAAGAGCATTTCTTTCTATATCCCTACACATTATACCCTTTGCATACCCAATTTGAGCGGTGGATTCATTTCAACCCGATTGGTGATCATTCTTGTGATAAACAAAATCATCTCAAAGCAAGTTTAAGGTGACTTAAGGCAAATGGGAGTTCAAAAGAAAATTCATCAGAAAGGACGCAAAAGGACTCCAGTAAATTGAAGTTCTCTCTCGAAAAAAAAATGAGAGAGAAAGAAAAGCTTCAGCAAGAACTGAGTCGATATGCAAGATCATTCTTCAAGGGAAAGACCATTTAAAGGTTCATTTGTGGAGCAATCGCTAGAGATAGATCAATGGTACCAGTAGCATGATTGGATGATCACCAATCTCCATGTTCATAATACCCCCCTTTCGTGGAAATAAGCTATTCATTTCAAGCCTACCCGAACCTACGTTACAACCCTTACCAAAGTCTCTTCAGAATAAGGCACTAGAGTTAACGTAGAGTTTCAAATGCTTATAAATGTCGCTCAAAGAAGTGTGAGCAAGATTTTTCTATCTCATTTTTGCAGTATTCCTGACTTGTAAACCCGGAGCAGCTGGTGATATCAATTCTTTCAATAGCCTCGACTCGAAGAGTCCCTTTTGCTAAATTATTGACCAAGTCCACGTTTTAGTCCTTATAAAGACCTCTCAGATTGGCCAAGCCATACTGATTTTGAGAATATCCGAACCCTTGTTAAGCACGACGAAGAGAGTTTGAGTGATTCTTATACCTGCATCAAAAGTCGGGTCAAAAACCTTTCATTGAGAGTGAGTGGAAAGTCCTTTCTAATTAAAGGTCTCTCATTTAATGTGATCAAATTGTCAAAATGACGAAATGGTTGTTCTTATTGATAAATTTCCCAGTGAAGCTTAGAAATGCAGGCAGATTCATGAATTATGTTTTCTTCCCCCTGCGCATGTGTTATTTTAACCTTTTCTCAGGAAAAAACAGGAGCAATGCAATTGGCTCAATCATTTTTATAGCATAAGAAGAATTTAGGTACGTCTGCTAATTATTCTTCGTTGTTTCTCTTTTCGTAGAATGCGAGACATTGTTTCTCTCATATGTTCACCAAGTGGAACGGGTGACATATTTCTCATTTGGTGTTGCCAAGTGGAGTACGCGGCACACCCCATTTTATGTTCGCCCAGTAGGACATGTGGCATAGTTTCTCATTTGGTGTTGCCAAGTGGAGTACACGGCACACCCCATTTTATGTTCGCCCAGTAGGACGGGTAGCATAGTTTCTCATTTGGTGTTGCCAAGTGGAGTATGCGACACACCCCATTTTATGTTCGCCCAGTAGGACGGGCAGCATAATTTCTCATTTGTTGTTGCTAAGTGGAGTACGCGTTACACCCTATTTCATGTTCATCCAATGGAAGATGTGACATGATCCTTTTCGTGATTGCCCAGTGGTATAAGCAACACATCCCGTTCTTTCTTCATATCATGCGCTATTTCGCATCTGTAGGAAACTACAGGTAACAGATAGGCAATCATGTACCCTGAGAACCTTACTTCCAGTGGAATAGAAGTTTGGAGATCGAGAGAATTCAAAGCATTATAAAGCTTTCCCTCACTTGGACGATTCTTGTGCGATCCCTATGTAAGGCTCTTTTACCGCTCCGCACGAAGTGAGAAGCCTTAGCATACGTTCCTTATTGTTTGCATATCATGCATCATTGCATTTAAACAAAAATCATTCATCATTTTGCATAGTTTAAATTTAGGTCTTAGTCTTTGAGCGAAACCTCTGCGAGTCACCACTCAAAGAGGGGCAGCTGTTGACACCTAAATTTCGGCGTATCATTTAGTGGTTAATTGCATAGAAAATTAGAGATTAAAATTCAGGTTCATGTAGGATTGCATTCCGCATCGGATCGGCGACGGCAAATGAGCTTAAAATTCATCATGTAAATCGAGCTCGGGCACCGAACTAGACTCGGCTCACTTGGAAGGTAAGGGCCGAAAATCACACGTAAAAAGGGGTTGGTTGTCTTAATTTGAGCTTAAATTAGCCCATCAAGCTTAATTAAATAAAAGCCCACATTAAATCAGCCCACTTGGAATTAAATGATAATTAAAGCCTAAGCCCAAGCCTAAGCCCATTAGGACTAGAAAGCCTGACTAATTAACTTAGGTTTACATTATAAATAGACGTTTATGTCTCATAATCTGGGGGGCTCTCATAATTTCAGATCAGAATTTTTGGAGAGCACAAGAGTGAGAGTGAGAAAGAGAGAGAGAGAGAAGGAGACCGGCGAATCCACCACCAGAGCACCGCCCGACACCGCCTCAGCTCGTCGCCCACAGCACCGCCGCACCACCGTTCCTGCCGGCAAAGCCACCGCCAGACGCCGCCTCGTACCGTCACCCGGAGCCCACCGCACCGCTACCCGAGGACCGCCGCTCGTTACGCCTCACCGCATCGCCCGACGCCGCCGTGGCTCACCCACCACCATGCCGCACCGTGCGCCACACCGCACCGCCGCTCACCGCTGTGCTGCTGCCAGGAGTCACCGCGCCTCACCACGCCGCCGCTGCATTGCTACCTACCGCGCCTGCACCGCTGCTCGTCCACCATCGCCGCTCGTGACGCCGCCGCTGCCCTAGAGCCTCCTGCATCGCCGCTCCCACCACTGCTGCTCTCTACCGCACCGGAGTGCCACGTGTCACCGCCGTTGCCCCGCTGCACGCCACTGCCGCTCGTGCACCGTTCCGATTCGGATCCCGATCTGCTGCAAATTCAAATTTGGAAACAAATCTGCATATCAGGTAATTATCTTATCCCGATTTGATTTGAATATTTTATTGCCTAATTTGTGCTTATTGATATCTAATCTTGCATATTTATATAATAGGCCTAATTTGTCCTAATTAATCACTTCATTATCTTATATTTTTTATTTGATTTTAATTTCTAATTTCGATAAAAAAAAAACCAAAAATATTACTCTAGAATAGATTAATTTCTTTAATTTAGAATTGCATATTTAGATAATTGGCATTTTTAATTCCGAATTTCATTTAAAAAATACAAAAAATAATTTGCCTGTCATTAGAAATAGGTCACGTCGTCGCATGACATATAGTTTGCATTTTAGGTTGCATTAATCGCATGTCAATTTTTGCACGTCATTACATATAGGTTAGCTTTCATTTAAATAAAAGAAAATCAAAAAGAAATTTCTGCACCTTTGAACTTTAAGTCAGAATCTTTTCAAAATTGTCAAATTGAGTATTTTTCCTGAAATTGGTACCAAAAGGGCGTTAAGGAATTTAGCATAACCAAGTCCCCAAATCTATAATTTCTGGTTCGTAGAAATAAAATAGTACTCCCACTATTTTATTTAGGTTTCTAATTAAACTACCTTAAATGATTAGTGGCGACTCCCATTGAAAATATTTGCATGTTCACAATTGGACCTAAGTTGCGATTTGATAGAGTTTGGGAGAACTTGAGCTAGGTTAGTTAATTTAATTGACCTAGTAATCCATTAGCCTAAAATTGAAACTCGATTTTTTTTTAGGTCGCGACAGTGATTGGCTTACTTAGAACTCCTTTTGAAATATACCTAGTTTTTGAACATATTCAAGTAACGAGTCTTATTACATATTGCTTCAATTTTGTTTGTTTGGTTAAGATTTCATTTCCTGAGGAATATGTGGTGGAGCAAAATGGTGAATGTCAATAATGAAATGGGTATAAATGCTTATGAATGTGGTTATGGTTTGCATGGAAATAATATAGTTCCATCATCCATAAATCAAAAGGTGATGATGCCCCAAGTTTTGGGATGCCTTGCTGTGTGGTATAGGATGCCCTGCTGTGTGATACAAAATGCCCCGGGAGTTTTGGGATGTCCTACTATGTGGTAAGGGATGCCCCGAGAGGGAGGAGAAGTAACAAACCTAACGCATGAATATGAGTGTTATATACCATATGCTTGCGTCTAAATGAAAATATTGTGGAATAATGAAGTGATTTGATTTTTGTGGCATATCCAGATGGAAAAGGAATATTATTTATTCAAGTTCTCTGCATACTTATTATGCATTGATGTTATTTGTGCCAGGTGAAATGGTAAGATGATTTTCCTAACTAAAAACTAGAGATTTCATTTACTGGATCTCAGTTCATTCCTTTATTTTTTAGGCGTGTAGGAATGAACATTCTGCCGCCAATGCTTGCTAGTTTTCAGCTCATTCCTTTATTATAAGTGCCAGTATGTTGACATGCTTTTCCCGAGGGCATATATAGTTTATACTAGATGTTTATCTATCATATGGGTTGATGTGGGGCTTCCAGAGTGGGTTCCTCATCGGTTTATAGCTTGGTATGTGAACCTCAATGGTGACTTGATTGGACCGTTGTGGGATTTTGGCTGATACAACGGCGGCGACACTCGTTGTAAAGTCTACTTTTGTACATGCAGACTTTTGGAGTATAATGTTGTCACGTCCTCACCTTGGGGGTTATTAATGTGACGTTCTAGGCGCGTCGCTATCCTGTTTCTTTTTATCTTCTCGCTAAGAGCATGCGAAAGCATACAATAAACACTCAGACAAACAGTCAGGAAAAATAACTTTACAATACACTACTTCTTGCATTGCATGAGTGTATTTTACAAGTCCCTTTTCTATGGGCCTTTTTCTCTTTTCAACACACTACACGTATCTGCGTAGGCTGGGGGTAAATTCCTATCTTCTCTAGCGTGACTACAGCTCCCAAAACTGGTGTGAGACTTCAATGCCTACAAATCTGAAAAACAACGGAGTGAGTCGAGGACTTAGTAATTAAAACTCACTAAACTCCGGATATGAGGATGCCTCGCCATCGAACAAAGCACATGTCATAGCCACATCAAATGATAGCGGATCGATAGCAAAGATGCTTCAAACACACTCGTTTTTGTGCATAGGATGATCTCAACTTACCTTTCTATTCAAGCAACAACATCTCAACCAATAATATGCACATGAAGGATTTATTATCTCAAACGTTGGTACGGTTCTTCCGGAAATTCTCCGGGTAACATTCCCTAATCCAAGGGTGACCGCTTTTCATCTGAACTTAATTAGGCAACGTCCCTTAATCAAGGGCGACGACTATTCATCCGAACTTAATCGAGCAACGTTTCCAATCAAGGGCGACGGCTATTCTTTTCCCTCGTGCAACCATGCCAATAAATATCATATCAAATTGAGTACTTCACGCGAAGTGTATATCATGCCATGTTGCCTCTAAAATCTTAAGTCATGCCGGGCATGAAACCATACTCGTGGCCCGAATCAATCGGTCATAGCACCGACTTACACCAAGCAAGGTTTGGATCTGTATGCCTCAATATCAACCTTCCAAGCTAGGCTCGTTCCGACACGCCTTGATGCCGATATGAACCAAGCAAAACTCATTCGTGGCTCGGGGCGTGCTTTCACACATGACACTGAATACATGAGCAAACCTTACAAAATGCATAAACATGCGTAGCAAGCTATATCAAGTGTTCACAGTCAACGGAATCTATACAAGCACAACAAGAACATAACTCGCCCAACAACGTAACATGATACCCTAGTCAAGGTTTAGTAAGTCTACTTACTAACGTAACACATCGCCCTGGCCAAAGTTTAGTAGATCTACTTACTACCTTATGAGGTTGGGGTTGAGTGTAGTCTAGGGGTAAGCCGAGCGGCAAGGGCATGGTAAGGTCACGGCATAGTATAGGCACGGGCGCGGCAAGGGCACTGCCGAGGAAAAGAGGGCGGCCAAGAGAGAGTAAGGGCATGAGAGAGAGAGAGAGAGAGAGAGAGAGAGAGAGAGAGAGAGAGAGAGAGAGAGAGAGAGAGAGAGAGAGAGAGGAAAGTGAGCCAAAGGTGAAGAATGAGGGAAGGATGCCTCTATTTCTAGGCTATCTTGCCAACTTGCTAGAGAAGTTAGCCAACTTGCAAGGTTAGTTACCCAAGCCAACTTGCAAGATAAGTTAATAATAAAGCCATTAACTTGACTAAATCAACTTGTTTTCTTATTTCAAGAACATTCAATTATTGAGGTTCTCACTAATTCTAGTGGCACATCTTCCTTTGAACACCTAATTTCACTAAAACTTGACTTAAAAAGGAACTAAGATAATTAGGGGTTTTCAAGTGCCATAATCACCGATTGACCATCCCATTTGAAACCAAGCTTCGGTGTAAAAATATGTCCGAGTGTGATTGGACACAACCGAGCCAAAGACTGGGTTGAACGACGCAAGGCCAAACCAGTTGGAATGTCCTGGCACATGGCCCGTTTGGTCGGGCCCGACCTGGTGTAGGGCCTGGCACACGGCCGGGCCACACGGGCATAGGGTTGAGCATACAGAGGGTGTGCCGAGCGCTAGACTGAGCCACACGAGCGAGGGATTGGTTCGTGGACCAAACACGTGCATTGGCTCACGGACGGGCATAATGCTTGGCTCGTGGCTAGGTCTGTTTGGCACAGAAGTAGGCCAGAGCCGGATCTGATGGGCACAAAGCCTAGCACAAAGGTCAAGTATAGTGACTGGCACACGACAGGGCATAGGGCCGATCCGTGGCCTAGCTAACGGGCACAAGAGCCAGTCCATGACCGGCCACAAGGCTTGGCTTAAGCGGCCGGCACAAAGCCTAGTCCGCTACCAAGCTATAAGGCTCTTGGCTTGGCACATGGCTCGTCCATGGCCTATTCGACTTAACGCGATGATCCATGGTCGATTCGCAACTGGTCCATATTCGAGTATCAACGACCCATGGTCGATCCTCGGTTGTCATGTAGCCATGTAGAATCAAGTACTAAGGAATCAATCCATGGTCATTCATGATCGATGCATGGCTGAGCGAAATCACCCGTGACAGACTTATGCCCGCACAACACCAATTCCATGGTCATCCCAAACTGTCCTACTAGTGACTCTTATGGTCATAAAGTCGATCCATGGTCAGATCACTCTAATTGGCCTGCGTGATTGGGGAGTTATTCTATTGTTGATCCCATGGCCAATCCATGGACAATCCTTCTATCGAACAATGACCAACCCTCAGTACGCTTGTTCCGACCATACTATCCGTTCCATTACCGACTCTTGGATTGAACCGCTCGCCAATTCCATTACCATTTGCCTTTGGTCGTCTCGGTCCAAATTGGGATGTTACAAATGTAGTATGGAGATAGGCAACCTCGATCTACCTAGACTTTTGTTTTTTGTATGAACTATGGAATGAAGTTGTAAACCTGACTAGTAAAGTAAGAAAATAAGCATAAGTACTTTGACTATGATCGTGTGAATTTCACTGTTAAATTAATGATCAGATTATGCTTCCGCTTGACGAAAGATTAATAATCTTACGAAACACGTGTCGCACGTGATGTTCTGGCGCATCACAATAACAATCTTCAAAAATTATGAAGACTTTGAAGATATAACATTTGATATTGAAACTTTGAAAGAATGGTGACATTTTAACTATGTTCCTATAATCAAGCCACCTTTCTGAACTCCCAATGTAAACTATCTTAACTTTTATGAGAGTGTTTCGCCGTATTAATAAATTACTGTTTTATAAAATAGCATTTGATTGAAGTGAAAATCCTATAAATTTTCTCGTGTTCAATTTTGTGTTTGAAGGATGATAAATCTTGGTATGCACTATCCCACGTCAGCAGCGTGATGAATATGTTAATGTCCAAACTACTTAAGCTATGGAAAGAAAAATATGAAGGGGTAGAGTGTTAAATCCATCGCTAGTCAATGTTTGCTGGCGCTCTCCATTTGTAGAGATGACTAAGATAGATAATGTTAAGTATAGTCAACTAGAGTGATAGATCAAATGATATAACAGACTACAAATGGCCCTTTAAACAAACGGATCATGTGCAATAATTAAGAAAGATTTAAAACGTTGCATAATTCTTCAATTTAATAAATGAGTCTTAATATACCGTTTCTTTTTTTTCTTTTTCGTAGAAAAGTAATGTCATCGAGTGATCATCTAAAGAGCTGCACAGGAAGACATTATTTGTTGGAAAAACGGGAGGACCAAGTTACCCTCAATCCAGGCCTTTCCTTGGAGTTAGAGGAGAGCATAGACCAGGGGTTGAATCTCCCAAGGACAAGGCACGAGAGGGCGGAGCAGAGCATCCATGTCTAACTATCCAATAATTTTCATCGGTGATGTTTGGGAGCTCCAGATCCGTTTCTGAGGCTGTCCGCAAGAAGGAAGGATGGCCTCTGCTTCAATTTTGACCTTAGGGACAAAACACAATGAGTAGGGAATTTTAGTTGCGAACTTATAGTGGACATTCACCAGTGGTAAATTAATAGAAAAATCTCATCTCTATTCCAAAATGCTTGTACTGGACGGACAGTAGTTAGGTAGTCCCACTATTCTCCCAAGGAAACATAAGCCTATCTTATCTTACCACGCAGCCTTGAAATTTCATATTTTGTTTGACCTTGAGACCAATGAACTATTTATGTTATGTTTTTGCCTTTTCACTTAGCGATCAAGTGGTTTCTGAACTAGTGCTCACACGCTTCGACTAGTCTACCTTCCTCAGGCCATTTTGAGAGCGCAATCCTCCATAGTGGCCATTTTTTTACGATATGATGCCATGGCAGAAACTGTAATTTAAGGACCCAGCCATTTCTTTACAGCTAAAAAAATTCACACACTATAATAATAGGATATGACTAATTAAGTATTAAATTCTATCTATTAAAATGGCTGCCGGGCATATTGAAGTTATGTAGCTCCTCTCTTCCTCGGACAAAACAATAACCATATTTTATTTGACCTGGAGGACCAAATAAAACGAGGAAGCTTCATTGTGAATATAATCATTGTTGGTTGGCAACATGGGAAAAAGAAAATGAAGCTGGAAGGTTTGCAATATAATTTGATCTACGGTTACTCAATTTCTTCAGTTTAATCTTATACATAATGTATCTTTGAGAGAGCAAATCTAGGTAGCAATGACTGTAATAAAGAGAAAGTAACAAATATTTATTGTGACCATTACTTAAAAATGATTTGTTATAAAGTGTTTTTGGACACTAGTTGAGCAATCAAGCACTAAAGTTTTGCAGCTTTCAATGCATTGAGTTGTCATGTTACATGGAATTATGATTGGGATCCACATGACTAATGGTTATGATTGTTTCAATCTATATAAACTAATTTCATGTAATAACGTCTCCTTTATTTGATAATGTGATGGGTTCAAGCATCAATGAAACGATGATGCAATGATAAAGCAGAAGTTTTGGGTTGGGTTGGAGACCGGCCAACGTCTTTACCTTCTTCTTTTTTTTTTTGGTAACCGAGGTGTCCGGGCCAGCTTGTGCGCACCTCAACTATTCCTCGGGAGAGACTAGCACAGCAACCCACCGCCATGGCCCTCCACTTAAATCACAAGTGCTCAGCTGGGGAATCAAACCTGGGATCAGTGCGCCTAACCACACAATCCCAAGTACGCCCTAACCAACTGAGCTACCCATGGGTGGGTAACGTCTTTACCTTCTGAGCTTTGCTTTTTCCAAAATAAGAAAAGATTGGGTCTACAAAAAGAGGGGGAGTGAAATTGAAAGAACAACCCTTTTTCTGATTCCGACCTTGGGTGGCTTTAATCATGCCAAGACTTGGTCCCATTTCCGACCAACTTGTTCCCATGAAATTAAATCAAATGAAATGCAACATCAACAGCGATCGACATCTTTCTCTAATTGAGATGGGATATGGAACATGGAGCTCGTACACCTAATCTTAGTGTGGGAAACTGAAATGTTAATAGCAGATTACTCGAAGCAGTCAGTGGCCCAAACTAAAAATTTAAAAAAAAAAAAGACTACTGCCGGTTGCCTCAATCAAGACAAGAGTAGCGGACTCATAAACAATCGAGTAATACAAATGGTGACCATCACTTGTGGGAATTTTATAGCTTCCAATGCATCGAATTCTAATATTATGTGCAATATCTGCTTGGAAATTGACTTCTAAGACTAAATATGCTTAACAAATTCCCCAAGATACTCGCTAATTATTCACTCTAAACCTTGATCACAATATATAAGAAATGTGCAATTATGTTGTATTTCTAATATAAATATTAAATTGAATAAAGTATACCCTCCATTGATATCGAATGATTGAGAAGGTGAAAATCTTTGGCTACCCTTTATTCTCTTAACGAAGTTAATTAGTAATCGAACATTTTCTGATGCTAATACCGAGTTTCAAGTTTCAACCCTTTTCATTTCTGGTCCAATTTTTATGAGTCCAATTTCTAGGCTTTCGTATTTCTCGTAGGAAGAACCCTAATCGATGAAAGGTAGTTGCTATAAGATTTTAAAAATAATGATTTATTGACTACAAGATACAAAGAGAGACTTTAGAACATTTTAGTCGTTTTTTTTTCTTTTTTTGGGGTTCATGGTAATTTCACCGGGTTACATCCGCAGGAAATTCAACGCCCGAATTCAGCCTTTTTCTTGTAGTTATTCGCCATGATATTGTCAGAATTTTAATAAAGAAATTACTTTGGAATCATAGATGGTGTTTGTGCTTGTGCTTCCTTTTCTTTAATAAAAAGCAAGTTTGCCAATGAAAACCTCTTCCAAGAACCAGTCCTTCGTCTTTGACAAGAAAATCTAACTCATAAAGCAATTTGCCCACTTCAAATTCGTGTCCTTTAATCTATTTCCAAAACAATAAACACCAAAGAAAATAGGAGATAACTTGGGGAACTTGGCTATAGTTAATATAATTCTCGGCCATATTTAATGTAATGGTAACATGGTGAATTGGTAATCTCACAACGTGGGATTGGGAAGACTGTGTGCTTACATGCGGTCATGGAATTTGCAACATCTATATAATAAGGACTTGTGCTAGCGATATTTCTTAGATAATTAATAATGAGCACACTACTTCAGAAAGTAAATTATTTGGGTTCTTTTATGGCAAGATCTTTGTATGATAAAGTATTATAGCAAGAAATGAAAGCAGAATAGAAAGAATGAGTTTGCGTATGAATCAATAGATGAGCAGGAAAAAAGCAACAACGAAAGAAAAACTAATGTGGGAGTACTCGGAGCTAAAAATTTGATGGTAGGTGGTAACAACCAACAAGTGCTGGCCGCTTAAGGTTGGAGATCTTCTGTCGCGCATGATCTCAACTGTAAATAATTCAGACACAAATATCACCATTATCCATATTCATTATCCCTATTCAAATGGATTAGGGATTGCGATGAATGAGATATTAATTATGGAATAACGGGGACACAAACAGATATAAAGGATCTCATACCCCATGACAAGTACCCAAAAATCCTAGAAGACCTACCGGAGGGAAAAATTTGTAAGCCCGTCTCTAAGCTAATACATTAAAATGGGATTGTTGAACCATTCATTGGCCAAAGATGAGGGAAAGTAGTCCTCTAATGCTGCTCTTGCCTTTCCTACTCCCACCTTCGACCTTTTTTCCTCAATTTAATGTAATTGTCTGAATAAACTGTGAAGAACTTTTATGTACTTGATTATTCTTGGCACAGATAATAAGAAATCTCGACACAAAACCCACATACTTAGATTCACATCAATCCTATATGTTTACAAATACATATATTTTTCATTTTAATTTCATGGTTATCCGAAATACATACGCTCTAATGTATATATGATATAAAAACACTTGGTTGATCTCTAACTGAGATTGATAAAGCGAGTCATATCCACCGACCATAAAAATTTCTCACGTCACTTTACCAATTTAGTAAGCTAGTGGTAGTATCCTAGCGTTATCCTGCATTATTTCTCTCTATTTTGTTGGGTTCATTGTGATAATTAACTTACCAGAGATGGCTGATTTCTAGTTTCAATCTTGTTAAATACCCACTGTCCTTTTCAGAAGTTTTAGAGATGTTCAAATTTCTAAGTATACCCGCTCGACTGAAATCCTCTCTTTGAGGATTATTCAGCATCAGAAAAATGCCAGGCATGTGTATCTCAACTATGATGCTCATGGACTCATCAGTGAATCACCAAGAATAACTGTTTAATTGTCACAATTTTCTTGTTTTTTTTTGGCTCGAAAAGACTTTTCATGATAAAGAAGGGGCCACTAAGTCAAATATTTAAAGTGTGCAATGCGCAATGCGCAATGCTAATTAGGAAGTTCTTCAGAAGCTGCCATGTCTCTTCAATGGCCAGGTTTTTGGGAAGCTCCTCCTAACAAGAAACAACAACAGTTTTCAATTTTCCATGGAAAAAGTCGCTAAAAGTTATCGCTAGTTATTTTTATACTCACCGTAATTTCTAAAGTAGACATTATTGTTCTCTACATGACTTTAGTTGGTGGATGGAAAGTACTGAGTTTTCCAAAACTCTAGACTTAAATTCTAGAATACTTTCAAAACAAAGAATGCAACGTATAAATTTTTAAACAAGAGGACGGAAAGTGTAATTAAAGGGAACTTAAAGGATAACAATTTTGACCCCTAATATATTTTATCACACCTCTCACCACTCTAAGGAAAAAACACAAGAATATTTGATGGCAAGTGTTGCGGAAGCCAAGCGATCAAATAATAAATTTGACAGAACAAGAAAATAAATCAGACACTAGATTTACGTGGTTCGGTCGTAGTGACTTACATCTATGGGGAGAGCTGCAACGAATTCCACTATAGATCAAGTGATACAATGGAGATTACAACCACACTCAAACACTCTTAGTGTTTCTTGCGCCCCAATTACACTCAAACACTCTTTGTGTTTCTCAAGCTCTAATTACACTTAATAATTCATGCGGTGTTTAGCCCCAATAATTATTTATGAAATAATCTCTCAATCTCATGAAGGAATTATACACAAATCTCATCACAAGATTTACTCAGCTTGATGTAATTGTACGAACGAAACCAATACGAAGCGCTCGCAAGAAAAACAGCACTTCAAAGACCTCACGTACAGAGGCGTTGCTTCAAGGTTTCATAGACTGCACGAAGACCACGCTGCCTTTTATCAACAACGGCGTATCAGGACTCCTCCATCCAAATATTTATAAGCGTATAAAGGGGCGCCCCTTCTTCTTTGCCGACTTCATCAAGGAAAGATACTCCCAATCTTTTTATTTCTTTCCTTTTCTGACCAATCGGCAAATCCACAGAAGCCCACTTTCCACGGTCAAAGTCCAACAAATACTTTTGGACTTATTCATGGAAATAAGAAGCCAGAGTCCCACGCGGAAATTGATAAAATTGATTTCCGTGTATTCCCAACGGAGTCCAAATCGAACTTTCCTGTTTCACGCCCAAGACTTGATAAAATTGATGTCCGTGTATTTCCTCCGTGCAGTAGATTTCCTTCTTTATTTTCTTTCTCGAAATTTATATTTTTTTCTTCGAATTCAAACTCGAGACATATTTTCAACAATTTCCACCTTGGCTTGACATTTGAGGGGAAAATTACCAAAAAAGTCCTAAACATTTTGCAATTTTGCCAATTCAGTCCTAAACCTTTTTTTTTTGCCAATTCAGTTCTAAACCTATTGCAAATCAGCCAATTCAATCCTTTTGGCTGGCCGGCGTCCACGTGGAAATATTTTATTATTTTCGAATTATTTTCATTTTTTTTTTTTTCCTTCTCCCCCTGGCTTGTCCGGCCAGGGGGAGGGTCGCCGGCAAGGGCCCAACTCCGACGAGGCGAGCTGGGCCCTCACCGCCGCTGGGCAAGCTCCGCCTCGCCGGAGCTGGGTAAGGCTCGCCCAGCGACGGCGAGGGCCCAGCTCGCCAGGCGAGGCGGAGCTCGCCAGGCGAGGCGGAGCTCGCCATGGTAGGGCGAGCTCCGCCCTCGCCAGATCTGGGCAAGGGCGGAGCTCGCCTAGCCATGGCGAGCTTCGCCTTGCTGGAGCTAGGCGGAGCTCGCCATGGTTGGGCGAGCTCCGCCTTAGCCCAGATCTGGCGAGGGCGGAGCTTGCCCAGCCATGGCGAGCTCCGCCTTGCCGGAGCTGCGCGAGGCTCACCTAGCAGCGGCGAGGGCCCACCTTGTTGACACCTAAATTTCGGCGCATCATTTAGTGGTTAATTGCATGAAAAATTAGGGATTAAATTTTAACCCTTAAACAAAAATATTAAAATCACATAGTATATAGTTTAGGTTCATATAGATTAATTGCATTCCGCATCGAATCGGCGGTGGATAGACTCGAGTGAACGGCTCTAAACTTAATGAAATAGGACTAAGCCCGCGTTCAAGAAAATTCTTAGCTAAGCCCATGGACATTATAAGAGCTAAACTTTTCATTGGAAAGTGTCTAGTTGGAAAATATTGGTTTGTCAATCTTGATATTATCACGATTCAAATTGAGCGAATTGATATTATCATAGAGATATTACAATATTTCTTTGAATCAAAATAGGAAAGTGGAATTGGTAGAAATCCAACCTTATGTAGGACTTGGTAAAAGGCAATATATAGTGACTAATATATATGCATGGGGGGGCCAGAAGAAGAGATACGTGGGCATACATACACGGCCACATAAAAAAAAATTATCTTGAGAGGGGGCTGGGTCCTTTCGGAGGAGAACGTGACATTGAGAGAGAATAGGGGGATGGGTTTTACACGAGGGACACAGAATTGAAAAACAAAAAAGCTACGGAAGAGAAAGGAGAAGTAGGCCACAAAAATTGATACACGTTCAAAGAGAACGTGGAAGAAGAGAAAAAAAGGGAGACTCGGCTAGATCCTCACGGTCTCATTCCCGAGCTCCCTCTCGATCGTGCTCTCCACGTTGCACCGCCGTTGCTTGTCACTTGCTTCTGACGACATTCGCTGCTGTCGTTGTCTGGAAGCTCTTGTCCACGAAGTTACAAGAATATAGAGAAGAAAACGTGAGAAAAGGAATCAGTCAAAAAAGAGGCCACGAAATTGACGATTCATGCGGCCACAAAAGAGGAGAAAAGTCAAAAGGGGAGAAGGGAGACGAATGAAGAGAGCTTGAGCGCAGCACATGCTGAAGACGTGCTCACGGCACAAACCAGAGAGACCAAACAGAGAGAGAAGTTTGGGGGTTCTGCACAAAGAAAAATTGTGAGAACTTCCAAGCATTGCGCTTGGCTGTTCGTTGGTCCAACTTCACGTTGCAGCTGTTGCCGTGTTGGTCTCTGTTTCTTGCAGCGTTCCCAACATTCCACAAGCACTCTTGAAGCCTTTCGTTGGTCCTTTGCTTTGCGTCATAGCCGGCTGAGCATCCAAGCCATCATCCGCCGAGGGATACGGAGAGCACCACCCGAGCTGCCCGGACCGCCGCGCTGTTGCCCCGCCGCACCGTTGTCCCCGCCGAGAGCCGTCGCCGCTCCCGACACCGCGCCGCCGTTCCCGACACCGCGCCGCCGTTTCCGATTCGCAATCCCAATCTGCGCGATTCAAATTTGGAAAATTATTTACGCAAATCAGGTAATTATTCTTATCCCAATTTAATTTGAATATTTCATTGCCTAATTTGTGTTTATTGATATTCAACTTTGCATATTTGAATAATTTGCATTATCACATTTAGGATTTTATTTCCTATTTGAAACCTTAGATATCTATCACTTTTCAAATTTGGATATAATTTAGAATTTTCAAAAATACTTTGAATATATCCAAAATATTTGAGATACCTAAATTTTTTCAAGATGTGATCGATTAGGAAAATTTCCTAATCCGCAACCGCACACGTGGAAATAAATCTATCTATCAGGCTTTAGATAGAGTTATTTCCATAGTGGGTATTTCGAATTTTATGATCGATCTGTCAGGCTTCAGATCGAAATTTAATTCGAAAGATTTAGCGGTTTTTTTTACTTGATTTTAATTTCGAATTTTCATTAAAAAATACCAAAAAAGAGATTGCGCTTGAATAGGTTAATTTCTTTAGTTTAAAATTGCATGTTTAGATAACTAGCATTTTTAATTTCGAATTTCGATAAAAAATACCAAAAAGATTGCGTTAGAATAGATTAATTTCTTTAATTGCATGTTTAGATAATTGGCATTTTTAATTCCGAATTTCATCTAAAAAAATACAAAAAATATGCCCGTCATTAGAAATAGGTCACGTTGTCGCATGACATATAGTTTGCATGCTAGGTTGCATTAATCGCATGTCAATTTTTGCACGTCATTACATATAGGTTTTTTTTGGTAAGGTCATTACATATAGGTTAGTTTGCACCTAAATAAAAAAAATCAAAAAGAAATTTCTGCACCTTTGAACTTCAAGTCAAAATTTTTCAAAATTGTCAAATTGAGTGTTTTTCTTGAAATTGGTACCGAAAGGGCGTTAAGGAGTTTAACGTAACCAAGTCCCGAATCCATAATTTCTGGATCGTAGAAATAAAATAGTACTCCCGCTATTTTATTTAGGTTTCTAATCAACCTACCCTAAATGATTAGTGGCCACTCCTATTAAAAATATTTGCATGTTCACAATTGGACATAAGTTGCGATTTGATAGAATTTGGGAGAACTCGAGTTAGATTAGTTAATTTAATTGATCTAGTAATCCATTAGCCTAAGATCGAAACGTCGATTTTTATTTTAGGTCGCGACACACCTCGCCACGGCTGGGCGAGCTCCGCCTCGCCGGAGTTAGGCGAGGCTCGCCCAGATCTGGCGAGGCGGAGCTCACCCTGCCATGGCGAGCTCCGCCTCGCCAAGCGAGCTGGGCCTTCACCGCCGCTGGGCAAGCCTCACCCAGCTCCGGCGAGGCGGAGCTCGCCCAGTGGCGGCGAGGGCCCAACTCGCCTCGCCGGAGCTGGGCCCTCCCCCTGGCCGGCCGGCCAGGGGGAGAAGGAAAAGAAAAAAGGAAAAAAAATTCGAAAATAATAAATATTGCCACGTGGACGCCGGCCGGCCAAAAGGACTGAATTGGCTGATTTGCAAAAAGTTTAGGACTGAATTGGCAAAAAAAAAAAAGGTTTAGGACTGAATTGGTAAAATTGCAAAAGGTTTAGGATTTTTTTGGTAATTTTCCCGACGTTTGAGCCAAGTTACAATCGCTTTGATAGAATCTGAATTTCGCTACTGTTCTCCCATAGCCCTAATGGGCTCAACCGCCACAAATGTCTTCCAAGTCCAAGCTGCGCTTGAACTTCGCCATAGCCGTGTACCTCATCAGAACACCAACTCCACATGCATCTTTAACTACTCCACAAGGATTTTCCGACACAACCACCTTAACTGCAGATGAAGCAAAACCATCGTTGCATTCGTATCTGTTCGAAGATCGAATACGCACCTTGTCAAGTTTAGTAGTTACAGCAACTGTTAGCTCAATAGGCTCCACCTCGCTATAAACATCATCCATGTCGATTACTTCACTAGTATTTGTTACCTTAGGAGTTTCTAGTTGCAACTCCATCTCAAGCTGAACACCGTTCAGATCTGTATGAACACTACTACTAACACTCCTAGCCAGAAATACTGGAGACTCGTCAAATGTAACGTCTCTACTGATAACAGATGAATTTAATTTCGAACACCACAACTTATAGCCCCGCTCATCTTGTGCATAAACTAGGAACATGCACTTCATTGCCCTTCCATCGAGCTTACCATCACTAACTCGAACATAACATGGGCAACCAAAATATTCTAAGAGTAGAATAATCAACAACGTTACTTGACCACACTTCTTCGGGAATTTGACAACCAATCGCAATCGATGGGGATCTATTCTTCAGGTAGCTTGCCGTACTAAGTACATATGCTAGGAATGTCCTAGCCATATCAACACTAGAGAACATTTTATGGGCCGTCTCTAGTAATGTCATGCTCATCAACTCTGCAACCTATTGTGGTTCATTGGCATTAGTGCGGTGTCTCACTATGCCTTCCTTCATGCAGAATTCGTTTAATAGCTCCAAACAAAACTCCATACTATTATCAGTCCGCACATGCTTGATCTTCTTACCAGTCTCCCTTTCGATCAAAGCTTTTAACTGTCTAATCCTGACAACAGCATCATACTTGTACCTAAGAACAAACACCCAAGTCTTCTTCGAGTAGTCATCAACAACTGTTAACATAAATCCAACACTCTTCCTCGAAGGAAACCACGACAACCTACGAACATCCAATTGAGTTAATTCTGCAATTTCTGTGGTTTCTCTGACAACCATACTGAACTGCACTTTCCGTCGTTGATTTAAATCATTGCACTTGCATACATTCAGTTCGTTAGCCACATAACCACATAGCAAATTTCTTTCACTTAGAACCTTCAGGCTTCTATCGGTAATGTGCCCCAAACGCATGTACCACAATTCAGACTCTAGAACAGATGCATCCGCTGTCTCTGCAGCGAATTCCATCACTGTCTCACCTTGAAGTTCATACAGGCCATTATGCTTGATTCCTTTCATTATCACCAAGGCACCTCGAACAACTTTCAGAACTCTACATTCTGAAGAATACCGACACCCAACTGAATCCAGGGCACTCAAGGAAATCAGATTTTTCTTCAACTCTGGAACATGCCTCACTCCAGTCAATGTCCACACAATACCATCATGCATTATGATTCTAACATCGCCAACACCTATAACATCGCATTCAAAATTGTTCCCCAACTGCACTTTACTATTATCCGTACACTGATAAGTAGTAAACTAGTTCCTATTTGGTGTAGCATGAAAAGAACAACCAAAATCCATAATCCATCCATCAAACGAAGAATCATCAGTGACAGACAAGACATAATCAGCATTATCCGAATTACCATCAGCTATAGCTGCAACATCATTCGCAGGATCAACTTTAATTTCCTTACCCTTGTCGTTTTTCAGCTTAAGGCAATCCCTTCTAATATGCCCCCTCTTGCCACAATTCTAACAAACAACACTACCGATCCTAGACTGACTTCATCTATTCGAGTTCATGCTACTCCTATTAACACATGTACCAATTCTTCCTCTATTTTCACCTACTAAACCAGCAGATACACGTTCGTCAGATTCTCTTCTATGGATGTCCTCACTCAAAATTAAATCTCGAACACCATCAAACGTCAAACTTGTTGATCCGGAGGAATTACTAATAGCAGTAACAGTAGTATTTCAACTATCAGGCAATGAGAATAATAGAATCAAAGCATGTACCTCATTTTCAAAGTCAATCTCAACTCAACTCAATTGACTAACGATTACATTGAATTCATTAATATGATCAGCAACTGACGCACCTTCGCTCATCTTCAAATTAAACAAACGTCGCATCAAATATACTTTGTTGATCGTAGAAGGCTTCTCATACATGTCCGACAGGGCTTTCATCAAACCCACAGTGGTTGTCTCTTTCATGATGTTAAACGCGACGTTACGAGTCAACGTAAGTCGAATAACACCCAAAGCTCGTCTATCCAGTAAATCCTAATCAGCTTGCTTCATTGTCTCTGGTTTCTCTCCAGACAGGGGCAAGTGCAGTGTCATCTGATATAGATGATCCTCAATATGCATATTCTAGAAACCAAAATATTTCCCATCAAATCTGTCAATTCTCACTTTTCCTTTTTCTATCTTCATCGATTAGCTTCAACTCAACCATGCCAGGCTCTGATACCAATTGTTACAGACGCCAAGCGATCGAACAATAAATTTGACAGAACAAGAAATTAAATCCGACGCCAGATTTACGTGATTCGGTCAGAATGACCTACGTCCACGGGGAGAGCAGCACGAAATGCCACTATAGATCAAGCGATACAATGGATATTACAACCACACTCAAGTCACCAAAACACTCCAAGTGTTTTCCAAGCCCCAATTACACCTAATAAATCATGCAGTGTTTAGCCCCAATAATTTCTCACGAAATAATCTTTCAATCTCATGAAGGAATTATGCACAAAGCTCACTACAAGATTTACTCGGCTTGATGTAATTGTACGAACGAAACCAATACGAAGCGCTCGCAAGAAAAACAGCACTTCAAAGACCTCACGTACAGAGGCGTTGCTTCAAGGTTTCATAGACTGCACGAAGACCACGCTGCCTTTTATCAACAACGGCGTATCAGGACTCCTCCGTCCAAATATTTATATGCGTATAAAGGGGTGCCCCTTCTTCTTTGCCGACTTCATCAAGGAAAGATACTCCCAATCTTTTTATTTCTTTCTTTTTCTGACCAATCAGCAAATCCACAGAAGCCCACTTTCCACGGTCAAAGTCCAACAAATACTTTTGGACTTATTCATGGAAATAAGAAGCCAGAGTTGTCACGACCCTAAAAATTTTCTCATTTTTCGGGCTAATGGATTATTAAAATTGAACTTAATTCGGGCCCTCTCAAGCTCTACCAATTCGCAACTTAGGGTTTAAGTTCTTAACATGCAAATGTTTTTATGCTTGGAGCCGCCACTAATCAATTTATGGTAGGCTGATTAGAAACCTAAATAAAACATAGGGAGATATGTTTTATTTCTACGAACCAGAGATTCTAAGTCCGGGGACTTGATTACGCTAGATCTAGTCTAACGCTCTTTCGGTACCTTTTCTTTTCAAAAATATTTTGGCATGCAGTTTGGATCCATTTCGACTTAGCCATTAATATGTGAGGTGTTCATGCGAATGCGCAAACCACCAAATTAACACCTAGAAAAGCCTTAAATAAATTGCAAGTTTGGAAGAATGACTTACCTCGAACCAACGCAAGCATATGCATTGTTAGTGAAAAATCATACAGACAATCCTAATATGATTTCTAATTACCAAAGCAGTTCACTCAATTTCTTTTTTTTTTATTTTCACTTTATTTAAATAAAACTTAGTCTATATGCAATGACATGCAAAATGACATACGATTAATGCAACCTAGCATGCAAACTATATGTCATGCGACGACGTGACCTAATTTTAATGATGGGCAAATGATTTATTTTTGTATTTTCTGATGAAATTCGGAATAAAAATATGCCTAAATTAACATGCAACCTATAATGATTTAACATATCCTAACATGACTTATTTTTGGGATTTTTTGCTAAAATTCGGAATAATAAATTACTTCAATTAAGAATGCAATCTATCTTAATTTACCATAAAGCAATTCATTCCTTTTTTGGGGTTTTTATGAAAATTCGGAATTAAAAAATGACCTAAATAATCTATTAAGATTAGAATATTACTTAATTTAAACTAGGAAATAAATTATCTCAAGTCCTAATTTAAATTAATTAATTACCCTATCTTCTAGATATATTTAGGATTCCCTAAACATGCAAAACTCTAATTCAAATCTAACTGATATTTTTTGAATTTTCTGTTTTAAAGGAAAGCAATTAAAAAAAAACAAGGATAGCAACCACATTCAAACCGTCCACGCAATCCGCCATATTTGTTTCAAACTCGGATTAGGCACAAAAATCGAACTATCGGTCATATCTATAGGGTTATAGATATCAACGGAAAGTTGATCGTTTAAATTTGAAAATCGGATAAAAATCATTATCGTATCCAAAAGATTATGGATAAGATAATAATTTTCCGTATCGTCACGTATCGTACCTTAGGGATAAGGTCGGATAGTCGTCCAGATACGTTGCTAAATTAGGAAATTAATTTTGAATATTTAAAAATATTGCGGATATATAGAACATTATCCTAAGATATCTAATTATCCACACGATACCCATGAAATATTTAAAACATGCAAATTAGGAAATTAAATATTATGAAAATTTACCGGATAATAATCTTACCTAATTTGTGGATAATTCCCAAATTCGAATCGGCTCGGGATGAGCTTGCGGATCGGGACGGGACAACCGGTGGTGTCGGGAACGGCGGGGTTTCGGCGGCGACGGAAGGAGCGGGCAGCTCGCGGTGGCGGCAACGGCAAGGGACACGCGTCGCGGCGACGCGGAGGTGATGCAGAGAGTCAAAACGTTGATTAACTTTTTTCGAAGGAACGCTGGACTCAGGGGACTTCACGGAGTGAAATTTAGGCTTCTTCTTTTTGCTCATGTGAGTAGTGGGCACCCCCTTTGTATTGTGCCTCTCTCTGTTCTAATATGGCCATCCACGTGATGGGAAGTCTAGCAAAACAGAAACTTGTTAGACAACATAGCACAACTCACAAACCGAGGCACTCGATCTGGGATGTGTGTCCTTCATAGGAAATTTAGCAAAAGCCCACGCAACACCAAGACCAGTGCATGCTTGGCATCCGAGAGAGCTTGGATAGCAACGGCTGGCATGATAGATGACGATCGGAGGTCGTTGGTTTGGGCAACGCCACGAGGAATAACTCTATCACGTATCTCCCGTGTGTCTCACTAAAAATTCTGATTTCTGCAATTCTCTCTCGTGTTTCTCATGTGTTTTCTTTTACGTAACACCAAGAGAGCCCCTATATGTTCAAATAGAGAAGAAAGACCCCCATTGATCAGAATAGAGGAGAAAGACCCCCCTTTTGACTTTTCTTTCTTGGGCTTTCTTCTCTTGCTGAAGAACGTGAAAAATTTTCACGTGAAGAAGCTGTGTGCCCCTACGTATCATGCATGGCCTCCATCCTTCCTTTTCCCTTTTGGCTTTCTTCACGTACAGACTTCATTGATGTCGTCAAGGATCGAAACTGGACTGATCTGGATCAACAAAGAAGCCGTGGGACAGCCAAGTGCGCTGATGGTTGTGAGGTACGGCTGCAGAGAGGCGCGGGGGCGGTGTGCACGGCGGCCGCGATGTAGCGATGCTGGTCTCTCTCTCTCACACTTGCTCTCTCTTTCTAAAAAATTTCTGATCTGAAATTGTCGTCCTCCCTAAAATCTGATCTAATGACATATTTATAAGATACTAACCTAGGTCAAATAGATGGGTTTATTAATCCTAATGGGTTTAGACTTGGGCTTACGCTCTAATTTAATTTAAATAAGCTAAATTAACTTGGGCTTTTATTTAATAAAATGAGCTGAGTTAAGCTCAAATCAAAACAATCAAGCCCGTTTGACTTGTAATTCCCGGCCCTTGCACCCCGAGCTAGCCGAGTCACGTTCGATAAAATTTAAGCTCGTTTGCCAACGTCGGTCCGATGCAAAAAATGCAATTAAACTAAAATGAACCTAAACTATATGTTATGCAATTTAAATATTTTTGTCTAGGGGTTAAAATTTAATCCCTAATTTTCTATGCAAATTTCGACTAAATGGTCGGTAAAATTTAGGTGTTAACAAGAGTCCCAAGCGGAAATTGGTTTCCGTATATTCCCAGTGGAGACCAAGTCGAACTTTCCTGTTTCACGCCCAAGACCTGATAAAATTGATGTCTGTGTGTTTCCTCCGTGCAGTAGATTTCCTTCTTTATTTTTTTTTCTCGAAATATATATTTTCGTTTCTAGTTTAAACTCGAGACATATTTTCAACAGCACGGAAATTTTTTTTTTCTTGACAGCGAGAAAGCTACCGCATCTGGTGTAAATCCTAAATTTATGAACTACCCTATTAATTTGTATCAGTTAGGTAAGAAGCTAATTAAAACTTGGTTGAATTCTTTAATTAATAATCAAATTATTTGCTTTCAGTGGTATGAAAAATTCGAATTACACAGACACAATTCTCCGACACGTATCAATTATTTAACCATTAAGCCAATCTCGCAGGCTCATCAATTCTGTCTCCTTGTTCTTTCCCTTCTGTCTTGGCCCTTGGGGCTGTTTTTGTGTTAGGATTCTAGAAAAGTAGAGGGCAATCTTTCCCGTGATCTTTTTAGAGGCGACGTAGACTAATAGGAAACTGCAATGTAAATTCGGACACGAAGCAACTGCTCTCCTTTGTTGACTTTTCCAAGACCTGTGCACCCAAACGTTCATTATGTGCCCTGTTTCAAATACCGAAGAAGCATGTGCTTGACCTTTAAGGAATGTGAATGAGAGCAAAACGCATGCACTTTACCATAAAAAAGTAGGCAACTTATTGTGAAGAGTGGTGCACTTCACCCAAAAGAGAATGCATCTTTCACGTGCTGCAACTAGTTCACCTCCTCGAGCCATTTTAAAAGCGCACTCCCCACGTCCCTTTATTTGATAACGGGATGTGGTTCATGGGGCTGCATCAATGAACGAAGATGGCATGATCGATGAGATGCATGATGATGGCGGATGGGTGCACTTGGGAATTGTGTGATGTGAGTGGTGAGAGAGAACTGATTGAACAATATACTGAAGCAGAAGTTTCTGGGTTGGGTGGGAGACGGACCCCACTTTACCTTCTGAGCCTTTGATGGCTTTAATGACGCCAAGACTTTGATACCACGTCCGACCAACTTGCTTCGGAGAAATTGAGTCAACTGAAACGAAAGTAAATCAAATGAGGCGAGATGAAATGCAACGGCAGCTTCTTCCAAGAAAGAAAGAGCGAGAAAATGACGAGAAAACCAACGAACATTACTTTATTTCTACTTTACTTGGCCAGTCACCGCCACCAGTGTCCTGAGACAGAAGCCATCTCGGTCTAACTAGAGTACTTTAGTGCTCAAAATGTCTTTGCTTCACACCATCAATTGATGCTGTTGTCCTGGACGGAAGAACTTTTGTTTCCTCTCCGTTCTGTAAACTTTTTTTCAACCCGTCCGGGCACTCTTGTTTAATCCTCTACCGCTCACTAACCAAGCCATGCCCATCGCGGAGCTCTTTCTTGGCGCCTTTCTTCAGGTGCTGTTTGATAGGTTGGCCTCTCGCGAGCTTCTCAACTTTGCACGGCACGAGGGTATTGATATGCTGCTGAAGAAATGGGAGAAGATGCTGATTAGTATCAACCAGGTGCTGGATGATGCAGAGGACAGGCAACTGAATGGCGATCTCAGGGTGAACTCGTGGCTCAAAGATCTCAGGAACTTGGCCTATGACATCGAAGACTTGCTTGATGAGTTCACCATAGAATCCGCGGAAAACAAGTCCAAGGCAAAACCTGGCACTAGCAAGGTGCGTTTCCTTCTTCCGAATGGTTGCTTCAGATTGAGCATGAAAGCATTTATGTTCGACCTCACAATGGGATCCAAGATAAAAGAGATGGATGGTAGATTACAGGAGATCATAACTCTAAAAGATAGTCTAAGCCTAAGAGAGAATAATGGGAAGCGATCAGCAAACCACAGACAGAATAAGCCATTTCCCACTACCCATTTGACCGAGGAATTTTTCATTGGTAGGGAGGATAAAAAAATGGAGATCCTTGAATTACTGACCATAGAAGAAGACAATAGAACATGCATAGATATAAAAGTGATTCCTATCGTAGGGATGCCGGGTCTTGGGAAGACGGCTCTTGCTCAGCAAGTCTACAATGATGCTAGAGTCACTGACTATTTTGATGTGAAAGCATGGGTTTGCGTTTCCGATGATTTTGACGTGGTTGCTATTACAAAGAGTATCCTACAGACAACCAACTACCATTTACCCTGTGAAGGTAAGGACCTAGATTGGCTTCAAGACAAGCTCAAGGAAAACCTCTTGGGGAAGAAGTTCCTTATCATTTTAGATGATGTATGGAACGAGAATTATGACAACTGGACAACCCTCTTGAAGCCTTTTCAATCTGGAGTGAAGGGAAGCAAGATCATTGTCACCACTCGTAACCTCGAAGTTGCTTCAACGGCCGGTGTTGCACCGATAACTCTCGAAGTGTTGTCACTAGATGCTTGTATGACTTTGTTTGCATTTCATGCTCTTGGAGTCCAAAATTTTGATCATCATCCTGATCTTAAAGTATCAGGCCTAAAAATAGTGGAAAAATGCAAAGGATTGCCATTAGCCGTGAAGACATTGGCCGGGCTGCTACGCACTAAAGTAAGTCCCCATGAATGGGAAGCTCTATTGAACAACAAGATTTGGGATATACCGGAAGAAAGAAATAACATCCTTCCGGCTTTAAAACTTAGCTACCTCCATCTCCCTTCCCATCTGAGGAGATGTTTTGCTTATTGTGCTATATTTCCCAAGGACTACGAAATCGAACGGGATGAGTTGATTCACTGGTGGCTTGCAGAGGGCTTGTTGGAAGGAGAAAAACAAAAGAGCCGTTGGAATGCAGGTTTGAGCTATTTCAATGAGCTAGTATCTAGATCGCTATTTCAATAGTCGAGTAGCAATGGATCCCGGTTCTTGATGCATGATCTTGTGAATGACCTAGCAAAGCTAGTTGCAGGTGCAACCTATTTTAGCTCAGGGGAGTTTGAGTTTGAGTGTCACCAAAATAATGCATCTTTAACTCGTCATGCCTCATTCATTTCCAACCATCGCATTGTGCCAGAAAGATTAAAGACATATCAAGGAATGAAGGGTCTTAGGTGCTTCATATCGTTAGTGAAGCAATCTAGGAATTATGATCGGTCCTTCTTGTCCCAGAAAGTGCTATGCGACTTATTGTCGGGACTGAAATACTTGAGGGTGCTTTCATTAAGTCACTATCACATTATCGAGGTACCAGATTGTATCGGCAAACTAAGGCACCTAAGGCACCTTAATCTATCTTATACTGATATCAAAATGCTTCCAAAGTCAATTGTTGTGTTGTACAACCTAGAGGCTTTGATGTTGCGAGGCTGTCAAAACCTTATCGAACTACCGGAAGGTATGGAGAAACTGATCAATCTAAAATTTCTCGACATTACCGACACTCCGAGCCTAAGAGCAATGCCTCTGTATATAGGTAATTTGGTAGGTCTTGAGATGTTGTCTAAGTTTATAGTGAGAACAAAAAATAGATCAAGCTTGAAGGAGTTAAAAAACTTGAAGAACCTTAGAGGGGAATTGTGCATCTCTGATTTGCATGAGGTTCAAGAAGTTGGAGATGCCAAGGATGCCAATTTACACATGAAGGAAGGAATACGACGGTTGACCATGCAATGGAGTCATTTTGAAAATTTCCAGAATGAAGAGCTTGAAGCAGAGGTCCTTGACTTTCTTCACCCACACCAAAACCTTGAAAATCTCGTGATATCCTATTATGGTGGCCTAGAATTCCCATCATGGTTAGGAAGTCCCTCGCATGTTAACATAGTGCATTTATGTTTACATGGGTGTTGCAAGGCCAAAGGATTACCATCACTCGGGCAGCTATCTTTACTGAAAGAACTATACATCGAAGGTCTAAATGCAATACGCAGGGTAGGTTCTGAATTTTATGGAGCTAAAAGTCCTTTTCCGTCCTTAATAACTTTGACATTCAAAGACATGCCATTGTGGGAGGACTGGTCTCATTGCGTCGGCATAGAAGAAGTAGGAGTTGTATTCCCTTGTCTTGAGCATCTCATCATTCAGGATTGTCCTATGTTGATCGGAAGATTGCCTAGCCAACTAAGCTCCCTCAGAAAGCTTGAAATCAAGTCATGTCCGTGTATGGATGCCTCGCTCTCTATCACGAGTCTTCCATCTCTCAACAAATTAAAGTTTGGAGGTTGTAATGGGGGGGTGCTGAAGAGTTTGGAAAACCTGACATCTCTAACCGCTCTTGTCATAGAAGATGTTGCTGACCTAACTTGGTTAAATCATGGTCTTACAAGCTCCTGGATCAAGCTAGAGAAGTTGGAGATGGAAAGGTGTGCAAAGTTAACGTACTTGTGGCAAGACAAAGAAGCCCTCCTAAATCTTGCTTGTTTGAAGAGCTTACGCATCGAAAATTGTCCAGAACTTGTATCTTTTGTGGACGGAGAAGAAAATATTGAGCTGCCCGACCACCTTGAGACTATCGAATTGACACATTGCTTCAAATTAGAGAAGCTCCCAAGCAAGATGCATACCCTCTCCTCTCTTAGAGGCTTGACCATTGAGAACTGTCCACAACTCGTGTCCTTTCCCGGAACAGGTATACCGGCATCACTGATATCATTAAATATCACAGACTGTGAGATGTTGCAATCTTTACCTAGAGGATTAAGAATTCATCTAGATGAACCAAATAACGGCAGCAATATCCCCAGGGACATGATGTCTTGTCTACAAGAATTAAGAATCATCGGATGCCATTCTCTTCCAGCCTATCAATTCAGCGTGGACAGATTTTTACCTGTAACCCTCAAGAGTCTCAAGATTTCATTCTGCAAGGGAGTTGAGTCGCTCGCGGAGATAAATCTAGACTATCTTCAATCGCTTCAAGGGATTGAAATTAGGCATTGCGAGAATTTGAGAAGCTTACCCCAGTGCCTTCACACTCTGTCCCATCTCACTTTCTTGATATTGGTCAAATGTCCTGCTCTGGAGCTGGAGTGCTTTCCTCCTCTTCCTCCTAGCATCCTATGCTTTTCTCTTAAGTGGTGTCCGAAGATAAAATCGTTGCCTAATCAGTTGAATCGACTTACATGTCTTCGTGATCTGGCAATTTTAGATTGTGACAGTATTACATGCTTCCCCGATGGAGGATTGCCGCCCCAACTACAAGAACTTACGGTATGGGGTTGTGGGAATATGAAGCAGCCAGTGAGGGAGTGGCTTACCCCCCTCACCTCCCTTCAAAAACTGTGTATCGACGGCAGCACTGGAGGAGTAGGAGAGGAGGAGGATCTTCTGCTTCCACTCCCTTCCACTCTGCTCCATCTTAGAATCGATGATTTGGCATACGTGAAAAGACTATCCAGCAGTCTCCCTTCCTCTCTCCAGACCTTAGGGATGTCACGGTGCCCGAAGCTAAGGGAGTTGCCCCGGGATGGCCTCCCTCCCTCCCTAGAACAACTCACGATCTTCGATTGTGGGATTCTAGAGGAGCGATGCACGAAAGTGGCCGACTCCTATTGGCACCTTGTCCGTGAAATCCCAAAAGTTTGTATTAATGGGTATAATATCTAAGCTGGCTCTTTGAAAATGGTTCATATTCTAGACCCAAAAATTTTGTACTTAAAAAGTGTGTTTTAATTTTATCAGATTAGTAAGCTAAAGCTTTTGGCCTTATGGGTGTGTCAAAAATAATCTCCCCTTGTTGTTTGTGTTGAAAATATGTCTCGACTTTGAACCCGAAAAGGAAAGTTTCATCATTCAAGTATGTTTCCTATTTTAAATAGGTTTCTTAATTGAATAATTTTCCTAATTGGAGAGGATTTTCTAAAAAGGGATTTCTTACTTTGGATCCAATTCTTGCCTATATATAAGAAGTGGATGTTCTTTGTGAAGATTATCAAAGAGGAGCTTATGCTTGTGAATTACACCCTGAAGATATCCTAGATTGTTGAAGCCAACAAATCTTGTGGTAAGATTTGTGTATTATATGTGAGATTGAGAGATTATTTTGTAAGCAATTGTGGGGTTAAACAATGTGTTCGCTATTGGGTGTAATGGGAGGCAGGAAAATACTCAGAGTGTTTGAGTTACTCGAGTGTGATTGTAATCTTCATTGTATCATTTGATTTATAGTGGAATTTTTTACTGCTCTCCCCGTGGACGTAGGTCACTACGACCGAACCACGTAAATATGGTATCCGATTTTTTTTTTGTTCTGTTTATTTTATTATTCAATTGCTTAGCTTCCACGTTAGTATGCACCTCAATAACCTATGCTTCAATTCTCCACTCCGTCGTCCTCACTTTGATCATTGTCTCGATGATCATGCTTTACTGAACTGACCTGAGGCTAATCATCAGTTTCGGAAAACTTTAATTGATTGGTTTCCAGAAGTATCAAAGACCTAATCAGCCGTCAGCTATTCAACACGTCGCCAAGGAAGGTCCCGCAAATCCAATCACAATACCATCTCAAACAATTAACTAAATGAACTGACGCAATCTCATCTCGAAGCATGCCACGATACACGAATCTTCAATTTATAATTCACGGAAAGATAATCAACCCCTTTTGGTGTCTTGCTCGTGAGAAAGCAGAAGCAAAGACAAGATCCGGCGCAAAAGATCTTAGCGTCATGTTGAACAGATGTCGCATGCATGCGTTGTGGTTAGATTAGTTTGATGGATCATCTGATTTGCATTCAAATCCAGTATCAGACATTGACGTCCATTAGCTATAATTAGCTATCTAGGTAGGGACTTTATCTTAATCGAATAAAAAAAAATAGAGGAATAAAAAGAATAAAGGGTGCAAGGACCTCTAGCATTACGGGTTTTCGCCACGAGTGAATGTGATCTGGTGTGGAATTGGAGAACACGGAGCAACGGAAGAGGGCATGGTCTGGTTGGCGAAAAACACTTGAGAGCAAAAGAGCTTCCGTCATTGGGCAAACAAGAAAAGGATTAAAAAAGGAATAAGTGTATCGAAAGTTCTAGAACTTATCACGAAAGTGTAATCGAGTCGTAACACTTGCAAAAGTGCAATCAAATCCGAAAACTTATTAATTGATTAAATCAAGTCCTTCTGTTAACTCCGTCCATTTTGGCTAATAGAAAATATTGATGTGGATATTTTTATTATTTTCTCTCATACATAGCGCTAACGTGACTAAAACGACGTCTTTTCTGTCCAAATTTGATTTTTAATAGAAATTTTATTTGAATTATATTAAAAAATAAGTTAATTTATAAAAAAAAACAAAAAAATGGAAACTAGGCGAGCCCCACCATCGCCGACCTAGGCGAGGGCCGACCACCCTTGCCAATCCATGGTCGGCCATTGCCCACCATCGCTGGCCGTTCTCAAAGCTGGTGGGGTGACGGCAGCAGTGGCTAGGGTTGCCAATTTGGTGTAATTTTCCTCCTTTTTTTTTTTTAACTTAAATGATATTTAGATTAAAAAATTATATTTTGATTAAAACGACGTCATTTTAGGCTATCTTTCTTATTTTAGCTACGTCAGCGCCACGTAAGAGAGAGAAAATATTAAAAAAAACCACATCAACATTTCCGTTAACCAAATTTGACAGAGTTAATGGAAAGACTTGATTCCATCAATTTGACAAGTTTTAGGAGTTAATTGCACTTTTTGTAAGTTTTACGACTCAATTACACTTTCGTGATAAATTTTAGGACTTCCACTACATTTATCCCATTAAAAAAACACCTGCCAATTTGCATTAAATGCAATCGTGGTATAGCTGCTTATTCCAAGATTATTCCTAATCTTATGTGATATTCAAATGTTTCTTTCTTCTCTATTTGATCAATGGATTTTATTCAGAGTTGGAGGGACTCTCCCACCTCACGTCCGTCTTCTGTAATGACTCTAACACGATTATTTCAACGAGTGTTGAAGAACATTCATGAGCGATGAATCATGCAATTTTTCTCTTTTGCTGAATTTCAATGTGTTTAAATTCATGTCCTGCTTTGGGTTTGGATTTTTTGTCGTTTCCGGCTAATTCAATTCATCCTCAGACTCTGTTTTTCTTTGTTTTTGTTGGGTTCGTTAGTGTATCTTCCTACATTGTTAAGGATTCGGCTTCTGCTTTTTTGCATGACCCGTTTTTAGTTGTTTGTGCTGGTGCAGATTTGAGAATCGAGCAAAATTGTTGAACAAGGCAAGATTTGGTCCTCGACTTGAAGGAAGTCCTGAACTTCTCAGAATCGGACTCAGACGGTTCGCATTCGAGAACTTCGAGCTGAATTTTTTAGAGATTGTCTTTACTGGTGTTCAACTAGGACTGGAGTCCTAATTAGGCTTGATCGGAGGCGTTCAACGAGGATTGGAGGATGGGGTATGCCAGTGCCGCCAGGAGAGGCCCAGCACCAGCTGTGCTCAGTGCTGCCCATGGGTCAGGTCACGGGCTCAGACGGAAATGGATATTGGAACAGCAAATGTGGGTGAGACCCAGTTTCAGTTTCACGCTTTCCATAGTAGCAAGCAGGCCTTACTATGCTTTTGTACGAGTAAGTGTGATTATTCAATTATTTGTCTATATTTTACAGGTCTTCTCTGTCCTTTTCTTCACATAAGCCCAACAGCATGACCGGTTCACGGATGCGTATGGGAAGTTTAAAAAAAAAAAAAAACCCCGCATTTTGGGTCGGATCTTATGCGGTTCGGGTCAAAGAAAGCACACATCCCTTACAATTGGTTTGGTTTGCGTTGGGTATAGTATGGAAAGTCGACCCAAACCGTTGACACCCCTAGCTATAACAATCAATTGTGAATTACATTATGAAGTGTTTTGGAGCCAATAAATTTTTTGATAAAAATTGTTAATTCTTTTGTGAGATCGAAATATTACTTTGCGAGAAATTGAAAGGGCTAAATATTGTGCGAGATATTGGTGTATTTGGACGCTGAGAAACACCAGGAGTGTTTAAGTGACTCGAGTGGTTGTAGTGTAGGTCCCATTGACCAAACTTGTATCTCCACCTATGCTTCACCTCTCCACCCCGTCGTCTTCATTAAAATCAGGTATGATCTTGCCATTTACTATTCCTCTACTCTTCTACTCGCAGTCACTTCTCTCCTCAGATTTGTCATCATTCCTCTCTCCATTGAAATGCTTCGCATGATTTCATAGATCCGGCAAATATGACACAAAAATCCGGGATGTTATTAACAGACTGTAGCATTTGAATTTGGATTCTTAGCTTATTTTTGCATTCTGGCAGTTTTCTGCACTCTTCCAATTCTTTTGCTGTCGCTGTGCTTTGTCTCATTCGCCAAGTCCCTAAATCTTGCTTGCCTTCCCGATTACATTGGAATTCCATTGGTGAGGTTTGTCGGTACAACCCAGCGACCTATAGAAAGGTCTATATATCATTCCTTCACCACCGCGTCACTGATATTAAGTCTAGGATAAGAAGCTGAAGGGGACCTTGGATGTGAAATTGCTCCCCATTGTAGAGAAGAAGGGTGATGCTGTTGGGAAAACTATGTTTGTAGGAAATGGAATCGGAATGTAGTTAGACTTTGAGGCGTGTAATCCTTTCTTTTAGGATCAATTTGCCCCACGAAGTTGCTATAGGTTATTGGCAAATTTTCTTTAGGATACAACAAAGTCACGGTGAGAATACTGGATAGCAATTCTAGTAAATCTCCTAAAACTCTCTGCGGAACAATTGAGAAAATGGATGTCCCGTTTTTCTCTTAAGGAAGACGAAAATGAAGGGAGTTGTGAATCTGTGTCAATTTAACAGAATTGTCCAATATATATAAGCAAAATAGAACACACCTCTTGGTGTCTAACTGTCAATACGGACACACCCATTCATGTCCGAAAAATTGCAATTCGAACATAACCCTTCATGTTTGAAAATCACCATTTGAACACAACCGTTCATGTCCGAAAAGTTGCAATTTGAACACAACTCTTCGAGCGTGAAAACTGTCAATTTTGGACATACCTTTTGGTGTCCTAAAACGGACAGTTTTGTCCGAACAGTCATTAGAAATAAATAAAATAAAATAAAATAAAAATAGATTGATGATTAAGGCTTATTTTGGTCCGCAGCGCACATGCGTGCAAAGTGTGGCTATCTCGCACGGACGAACCTCTTGTTCAAGCTCTTCAGGGACTGCCTCTTAGCTACAAAACTACCCGGAGATTTAGCTCAGAGTATAGAGACACTTAGAGTTACCAAGATGATGTTAGGCCTAATTGGCCGAGCTGCATTACTGAGAAGATCATGCCAAGCTTTGAAGAAAATGATTTTTAGAGAGGCATGGAAAGTGAGAACTTTGAAATTGCACAACTTTCCCTGTTATTCCAAATTGAAGGATTACATGGCCTTATATAGGCGTCGGGGAATACATTGCTAGACGAAGGTCCAGATAAAACAAAACACACCTAAAATGGGGTACATTATTGGACTGCTGTCCATATAAAACAAAACTCACCTTGAACTGAGTACATTATTGGATGTATGTCCACACAAAACTCACCTAAAACACACTCATATGACACTTAAAACCTATTAATAGGATTAGGTGAAACAGTACTCAGCTATTATTTGCTACAATGAATAGTGAGGATTAGGTGAAACATTACTAATTTATCTCCATCCAGAGTTATAGTCATAATTTGAGCTATTTGAGCTGTTTACACATTCATATTCTGCTATTTGTCTCTATGCTAGAATTTGTTCAAAATTATCTTCAGTAATGACTAGCGTTTGGTTCAAGGAAGAGGATGCATGTGTAGAAAGGTTTGGAAGAACTGTATTCGGAGTGTTTTGTGGTAACATGAGTTCATTCCACATTCTGATGCCAAGGTTTGGCTGTGGATTTTCTTCAGGTAAGACTGGCTGAGGCAAGACTAGTTGAGGCCAATTTCCAAGCTATGAGTAGTGAGAGGCAGAGTTGGCATCAAGGCCAATGGATAAGGATAATAGTCCATAGTCATAGGGGTCTTGGGAGAGTGGTCCACCCCATGGATCTTGAGATGATTGTACTGGATCTCCTATGTCTGACATTTCTTGATCTTGCGAGAATCCAAGCTGTACTTGTGCCTAATCTATTCTCTAAGTGCTTGTCTTGTTGCAGATGAAGATCCTTCGTGATCCCATGAAATAGATGTGATATTTTCTTGGCATAGGATTCTCTGGAGTTCCCTGTAATTATATTAAATAGAACCAATGCGTCTAGGGAACGAATTATAAACACGTGCAACTTGAAGTTGTGATTGGGCTTATAGGTAGTAATACCTACTGCTGGAGGACTACCGGAGATGGTACTATTATTGTGCACAAAAGTCCAAGGACGATGGAGGAGTACAACAGTGTGTGTTTCTAGATCATCTCGGACTTTTTTCAATTCTTCGAGAAAGAGCCGTTACCAATAAACATGAGGGTAAAATCATTTTAGCACAGTTAAAAGGTTTTTCTTGTGTTCATTAGCTCATTGTGATCAGCCATAGGCAATTCGGTTAATTGGCGAAGAAATTTTCTGGTGGGAAACTCAGTAGCTATTAAATACTTATTGATTAGGTACCATAATAGCCATTTAAGTTTATCAGGAAAATCATTTTCTTTCCAAATTAATGGATGAATGAAATGGTACCTCGAGTATAATCCAAAAGAGTCAAGAATAGATCCTCTATGTAGGCGAAAAAGGTATGTGTGGCATTGCCACATGAGGTTGTCAAAATTTTCAGTAAGTTTATCTTTTTGAATTTGCTCAACTATTTCTTGAGGATATTCCAAGCTTGGCCAATCTCGAAATCGTTCAATTTTGTACTTATCTGGCCGAAATGGGAAGGAATGCTTGAGAATATACATGTTGATTTCTGCTGATGCTTTTGGTCTGGAGAGAAAGTCTGCAAGCACATTCTTCTTTCTTGCAATATGTTTGGTTTCGAAAGAGTATTTCGAAAACCATTCAACTCATCTGAGTAGCTAAGGATGAGGAATTTGCTTCTATTTGAATTTGGTCATTTGGGAAAAGAAGCCATATCCAGTTCTATTAGAAAATGGTGGCCAATAAGATGGAATTCGAACTTTTTTATTCCATTCTTTATTGCCAAAATTTCCTTAAAGGTAGAGTGATGGTACATTCCTGCCTGAGAAACCTTGCCACTTTTGTAAGTGCAAAGATGTCGCTTACCACGAAGTTTTTCGAATAATATGGCCGCCCAATATTCATCACTGGCATCAGTCTGCAAAATTCTCTTCCCTGTGGATGGGATTTGTATAGGGGGAAGATCTTGCATAATTTCTTTGAGTTCTGCAACTGATTTGGTTTGTGCCTTTCCCCATGGCACCATATGCTTTTTTAACATCAGGTGCAAAGGAATTAACAACCTTGCAATATTTGGGACAAAATCTCTAAGATAATTGATTATCCCGAGAAATTGTTGAACTTGCTAGGTTGTAAAATCCTTTTCAAGAAATTTTAGTAATTCCTTGGCGATATGCAGCCCTGGATAATATGTACCTTTGTGTTGACACCTAAATTTTGACGCGTCATTTAGTGTAATTTGCATAAAAAATTAGGGATTAAAATTTTAATCCCTAAACAAAAATATTTAAATTGCATAACATATAGTTTAGGTTCATGTTAATTTAATTGCATATTTTTCCTTTTTTGCATCGGACCGACGATGGCGAGCGAGCTTAAAATTCATCGGACAAAAAAACGGGACGCTCGGGAATGCACGGGCTCGGAATTTCAATGTCAAACGGGCTCGATTGATTTAATTTGGGCTCGATTTGATATGTTTGGTTTAATTAATTAAAACTTAGGTTAATTCAGCCCATCATTTTAATTAATTAAATCAGCCCATTTAAATTAATTAGACCTAAGCCCAAGCCTAAGCCCATTAGGACTAGAGCCCATCTAAATTGACCTAGGATTAGTACTATATAAACATACATTAGGTCAGATTTTAGGGGGACGTCACACAATTTCCAGATCAGATTTTAGTAAGAGAGAGAGCAAGAGAGAGAAGGGGGCGTCGTCACGCTTGCCGGGTCGATCGCCGTCCTTGCTGCGGCTTCTACGTTCTACTTTACTGAAGGAGAACGGGGGGAACCAGAGAAGGGAGAGAAGAAAAAGTCAACAAGGAGGCTGGTCTTCTTTTGGGGGGGGCTTCAATTGACGAAGAAGGAGAAAGAAGCCAGAGAAGAAAAAGGCATGCAAAAGAGAGACCCACGTGGAAGAGAGAAAGCTACAAGAGAAAAAAAATCAAAGGGAAAAGAGGGAGAATCAGTCAACCTTCCTGCTCCTTCACCGAAGACAACCGAGAAGTCCCCATGGCGTCTTGACGTTGTCCGGTTTTCGTTGCAGCTTGTCCATGCACTGCTAACCCACTGTTGCCGAAGAATACACTCTGTTCTTCCTCGACGCTCCCCATAGCTTGAAGGTCTCCACGTTAACTGGTTTCGTCCGTGAGCTCGAAGCGTCGCGGCGTTTCCCCACCTCATCGGACGCCGCCACACGCCGCCGTACGCCACCGCTCGTGCACCACCACCGTTGCCCCGGAGACGCCGCGTCACCACCGCAAGCCGCCACCGAGCACGCCGTAGCCCCACCGGTGATCCTGTGCCGTGCCGTGCCGATCCCGTCGCCAGTCAATCGCGATCCCGATCCGCAAGTCGATCCCGATCCCGAGCCAATTCGAATTTGGTAATTTTCAAATTAGGTAAGTGAATATATCATGAATATTCCTTTCAAATATTTAGTTTCCTGATTTGCATATCGGAATATTTTGTGAATATTGCATGAATATTAGATATCTTTAGGATAATGTTCAGAATATCCGCAATATTTTGAAACTATTCAAATTAGGAAAACTTTCCTAATTTAGCAACGTATCGGGACGACTATCCGACTTTAACCCTAAAGTCCGATACGCGGCGGTACGGAGAATCATTGTCCAATTCATAACTATTTGAATACGATAATGATCTCAATTTGCTTCCCAAATTTGAATAATCAATTATCCGTTAATATCTATAACCCTTTAGATATGGCCGATAATTTGATTCCTGTGCCTAATCCGAGTTTGAAACAAATTTGGCGGATCGCGTGGTTGATTTGAGTTTGATTGTCATCCTTGTTTTGATCGTTTTCCTTTTCAAATAAAAAGAAAACCCAAAAAAAATTCTGTTTTTGAGAGTTAAATTAGAGTTTTGCATGTTTAGGATTTTTGAATATATCCCGAAGGATAAGATAAATATCTAATTTAAATTAGGACTTAACGTGGCAAGTTTCCTAATTTAAATTAGGCATTATTTCAAATCCTAACGGAATATTCACGTTATTTTATTATTCCGAATTTTCATTAAAAAAACCCCAAAAAATGGTGAATTGTTTCATGTTTTATTAGGATAGATTGCATTTTAATTTAAGTAATTTACTATTCCGAATTTTAATCAAAAATCCCAAAAATAAATTATTCTATGGTAGATTAAGTCATCATAGATTGCATGTTAACTTAGGTATTTTTGAATTTCGAATTTTAAACAGAAAATACCAAAAATAGAAGTCAGTAGGTTGCATGTTATTTTAGGCATTTTCATTAATTCCGAATTTCATTTAATTCCGAATTTCTACAAAAAAAAATACAAAAAATACATCATTGCACGTCATTAGAATTAAGTCACGTCGTCGCATGACATATAGTTTGCATGCTAGGTTGCATTAATTCGCATGCCATATTTTTTGCACGACATTGCATATAGATTAGATTTCATTTTTAAATAAAGTGAAAATCCAAATCCAAAAAGAAATTGAGTGAATGCTTGTTAATTAGAAATCATATTAGGGTGTTTGATGTGATTTTTCGCTAACAACGCAGACGCTTGCTGGATTCGAGGTAAGTTGTTCTCCTAAGCTTGCAATTTATTTAATGCTTTGATTATTGGGTGTTAAATTGGTGGTTTGCGCACATGCATGAACACCTCACATGTTAGTGGCTAAGTTAAAATGGATCCGAACTGCCTGCCAAAATATTTTTGAAATGAAAAGGTACCGAAAGGGCGTTAGACTAGATCTAGCGTAATCAAGTCCCCGGGCTTAGAATCTCTGGTTCGTAGAAATAAAATAGTACTCCCGTTATTTTATTTAGGTTTCTAATCAACCTACCCTAAATGGTTAGTGGCGACTCCTATTGAAAATATTTGCACGTTCACAATTGGACCTAAGTTGCGATTTGATAGAGTTTGGGAGAACTCGAGCTAGGTTAGTTAATTTAATTAATCTAGTAATCCATTAGCCCCGAAAGAAATCGATGAAAATTTTTTTAGGGTCGCGACAGCTTGGCGACTCCGCTGGGGAATGAGTTAATACTCTTAGTGGACTTAGGCCAATTTTTCATTTCAAAAATAATTTTTGTTTGGCAGCGAGGATCCCAGGTACGTCCCTAACATTTTAAGGTGTTAAATGTTTTTGCAGTATGGGAGGTATAAGGGAGAAGTGCTTGCTAACCTTTGTTTTGCAGGGAGATGGTTGAATGTATGGTTTAGTTTATGCACGAAGCGCTGTTTGATATAAACTGTTGTGCATGCCTTACATTTACACTACACCGCACACACTACCCGCTGCCGGACCTGGGCGGCATAGGTTTAGGATGGTACTGAGATAGTGGACACCCCGACCAAAACCATTTGGTACGGGTCGCCCTCCTCGGTCCCGAAATATTTTTCATGGTGTCATTGAGTACCCACCACGGTTGCCCCCTTTGCAACCCGGGTCGGCTCTTTGACTAAGCCGGAGTCAGGGGAATCCTAGCCTAACCACCACCATGACTGGTTTAGCTCGGTAATCCTCGCGTCTCCATTTTGCAAGCCAGAGTCTAGGTAGAAATCGAACCTCACATTTCATGCGCATGTCTATGTGATTGCCATTTTTCCTATCCGGTGAAGTAAGATTTCTTCAACCCTTATCTTGCAATTTATTTATGTTTCGTTTTTCTTTGGTCGGTCCATGACATTAGGTCGGTCGTGAGTCTTGGTCTATACACTATGGGAGTAGCAGACATCCGGATTCTTGATGCTCCTAAGGACGAGCTCCGTGCCTGGTGGAACCTACTCAGTCCGACCAACCGCAAGCTAGTCGAGGGTCACGTCGGGAGGCTGCTCCCCCTACTGGAAGTCAAAGTCCGTACCGGCCTCGTTCGAGCATTAGCCCACTTCTGGTGCCCCGAGACAGCCACCTTTATATTCGGTAAGCATGAGCTCACTCCGACTTTGGAAGAGTATAGCCTGCTCATTGGAAAACCTTTGGGATCTGAGTTAATTACACCACCTTTGGGAGTCGATTCCACACTAATCTTGTCAGAGTTTTTGAATGTCGGGAAAGATGAACTGGCAAAAGTTTTGAAAGCAAACCGTGGAACATGTCCATTTTCCTTCCTGAGTCAATGTTTTCAAAATGCCACACCTTTTCAAAAGGGCAGAATCTTTTTGCTAGCATTCTTCGGTTTCGTCATTTTTCCTCATTGCAAGAGCGCATGTAACCCGTCAATTGCCTGGTTCGTCCAACAAGTTTGTCTTCAAAAGAATTTTGTCAACACCATTTTAGCTGAAACTTTCATTTCCCTCACTAAATTCAAGCAAAATGGTGATAAGACATTTCACGCACCCATTGAGCTATTGCAAATCTGGTTTTTGTCTCACATAAAAGGGTGTGGCAATTTACTTAAAATACCCGAACTCAGTGATTCTAGCCATCCCATTTTGAGCTATAAAGAAAAACAAGAGAACGCACCGGATTACCATTACTCCGAGTGGATCATTTTTATGAAAAACGCTCGACCCCAAGGTTTCCAATGGCATGCTAACTGGTTCAAAGTCGAGGAAGCTCGGCTTACGTGTAATGGTGTTGGACCGGTACCACTTTTGGGCTTCACTGGCGCGATCGAGTATTACCCCGCCAGAGTGTCTCGTCAGTACCAGATTCTTCAGGGGCTCCCTCCAGCGTTACAACCCGAGCTCCTCCATGTCGATTTCTCTAACCAGGGTGAGGATCATGAAGAGACCGTAGCTCAGCTCCAAAAGATGTGGAAGAAATGTCGTCTCCTGAAGATAGCTCGACCCGAAGGAGAATTAAAGGGGGAGCAGAAATCCTACTTCGCGACGACCAAATATATCCGACAGCACAAGATTCCTCAGGAGCTATTCCCGAAGATACCCAAGGTGCCTCTCAAGTCCGCCAACCGCTCAGAGAACAACCGTCTCAAAAGGAAGGTCGAAGAAGCCGAAGAAAAGGCAGCCAAGATAGCCCGGGCTTATGAGCAGTTGAAGAAGGATGTCGCCTCCCATATGTCTATAGATCAAGCTAATTAAAAAGCTTGAATTTGTTTTCATTTCCAGTTTAAGTTTGTTTAGGAATCGAGTCATCTGTTTTTAATTCAATTTCAAGTCAGTAATTGATGTAAAAACTTTCGTCATTTCAATAAAGAAGTCTTTTCAATTCAAAGCGATTAGACCAATGTCATGGATCGGCGTGTAATATTTGGCTTGACACTTATGTATGCTTGTTTCATCCAAATTAGGTAATTTGCCACGGATCCCCCTCATCCTTATAATACTCGATCGGTGACCAAAAGAAGGATGGCCAATCAAGCCGAGATTGCAGCCATGATCGACGAAAAGCTGAAAGAACACATGAATATAATCAATGAGCAGATCACGGCTGCCATGTCCAAAATGATGGGTGATTTCATGGCCAAGCAGCAGCAGGTCAATACTGCCTCTCAATCTGAGATTCCGCTTCCAACCCGTCAAGGCATCCGCCTCGACAAAACTCTTGCAATGAACACTAATCCAACCTTTCAACCGGATGATGCCATTCTGATAGACACCAGTGCTTCTCCGTCGGTCCCTGTTCTTCAGTCACCCCCCAATGATGAGAATGCCAGGTTGCTGGCTAAGCTTGACCAGAGATTACGTGAAGTGGAGGGAACTCAAAGTGTTCCGGCTGTCGATTTGTCCGTTTTTACTCGAGTCCAAGTGCCCGAAAAGTTCAAGATGCCAGCTTTCGAGAAGTACGACGGCACCTCCAACCCGATTCAACATATTGATATGTACCAGGGGCTCATGAATAGATATGTTTCTAACGGACCTTTGATGATCCAAACCTTCCAAGCAAGCTTGAAGGATGCTGCAATGAGGTGGTATACCAACCACCAGATCAACCGGAAAGACTCGTGGGAAGAGGTGGCAAACCTTTTCATCAAACACTTCAAGTTCAACCTCGACGTCACTATTACGAGGGAAGACCTGGAAAGAGCTGAACAGAAAAAGGGCGAGACTCTAAAGGAGTATGCCACTCGTTGGAGGAACATGGCAGGGCAGATCATGCCGGAACCCGCGGAACGTGACCTAATGAAGTTGTTCGTGTCCACCCTACCACAGCCGGTTCGTTCACGAATGTTAGTGACGGCCGCCCAATCTTTTGGCCAACTGATAGCCATGGGTGAAGAGATCGAGACCGGACTCAAGAAGGGATGGTACGGTGAATCGGGCTCATCGGCCAAGAGGTTTACTAATAAGAAAGAGAAAGAACATGCCTCCGAGGTCAACATGACCTATCTGCAGAAGCCACCGGCTCAAACTCCGAAGCTACAGTTCAGCACCCAGCAGACAACCTCTTATGGACGGCAAGGCCAGCAGGATCCACGCCAGCAGCGTAAACCTCGCCAGTTCACTCCACTTCCTGGGACATTATCTCAAGTACTGGCAGTTCTAAGAAAGAAGAACTTGCTAGGCTCGGAACCGCAAAGATCTAACGCTCCTAGCTATGTAAAGTATGACCCGTCCAAGAAGTGCGATTATCATAGAGGTGAGGTTGGGCATTCGACAGATGAATGTCAAGTGCTCAAACATCGAGTGCAAGATCTACTCGACACTGGAGCATTCGCACTACAGCCATCCAGTAAGCCCAATGTGCAGAACAATCCACTCCCTGATCATTCGAACAGTGCAAATGTTGTCTTTGGCCCGGAGGTCAAACAGATTCAAAGCTTCAGTGTCCCTTTCGAAGATATGTTCGATGCCCTAGTCCGAGCTGGTTATATTTCGACCGGCGAGGTGGTGTCGCTCGGTGACATAAGAGAGAAAGTGGACGAGTTGGTGAAAGGAGGAATGATCGGGACAACTGATGAATTCGGAGTAGTGGCCGCTATACCCCAGGTCACCTTTGACTGGGATGAAGAACTCGCAAAGATAGCTGATGAACAAGAGAAGTTGGATCCTGACATGCCCGCTCTCGAAGACGCCTCTGACGACGACCTCGGGATTATTATACCCGACGCTCCAGAAGTATTGATCCTAGCATCGCCTCATCCTTTTGCTTATAAAAGCGACAAGATGGTCCCATGGTCGTATGATGTTGATCTGATAACCAGGTCAGGGCGAACTTATCCTGATAATCAACCGGCCAAGCCAGTGGCTGAGAAAGAAGCGAAGGAGTTCCTAGCTGTGATTAAGGCTAGTGAGTATAGTGTGGTCGATCAGCTGAGAAAGTTACCAGCACAAGTCTCGTTGTTGGAGCTGCTCCAAACGTCAGATAAGCATCGAAGTGCTCTAATGAAGGTTCTGAGTGAGATTCACGTGCCCGAAACTATTGAAGAAGATAAGCTGGAAGGATTTGTTGGGGCAATTCTTCTCAAAGATCAGGTGGCATTCTCTGATGAGGAAATCCCCGTGGAAGGACGTGGTCATAATAAGGCGCTTCACATATCAGTGAAATACAAGGAGACTCACGTGGCCAGGGTGCTTGTTGATAACGGGTCAGCTTTGAACCTATGCCCGTTGGCTACTTTGAAAAGGCTGGGTATTTCTCCATCCACCATGCAAGCAGCAAAGACTTCTGTTCGAGCCTTTGATGGAATGAAGAAGGATGTGATAGGCCAGATTAACTTAGCGCTGCAAATCGGACCCTCGGTGTTCGATATTCTTTTCCAAGTCCTGGATATCCCTTCTGCTTTCAACTTTTTGTTGGGACGACCATGGATTCACAATGCGGGCGCTGTGCCCTCTAGTTTGCATCAGAAGATTAAGTTTGTGGCTGGAGCAAAGCTCGTTACAATATATGGAGAGGAAGATCATCGAATCTTCAATGCAACATCGATCCCCTACATAGAGCCCGATCATGTTGAAGAGGATAGCTACCATTCATTTGAGATAGTTCAAGTTGTTCAAGCTTCCTCTGACATGCCGTTGCCCGTTCCTGAAGTTTCTAAAGCCGCTCTCATGGTGGCCAAAGTCATGGTTGGTAATGGTTTCGAGCCAGGTCAGGGTCTTGGGAAGGAAGGCCAGGGCATTCATACCCCGATTGAGACAAATGGACAATCCCACAAGGCTGGATTGGGATATGATGGGCCGGGAAGCCGCGAACAAAACAATGATGGTTGCAAAAGCCGAACAGGGGCATGTCAAAGTCCCTTACCACCTTCTATCAGCGACACCTTTCGCTCGGCTAGAGTAGTGGGAGGATATGAGCACGTAAAGCCGAGCCCGACTGAAGATGATCTTGGGCTTATCTTTCCTGAGTCGCCAAAAGCCTTAACTGACTCACCGAAGAAGCACGGTAAAGCTATTCTGGTCAGTTCGTCTGACGATTCTGAGGATGACCAACCACCCGCTATTTTCAAGAAGCCGGAATCAAGGGTGGTGGACTTTGACTTTGATGACGGTATACCCTACCTCACTGGTTGGTTTGCCGAGACTTCCATTGGTGCAATCACTGAGGGACCACTTGAAGGGATGGGCGCTGGCCCTCAAGAGTAATCATTTCTAGTTTTAGTGTCTCCCCTGCGTGGGAATCTTTATTGCTTTCTTTTGATTTTCATTCCAATTCATGTTGCACTTAGGTTTTTCAATTCAATAAGATGTAATTCGTTGATTACACATCAATAAAATTACAGAGGTTTTTATCATTTTGAATCTTGTTGAAGTATTCCAAACTAACCCGATGACGATAACCAACGATTGAAAAATTTATCATCTATGGTAAGAACTGAGGGTTGGGCTTCTCAAGAATTCTCGTTTCAAGATCTTCGAAAGCAAAATGAATTTCCAAAAAAAGAAAAGAAAAAAAAGCAAAGAACAATTTTCGAAATTTGCATGTGGTTAAACCCTGTCTTGTCTTTTTGATCCCCTTCTTTCATGTTTCAGGACTAACCTCGAGGCATGCGAAGGGACGGGAATCGTGGATCCTCATATATGTGATGCAAGTCAATCTCATGACTCAGATGATTCCAATCCGGATGATGAAGAGATACGACGAAACTTGGAAATCCACGAGAAATCCAAGCCCCTGACTGCCGAAGAAACCGTGGTGATCAATCTTGGCGACACGGAGAATCCTAGAGAAGTGAAGATTGGGGCATGTCTTCTCGAAGATGTGGCCAAACGCTTGACCCAGTTGTTGAAAGATTATCAAGACATCTTCGCCTGGTCTTATGCTGATATGCCGGGTCTTGATCGATCGATCGTCGAACATTGTCTACCGACTGATCCTTTGGTTGAGCCTGTGAAACAAAGGCCGCGGAGAGCTAAACCAGAACTGGCAAAGAAGATCAAGGAAGAGGTCATGAAACTTCTTGATGTGGGGTTTATTGAGACTACCCAATACTCAGAATGGGTTGCCAATATAGTCCCAGTGATGAAGAAAGACGGTCGAGTTCGAGTATGTGTCGACTACCGAGATCTGAACAAAGCTAGTCCCAAAGATGATTTTCCACTCCCACACATTGACGTGCTTGTCGACAGCACAGCCGGGTTCGAATTATTCTCCTTCATGGATGGTTTCTCAGGATATAATCAGATCTTGATGAACGAGGATGATAAGTTGAAAACAGCGTTTACCACTCCTTGGGGGACATTTCATTACAAAGTGATGCCCTTCGGTCTCAAAAATGCTGGGGCAACTTACCAGCGGGCAATGGTCACGTTGTTCCATGACATGATGCATAATGAGATCGAGGTCTATGTTGACGACATGATTGCAAAAACTCGGTGTGGAGAAGATCACATAGCAACCTTGACAAAACTATTCGACAGGCTTCGCAAGTTCAAACTACGCCTCAATCCGGCAAAATGTGTGTTCGGAGCAGCCTCGGGCAAATTACTTGGCTTCATTGTCAGCAACAAAGGGATTGAGATTGACCCATCAAAAGTGAAGGCCATTTGCGAAGTAAAATCTCCCTCTTCGATAAAGGAAGTTCGTAGCTTAATGGGTAGGCTAAACTATATAGCCAGATTTATTTCTCATCTTTCTGAGACAGCAAAGCCTTTCTTTAAACTCCTCAAGAAGAATGCGCTAGTCAGATGGGATGAAGAGTGTGAGCTGGCATTTGACAAGATTAAGCACTACTTGATGAATCCACCGGTGCTTGTTCCACCAACACCGGGGCAACCTCTGACCCTGTACCTTACAATCCATATTGAGTCCTTAGGTGCCATGCTTGCTCAGAAGGGTGAAGAGGATGGAAAGGAACGTGCGATTTATTATCTGAGTAAGAAGTTCACCGTCTCAGAGATGAACTATTCTGAAGCAGAAAGAACGTGTGCAGCACTAGTCTGGGTGCTACACAGATTGAGGCAATACACCTTGCACTATCAAATATTGCTTGTGACAGAGTGTGATCCCATCAAATACTTGCTCAATCAACCCGCCTTGGTCGGAAAACTGGCGAAATGGCAGATTCTCATTTCTGAGTTTAATGTTCAATTCATGTCTCAGAAATCAGTCAAAGGACGAGTAATTGCTGATGTCTTGGCTGAAAATCCTGGGAAAAATGACGATCTGGATCCGCTAGAGGATAGAGTCATGCCGATTGATGAGTATGTATGGACCATGTATTTTGACGGGGCTGTAAACTTGTCAGGATCGGGTATTGGGGCAGTTCTAATATCCCCGGGTGGACAACATTATCCGGTTGCAGCGAAGCTGATATTTCCTTGCACGAACAATATTGCTGAATATGAAGCGTGCATCCTCGGATTGCAAGCTGCAATCGAAATGGGGGTAGCCCGACTCAAGGTGTTTGGGGATTCAGCCCTTATTATTCTTCAAACCGTTGGTAAGTGGCAAACTAGAGATGCCAAGTTGCAGCCCTATCACATCTATTTAGAGGAGTTGGTGGAAAAGTTTGAAGATATCTCGTTCGAATACTTGCCAAGGACTCAAAACAGTTTTGCCGACGCTCTGGCTACGTTATCGGCAATGCTACGAGTAACAAGTGGCCTAGAGGTTGAACCTTTGAAGATAGAGGTTTTGCAGAAACCAGCTTATTGCATGGCCACAACAGAAGAGCCTGACGGCAAGCCATGGTATCATGATATCAAGGCATATCTTCAAACACGGGAGTTTCCTGAGGAAAGTACTGCATCTGACCAAAAGTATATCAGGAAAATGGCGTCGAAGTTCTTCTTGAGTGGAGAATGCCTATACAAGCGGTCCTATGACTCGGTTTTATTAAGATGTGTTGATTCAACCGAGGCTATTCATTTGATGCTAGAAGTGCATGAAGGAGAGATCAGATTTTAGTAAGAGAGAGAGCAAGAGAGAGAAGGGGGCGTCGTCACGCTTGCCGGGTCGATCGCCGTCCTTGCTGCGGCTTCTACGTTCTACTTTACTGAAGGAGAACGGGGGGAACCAGAGAAGGGAGAGAAGAAAAAGTCAACAAGGAGGCTGGTCTTCTTTTGGGGGGGGCTTCAATTGACGAAGAAGGAGAAAGAAGCCAGAGAAGAAAAAGGCATGCAAAAGAGAGACCCACGTGGAAGAGAGAAAGCTACAAGAGAAAAAAAATCAAAGGGAAAAGAGGGAGAATCAGTCAACCTTCCTGCTCCTTCACCGAAGACAACCGAGAAGTCCCCATGGCGTCTTGACGTTGTCCGGTTTTCGTTGCAGCTTGTCCATGCACTGCTAACCCACTGTTGCCGAAGAATACACTCTGTTCTTCCTCGACGCTCCCCATAGCTTGAAGGTCTCCACGTTAACTGGTTTCGTCCGTGAGCTCGAAGCGTCGCGGCGTTTCCCCACCTCATCGGACGCCGCCACACGCCGCCGTACGCCACCGCTCGTGCACCACCACCGTTGCCCCGGAGACGCCGCGTCACCACCGCAAGCCGCCACCGAGCACGCCGTAGCCCCACCGGTGATCCTGTGCCGTGCCGTGCCGATCCCGTCGCCAGTCAATCGCGATCCCGATCCGCAAGTCGATCCCGATCCCGAGCCAATTCGAATTTGGTAATTTTCAAATTAGGTAAGTGAATATATCATGAATATTCCTTTCAAATATTTAGTTTCCTGATTTGCATATCGGAATATTTTGTGAATATTGCATGAATATTAGATATCTTTAGGATAATGTTCAGAATATCCGCAATATTTTGAAACTATTCAAATTAGGAAAACTTTCCTAATTTAGCAACGTATCGGGACGACTATCCGACTTTAACCCTAAAGTCCGATACGCGGCGGTACGGAGAATCATTGTCCAATTCATAACTATTTGAATACGATAATGATCTCAATTTGCTTCCCAAATTTGAATAATCAATTATCCGTTAATATCTATAACCCTTTAGATATGGCCGATAATTTGATTCCTGTGCCTAATCCGAGTTTGAAACAAATTTGGCGGATCGCGTGGTTGATTTGAGTTTGATTGTCATCCTTGTTTTGATCGTTTTCCTTTTCAAATAAAAAGAAAACCCAAAAAAAATTCTGTTTTTGAGAGTTAAATTAGAGTTTTGCATGTTTAGGATTTTTGAATATATCCCGAAGGATAAGATAAATATCTAATTTAAATTAGGACTTAACGTGGCAAGTTTCCTAATTTAAATTAGGCATTATTTCAAATCCTAACGGAATATTCACGTTATTTTATTATTCCGAATTTTCATTAAAAAAACCCCAAAAAATGGTGAATTGTTTCATGTTTTATTAGGATAGATTGCATTTTAATTTAAGTAATTTACTATTCCGAATTTTAATCAAAAATCCCAAAAATAAATTATTCTATGGTAGATTAAGTCATCATAGATTGCATGTTAACTTAGGTATTTTTGAATTTCGAATTTTAAACAGAAAATACCAAAAATAGAAGTCAGTAGGTTGCATGTTATTTTAGGCATTTTCATTAATTCCGAATTTCATTTAATTCCGAATTTCTACAAAAAAAAATACAAAAAATACATCATTGCACGTCATTAGAATTAAGTCACGTCGTCGCATGACATATAGTTTGCATGCTAGGTTGCATTAATTCGCATGCCATATTTTTTGCACGACATTGCATATAGATTAGATTTCATTTTTAAATAAAGTGAAAATCCAAATCCAAAAAGAAATTGAGTGAATGCTTGTTAATTAGAAATCATATTAGGGTGTTTGATGTGATTTTTCGCTAACAACGCAGACGCTTGCTGGATTCGAGGTAAGTTGTTCTCCTAAGCTTGCAATTTATTTAATGCTTTGATTATTGGGTGTTAAATTGGTGGTTTGCGCACATGCATGAACACCTCACATGTTAGTGGCTAAGTTAAAATGGATCCGAACTGCCTGCCAAAATATTTTTGAAATGAAAAGGTACCGAAAGGGCGTTAGACTAGATCTAGCGTAATCAAGTCCCCGGGCTTAGAATCTCTGGTTCGTAGAAATAAAATAGTACTCCCGTTATTTTATTTAGGTTTCTAATCAACCTACCCTAAATGGTTAGTGGCGACTCCTATTGAAAATATTTGCACGTTCACAATTGGACCTAAGTTGCGATTTGGTAGAGTTTGGGAGAACTCGAGCTAGGTTAGTTAATTTAATTAATCTAGTAATCCATTAGCCCCGAAAGAAATCGATGAAAATTTTTTTAGGGTCGCGACACTTTGTTAAGGTGCATGCCGAGGAATTCAACTTCTGTTTGGGCAATGGTCATTTTTTTTTCTGAGAAAGCATGATGCCATATTTCTTCACAATTTCTACAAACTGCTCAAGAAGTCGATAGTGAAATTCTTTGTCTGGGTTGTAGAACAATATGTCGTCAATATAGACAGCTGCACTGGACAAGATCGACTGGAATATGCAACACATAGCCTTTTGGAATAAGGAAGGAGTAACTTTGAGACCAAATGGACAAACTCTCCATTGGAAGTGTTGGTTTGGGATACAGAATCTTGTTTTTGGTTTGTCATCAAGATGAATGCCCAATTGCCAAAATCCGGCTTTAAGATCAAACTTTGAATAATTATGGGCTTTAGTGATTCTCGTAAAAAGGGAATTTCAATAAGGCAAAGGGAATTTGTCATCTTGGAGGAAAAGATTAAGAGGCTGGTAGTTGATAACCAATCTCATCTTACCTCTATTTTGCTCAACACGTTTATTGACATAGAAAGCTTCACAAGCCCATTGAGAATTTGAAGTTTCAATAAGGCCTTGTTATAACAATTCTGAGCATTCTTTTTTAGCAAGAGCCAAATGCTCTGGATTCATTCCCGAGTGACTTGCCTTAGTAGAATTTATGTCCTCATTTTTCCTGGAGGGGAGCCAAATATAATTCTGGGTTTTTCCCACAAAGGATGAGAAGATTTCTGGGAGAATTCGAAATGATTTTTTGAGCATAATTCCAACAGTTTTTGCATGATTGGATCTAACATACTCATTTAAATTGGAAAAGAGTCTTTGGATATTGACGAATTCAAATAATTGGTCCTTATACCTAAGTCCTTTTCTAGGAACAATTCTCAAGTCTGGAAGTTGAGTCATGATATTCCACCCAATAATCAAGTCTTTATTGGGAAGACTAGATCCAAGAATTCTAGTGGTAATGGAGCACTGAGGGAAAAACTAAATAGATATAGGTGTGGTGTGAGCATTTGTAGACAAAGTGTCTCCTGAAGCAGAGTTGAAATACCGAACACAGGAAGTCTAGAATTCTTCGGGAAGAACTTTAGTGTCTAGAATTGAAGCACTAGCACCGGTATCTATGAGGGCAATGATTGAAATTGGTTTGGCAAACTTTAAGAGAGATTTTGACAGGGAAGTAGGGACAATGAAGTTGACTGGAATGTATATTGGGGTCCAGATTTTCATGCTGTGAAGATAGATGAAAAAGTTCTCCAGGTTCTGAATAAGAGTCTGATTCACTGGGGGTGAGATAATAAGGAATGATGCAAAGTATTTGGTTAGTGGGATTTTCATCTACAGAGAACAAGGATTCGGTATCATCATTGTCAAGAGAGATTCCTGTCTCTAGTTCCATATTATGAATGAGATGATTCTGACCTTTTTTTGCCCGAGGACAATTTTTGGCAAAGTGGCCCTTCTTGTTGCGAATGAAGCAACAATTTGGTTTCTTACGTCCTGTGAAATTTCTTCATTTCCACAGGAATTGCCATTTCTTCCTTCTTCTAAAGTGCTTAGATATTTTCACTCGATACTTCTTGAAGTGCTTGTTTTTCTTTGAATATTCTCCGCAGGAACCATCACAATCTTTCTTTGAACATTTGATCTTCAAATATTGTTTGGAGCAAGCACCATCAAGTTCACGATTATCTCGGAGGCAAAGTTCATCAAGACAAAGATGAATTTCTTGTTGTAGCTCTCCAAAGGGGATATCAACAATTCTTCTTTGCTTGTTGAGAAAAGATTTCTCAACTTATTAGGAGAGTTCTTTAGGAATGGAAGCTAAGAAGACTTGTTTCAAATTCGAATCAACTCCAAAGCCATAGAAGAGTTTAAGCATTTCTTTGTAATGGCGGTCTAGGTGCTTTTTTTTTTAAGAGAACAACTTTTTCTTTCAAAGTATTCTCTTCCTTTGAGTTCAAGAAGATCAACAGGTTTTCTTATGAAATATAGGTAAATGATTCCAATGGCTTGGGAAAAGTCTTGCGGAAGAAGAAAAGTCATTTGATCTATTTCAAAAGTTGATTGCCACCAATGTTTAAGGTTTCCAATAAACCTTGTGGCAAATTCTAAAAGAACATCATATTTGCTTTCAATAGCAAGAGCTCTGGTGTTCAACCAAGCATGGAATTCATCCATTTTTTCTGGCTATTTGGAATATGGAGTATCATCAAGAGTGAAAAACTATTTGGATGGAGAAACATAAATATGAGATGGGTTATTGATTTGAATAACCTTTGGTTCAGATGAATTTGGTTCCATGTCTTGTTCTGGTGGATCACCCATGCAAATCGAAGGAGTAGTTGGTGGAAGGAATTGGAAAAGTAGAGGAGGAAGAAGACGATAAAGAGTCAGAGTCCAAATCTGAATTTATCAAATTTGATACCTTTGCTACTTCTAGAGAAGTGCACTCTGGTGGATGTTGTTCTGAATCAGCTTCTAGATTCTATTGTTGATCTTTGCTTAAATCCTTTATAAAAGACTCCAAGGGGTTTGAGATCATCATCTGTTGGTCAAAACTCTTTTCAGGTTCTCTAGAGGACTTAGCAACAAGTTTTGCTTTTTCCTTCATTCTTTTCTTTCAAAGCTTTTCCATTTCCCGAATGCGATTTCACATTTCTATCATATCACTTCTGTCTCGTTGGGTAGAAGTTTCGGCTGCAAGAGTAGCTATAGCAAAAACTGGAGAGTTTTGCGATGGTAGAAGAGAGTATCCGATTCTTAGAATAGAGAAAAAATCAGTAGGCTTTAATTTTCCTTCTTCAAGGAGACTTTGCCTTTTGAATTTCTCTATTTCATTTTTCGGACTTTCAAGATAATGGTAACCAAGATGCTAGCTTGATTCCAGAGCATGAAGCCTTTTCTAAAAATCCACAAGCATCTTTTTGATGGACTTGTCGTATCTTCGGATTTCTTGTTATACAACAACAATTTTGGAGTCAATCGTCTTGAAAGCCTGATTTTGTGCCAGAAGAGTTTTCGACTGCCAATTTGGAACAGCCTCAGCAGCAGGTGTTCTTTTTGGCCTTCCACGTTAATTTACATTAGTGGGAGAAGGAATTTTTGGTGCATGAAGGTATCTTCCCTGTGGATCAGTAAATTCCTCAGTAGCAGGAAAAGAAAGCTGAGAACTTTCAATAAGATTTACAGGATTTAAAGGAGAGAAATCGGCTTCATTGAATATGGAAATAGATGGAAGTTGCCTGGTGCTTAGGTTTTTAGGATAGACTGAGATTTCAAGTGGATAAGAATTCTTCTTTACCCACTTATATATTGATTTGTAAAAAGGGGAAACAACATATTTTTTATATGGAGGTGAAACTGGAGGTGATGGTGGTGATGGAGATGATGGAAATGATGGAGGTGATGGAGATGATGGTGAACCATATGAAACCATAAACTGGTATTCGCTATTTTCTCCAAGGGTATCAATGGTTGGATCTCCATCCAAATGTCTTTGGTAGAAGCTGTCCCTGGCCTTCCTGGTTTTTCGCTTTCGCCTGGTAGTTGGATCTACTTCATCTAGGGAATTTGTACATGAAGAACACTCGAAAAAAGGATCCCAAAAACAATTACCATAAGGGTCTTTGTAGTGATGGACATCCTGTCCATCACTTTTGAAGTATTGAACCAACTTTTTTGGGTATGGTTCCTCAGGAACTAGATTAGGAACACAAGATTCTATCATAAAGATAAAGGGAAAGATGGAAAGAGTTTCTTCTTTCTCTTTGCTGAATTTGATGGTTACAGTACCATCTCTTTGTCTGATAAATTCAGAGTCTGAAGACTAGAGAGGTTGGCTAGTTTAGTGGAGCTTTTCATAATTTGTTATCCAATATTCAGGAAGAAGCTTGGCTAACTTTTCTTTTGGAATATGCCGAGGAACATGGATGCAAGAGTCCTGATCATTTTGCACGGAGATAAACAGTGCATCTTCATTTCTATGTTGGAAATTCAGATCTAAGGCGTGATCTTGGACTCTATACACCATTTGGTAATGAAGAGTTGCATCAATGGAATCGGCAGTTTGAGGTGCTCCAATAAACTGAAGTTAAACTTTCAAGAACGAAAGTAGCTGGGGATCTAAAAGGGTAATATTAAAATTTGGATAAAGGGTTACAAAGACTATTCCAACATTTAAGGTGGTTTGAACAATACCAATATAAGCATGCTGGTATTCGAGGAACCTAGTATCCAAAAGAGCCATTCTTGCTACAACAGGCAAGCCTTTTCACCCATGAAAGGTAAGAGCAAGACGAACTGCTCCATAGTGAATATGCAAATACCCTTGTTGGACTCACTATTTTGGAAATTCAGGAGGAATTTGAAGAGTAACAAAGTACTCTTTTTCAGTGGTAGGAATTGGGTGTTGGTCAAATTTGGAAGACTCGACGTATTCTTTGACCTCTTTTGGAGTATGATGGATGAGATGTCATATAGACCTGATGGGGGAAAAGATGAAGCAGGTTTGGCAAAGGCTGAGTATGGATTCATGAGAGGAAGTTGCGTTTCGAAAATCTTTGTTTCATCACGAAAAGAGACTTCACAGAGATAGTCTGTCTTAAAAGCATGTGAAGTACGAAACTTTGTTAAAGATGATGAAGAAGATGATGGAGTGAGAGAAGCGGCAAGAGTGATTAGAGTTGTATCTATATCGGCCATGAGGAAGAGAAAGGGGTTCTTCACAGCACTGGACAATCACCAACTAAGCGCATGGAACGAACCAAACTAGACTTAAAACCACACTCTAATATCAATGAGGGTATTGTGGGGTCTAGCACATTCACTCATTTTGTCCATTTACAATAAATGATAATATCTTAACTTATAAATAGACCAAAACTTTCCTTTCTTTCGTATGTGGGACAAGGAAATAACCTTTTTGTTTGTTTTACAAACATACGTCAACTAATGCCACTGCAGCAGGCTTTGTTCTTAAGATCTTGACTAATTGGTTCTCAAATTTCTCATGAGGATAGGTATGTATATGTCCTCTTTCCCTGTTCAATAAGTGTCTGTCTTTCCCGGATGTTCAATCCACTAGATGAATATCAAGTCTGGACATAATTAATATGATAAATAAATAGCAACGACAAGTTTGAAAATGTTTGAAAGTTGCTGCATCACATCGAAAAAGTGTAGCTCAAAACTTCAGATGGATAGAGCAAGTTCATGTCATGTTAATGGATGTTAGGTACTTTAAATCCTCTTTCCTGTTTTAGTCTGGAAACCCCATTTGAACACATTTACTAAGTTGTGGCATGTACCTAACTAATTTCCCTTATATCTCTAAATCTCATATGCTAAATTTACTTTTGCAACATTCACCATAAGCAGAAGGAACTAGGTATTAACTTTCTACATGCATTTACCGATATAAAGTACTTAATTCCCACACACAGAATCTTCTCACTTCTGAGCATACTGTGAGGCAACTCGAAATCTATGGGGGAAATAGATTTGTTGCGCCTCAACCCTTCTATTCTAGCATTTTACTCACCATCCCATATTAAGGAATGGATTAGTCGGTTTGAGTGCAGACACAAATGAAGGAGTTTTGTGTCTTGGACAGCACTCCATGAAATCTTTGCCTATTCTTCATTTTAATAACTATTCATATTCTGCTTCATGGAATCAAAGATGCATAGCCTTGGAGTTGCTAGTTGGCAAAGTTTAAAGGGTGAGTAAATTTGTTTCTGCTTTTTCTTCTGACAGGCTGTTTGAAAAGACATGGGTAACAATATTAAAACACTTAGCCAAGGAGGTACCAAATTACATTGGCAAATTGAGGCACCTAAGTCACCTTAGCCTGTCATATACTGATATTAAAATGCTTCCAAAGTCAATTGTCGCATTGTACAACCTAGAGGCTTTGATGTTGCAGGCTGTCAAAACTTTATTGAATTACCTGAAGGTATGGAGAAATTGATCAATCTAAGATTTCTCGACATCATCGACACTCGAAGCCTAAGAGCAATGCCACTATATATAGGTAATTTGGTTGGTCTTAAAATGTTGTCCAAGTTTGTAGTGGGAACGGAAAAAGGGTTGAGGTTGAAGGAGTTTAAAAACCTGAAGAACCTTAGAGAGGAACTGTGCATATGTGATTTGCATAAGGTTTGAGAAGCCGAAGATGCCAAGGCTTCCAATTTATGCACGAAGGAGAGAATATGCCAATTGACCATGTAATGGAGTACAGATTTTGAAAATTTCCGGAACGAAGAGCTTGAAGCAGAGGTCCTTGACTTTCTTCTACCTCATTGAAACCTTGAAAATCTTGCAATATTCTACTATGGTGGCCTTGAATTCCCATCATGGTTAGGAAGTCCTTTACATGTTGACATTGTGCATTTACGTTTACATGGGTGTTGTAGGGCCAAAGCATTATCATCACTCGGTAGCTATCTTTGCTCAAAGAACTGTACATTAAAAGTCCAAATCCTATATGCACAGTAGGGCTAGAATTTTATGGAACAAAGTGTCCTTTTCTGTTCTTAATAATTTTGGAAATCAAGGACATGCCATTATGGGAGCAGTGGTCTCATCACGTCGGGAATGAAGAAGTAGGAGTCTTATTCCCATGTCTTGAGCATCTTGTCATTTAGAATTGTCCTGTGTTGATCGGAAGATTGCCTAATCAACTAAGCTCCCTCGTAAAGCTCGAAATCAACTGTTGTCCATAGATAGATGCCTCGCCCTCCATCCTTAGCCTTCCATCTCTCAATGAGTTACACTTCGCACGTTGCAATGAGGGGATGCTAAAGAGTTCAATAAACCTTACATCTCTAACTGCTCTTGTCATGACAAACATTGCTGGATTAACTTGCTTAAATCATGGGTTTGCAAGCTCTTTGATGTGACATCCTCGATTCGGATCCTATTTCGGCAAGAGAAGTGGCTTAAACTGTCAATGCACTAATAGTAGGGTTAGACCATGAGTCGATTTACGAATCGTGCGTGGGTCAACTATTCAATTAGAAAGGGCAATTGAGGGTCGGGAAATACGCTCGACTAGAGTACTCGACCATGGAAAATAGCTTGACCAAAAGGATCGGTGCGGGATGACCTTATGACGTCACGGGTCAATCAGTGAAAGATTAGGGATAGATTCGGCGAGAGTATACATAGCCGAATTGCGGGTGATTCCGCACAGTCATTATACTAAACCTGAACAATCCTAAGCCAATTTCACAAAACCACGTGCCTCGGGTAAATAAGTTAATTCTGCACAATTACATGACAACCGAGAATGATCCGTGGGTCAACGAGACTCGAATATGGATTGATTGACGAATCAACTATAGGTCACACAAGAGGCTGCCAAACTCAAACAGGCCGTATTAGGGGCACTTCCCATTGAAGTTTACCCACGAGCCTTGGTCCGGTTATAGGTTTTTGATTAAGGATAGTTCAGAAACTTTTCTTTCCGGGTTAGTCAAGGTAGACCCCGGGAACAGTTTTGAACCTCGAATTTTGGACAAAAGAATTATTGGGCCAAGAATGGAAGCCCACAAGTGGGCCGCCCAAGTTGGCTAAGATGGGCCTCACGCCCAATGCCAAAGCCCAATGGGCCCAAGGAAAGCCCATTAACCTTTTCAAGTCCATTTCTCTTCATATTAGGCCCGTCCAAGCCCAAGCTCAAGCTCATGTGAATAGTATTTTGCATTATTAGAGGTGAATAGTGCTGGTGAATAGTGTTCTAGCTTGCTTGGGAAGTTTGCTTGAAGCTTGCATAAAAAGCTTGCAATGAAACTTGGAGGAGAAGTTGGCAAAAGGAACTTGAGGACGAAGCTTCCTCCTATTTTCTCTCTCCCTCCCACTTTTCTCTCCTCTGCCCCACGTTCTCTCTTTATTCTCTCTTTCCTCACTACCCCCTCTTGGTTCGGCCACCAACATCGCCCACACCACCTCATGCCATCGCCATTGCTTGCCGTCCTCACCGTGACACCATCGCCGCTATGCCATCCTCATGCCGTGTCATCACCATGCTGTTGTGCGCCACTTTGAGCCATCCTCGCCGTTCATCCGAGCTACCACCGCACCACCAACCGTCATCAAACCGCCTCACCCCCTTGGCTGTGAGCTATCCGTGAGCCATGGACGTTGCTGGTTGGAGCCACGCATTCCCGCCGTCCTCACCGTCATTGCCGTTGTCACCGGCTTCGTTTCCGGGTGAATTAACCCTTAATCCCTTGTTTAGGGTGTTAAACTTGATTATGGGTAGATTAGATTAAGTTAATTATGCTTAGTGCTAATTAATGAGGGATTAGTTGATAAGCTACCACGATGAGTGATAAGCTATCACAATAGGTGATAAGTGGACTTGATAGGTTATTGAGAAAATATGATAAGCTATCGTTAAAAGGACAATAAGTTATCGGGTATTTATTGATAAGCTATCATCAAAAGGGTGATAAGCTATCATGGGTTTGGTGATAAGCTATCACCGAAGGGGTGATAAGCTATCGAAGAAATGGATGATAAGTTATTGCGAGGAAGCGATAAGTTATCGGTTTTTATTTGATAAGTTATCATAATAGGGCGATAAGTGATTGTTATATGTGGTTTGTACTTGAATTATGTAATAATTATGTGTATATTTCATGTGCTTTAGAGCTTGTTATGCCATGAAATGTGATTGCCCATTTTATAAACCTTGGATGTTGTTTTTAAAAGAAGGTTTTATGGACATATAAGTGGAAATTCCCAAAGTATCGGGTTTATATGTCCGATTTTACGAGTTAAATGGGGCAAGGATGCTTAAAAAGGAAATCGTGCAAAGTTTGATTGGTTGATTGTGTGTATGTGATCACATGTGGTCGAAAATCACATGTGAATTTATTACTGCATTTTTATGTGTGGAAGTTACAGTAATTTGTTGTGTGAGCACGAGCCATATTTGCATTTGGCTAAATTATGAGATATAAATGAGTTGTGTGGTTGTTGTGCTCGTGTGATCACATAAAAGAACTCGTCACCTAACAGGGGTCTAGGTACGTTGCCCAATTAAGTGTGAATGTCGAGTCGCGGTTGAGGCCAGGCCGATGCTCTTAATTGAATGCCGTCTAGGCGGGGGTTCCAGATGATGCCATGCTCGATGAGGCAGGACGATGCCCGGTCATGCCGGAAGACCACCAACCTAAGGCGTTTTATGTAGGTTGTGCCATGGCCATGTGAGGTCGTAATAATCGGAATACACATGATTGCATTGCGCCTGATTATGGGGTAAAAACTACGAGGCACGGTATGGGACGGGCCAACGTGAGTTTTATCTTATAATCGGAACATGTGAGTTTGTGAAAGTTGCTATGTGTTCTGATTATCTATATGCTGATTGTATTGTTGTGACATGTACTGAGTTATATCATGCAGGGCGTGTATGTCAAGGCAAGGTAAGAATGCTTGCGGTGATTCGAATGCTTGATTATTTATGTAGGATTGTATTACCTGCTTACGTATATAGTTAGGGCAAAGCAAGGGTTGCTTTACTATTGATCTGACGTTGATGTATTGCTACGTGTTTAGGTATACCCGAAGCGAGTTGACTTCCTAAACGAGGCTTAGGTCATTAACTTGCTGAGATTTTATATCTCATTCCTTGTTATTAACCCCTTTTTCAGACCCTGAGCATGGATGTCCCTTACCTCCACGCGCGTTTTAGTGTCCATGTGGACCAAGTTGTGGAGTTGGTCATGTTGGAGATAGGGGAGCTAGGACTAAACCTGACCCATTTGGTTGTAATCGGGAAAGGGCCGTAAAAGCGGTCTTTTAATTAGAACTTTAGATATTAAGTTCAAATATTTTCCTTGCTATCCCGTTTTGTTATTTGTTGTTAGGTGTAAAGTTGTACGCTTCCACATGTGCATAATTGAAAGATAAAAGAAATGGGTCGACGATGCCTCCTAGCACGTCGCAATTCAATGACCTCGAAAGATGTCGCGCCCCTGCGGCTTGGGGAAAATAAAAAGAAAAGGTCCGGGGCGTGACACTTGATCAAGCTGAAGAGCTTATTCGTCAATAGTTGTCTAGGATTTAGATCTTTTGTGACTGACAAAGGAGATATAGAGCTGCTTGGCAACATCAAGACTATCAACTTGAGTGACTGCTTCAATTTAGAGAAGCTCCCAAGCAAGATGCACACCCTCTCCTCTATTAGAGGCTTGAGCATCTATGACTGTCCAAAACCAATGTCCTTTCGTTGTCACGCCCCAACCCTTGAGTGCACTAACATCCCACCAATGGTCGTGTAATGGCAATGCCCTAGGACGTGTCGCGAACTCAACTAATTAACATCGATCAAAGGAACGCATGTGGAAGCAAACTGAATCACCCAATCAACAATCAATAAAACGCGATAATAAGGAAAACACTTTGAGAAGAAAATCAACGAAGCCATTTTATAAACATAACGTTAATCTTAGGAAGATACATACATACAAGCCTATCCTGAGACTACTTCCTCAAGACCAAACATAAAACAAGGGATGCGGATGGTCGGGTTAACCTAGCTTCGCCATAAAAAAGGGGTGACCAAAAAGATGGGATATCCAAATCCATCATCAAACCTGGTGATACCCAGGCGGCGTCTCCGGATCCAACTCCATGCCAACCGGGTCAGATACCAAGTAACAGTCCCGTTCGGAGGATCAAGATCCATGGGATCCCACACCTCGTCTTCTATTCCACCGTTAGGTGGTCCATCAAAACCCCTAATGGGTACAAACAACCTATCTCCGTCCCTAAGAAATCAAGCTACAAACTCATAAGGCTTCCACAATGCCAAGCCCTCATCCACCCAAATAGCGGTCACGTGCTTTTGGTACGCCCTATCCAATCCAACCGAATACTCAGATATGATTGTGCCCATATCTATGGGCACTCCAAAACGTGTGGGCGGATGGTATATACTTGGAAGTCCGAAAACATTTAACAAACAACAATGAGATAACTCAACAAGTAAACTTCCTAAACCTTGCTTAAGAGAAGAAGTTGCTTCAGGAACGCCCTAAACATGCAATCGCTCCCACGAGCACATAACGGAATCACAACAACCCATATGTTCAAGAATCACATACAACGTATATCATGGCACAAACATGCACATCTACAACTGAATAATCCAGACATGTTCGATTATCAACCTTAGGCACATAGCACTCATCGATGCAAATCGCACTCATGATAGTCCAGATTATTAACGACCCCTCAGGCCATGGCACATCCCACAGATGGCGGTCTTCCAGCATGCTGGGCATCGTTCTGCACCACCCCGGCAATGGCACCGTCTCACCAACCTCAATGACAAAATCCCATAAATGGGTTCGTCCCGAATCCAATTCGCGAACGACTTCGTCTCACCCTGCCACTGCGACGGCATCCAATTACCAAAATTGGGCATGACCTTTATGGCCACGACACAACCCCGAGGGTTGGCGATCTTCTAGTAAAACCGGGCATAAATGGAACTTTAGGTGACCATGCGCACACAGCATTCATTGAAGTCCCAATTCTTATCTTTCGAAGTTTAGCCAATGTGAGGTGTTTATGATGTGCAATTCCTAAAGCAAAGGCTACCATGAAAATGTGATCACATACAACAATAATCACCTTGTCCATTCACTTTCTAATCCAACTTATGCAAGTTCAATGTCATCTTTAAATCAAAACAAGATACTACCTAGGTCATCTTCAATTTGATAAGTGACCACCCAACATGATAAGTTATCATTCAAGACTAAATAAGCTATCAATAAGCACATGATATGTTACCACTAAAGCACATGATAAGCTATCACACAACCACATGATGAGCTATCACCAAACTCTGATAAGCTATCACACAAACACATGATAAGCTAGCCATTAAACCATCCCTAATAAGCCCTTAAACAGCCCCTAATCAAGTCCATTAACAACCTATCACCCTAATCAAGGTTTGAGAGATTAACTTACTCTTAAACCAATGCTAACTAAGCAACAGAGGGGCGGCAACCAGCCATGGCGAACGGCGACAAAGGTGAAGTGGCTACAGCGTGCCACAGTGGTGGATAGCCATGATGGAGATAGCCCACGATAGTGGTGGCTCACGATGATGGTGATAGTGGATGATGGTGGTGACCTAACATATATATATATATATAGAGAGAGAGAGAGAGAGAGAGAGAGAGAGAGAGTGAGAGAGAGAGTGATGGTGAGGGGGCTGGTGGTGACGACAACCACAACAGCTTGGGGGTGGTGGAGACGGTGGCATGATGGCGGCAGTGCTGGTCGCGGCGGTGCTGGTGGTGTGTTCGGCCGAACAAGAGGGGGAGTGAGAGAGAGAGAGAGAAAGTGTTATCCAAGTGAGAGAGAGAGTGATCAAGAGAGAGAAAGAGTTCTTGCAAGACACTCAAGAATGAAGGGTCAATATTCAATCAAGCCAAGATAAATATCTAAGGGCAAAAATGTAAATAAGAAAATATAAGAGGGGCAATTTGATCCTTTTCATGCCCCATGCGGCCGGTCAACAAAGGGGTTGTAGAATGACCATTTTGCCTTTCAACAAACCAAAGGGATCCAAAAATACTTGGGGGCAAAAAGGTCTTTTTCAATTCATGTATGAATTTCACTTTTTCCAAAATTCTGAGCGAACGGGTAAATAGGTGAGTTTAATGAGGCGACGTCCAATAGTTTAGTCATGGGACCCTTGAAAGTTCGATACCCAATTTCGGATTCTAATTCATGGCCAAAATCGATTAATTGAGACTTTAGTGTATCTCAAACTAATAGGCGGCTTTTAGGAGTTACGCGTATTCATGTAATTGCGAGGGTCAATCATTAATTCCAAAGTACACGATCATTCGAAATTGGCTTAGGGTCGTTCACAATCCATACAATGGTCAAACGGAATCACCCGTGATCTAATCGTATACGATTGGCAAAACATTCTATAACCATTCCTTGATCGGCCTATAATAGCTCAAAATTGTCCCTCAACAATCCTTATGATCGAGTTCTTAGGTCATGCACACTTAATTCCTCGATAGCCTTTCCCTAACGGTTAGTTCTCTCATGAATGATCAATTCAGAGCAAGATTTAACTAATAGTGCATCGATGAAATAATCATTTCATATATCCCGAATAGGGTCAAATTTTAAAATGTCACATTCTCAAAACAGGAATATCAACATCAGTGATATCATTATATATCGGTTGGTATAAGATGTTGCAATATTTTCCCAAAGGATTAAGTATTGATATGGGTGAACCAAGCATAAATGGTAGCAATAATAAGCACGGTGACATGATGTCTCGTCTGCAAGAATTAAAAATCTACGGATGCGATTCTCTTCTAGCCTCTCCATTCAGCGAGGGTAGATTTTTACTTACGACCCTCAAGAGACTTGAAATTGGGAGTTATAGGGCAGTGGAGTCGTTCGCGGAGATAAATCTAGACCTTCTTCAGTCACTTCAAGTGATTGAAATCAGGCAATGCGAGAATTTGATAAGCTTACCCCAGGGCCTTCTCGCACTATCCCATCTCACTTCCTTGAAATTGGACGACTGTCCTACTCTAGAGCTGGAATGCTTCCCTCCTCTTCCTCTTGGCATCTCGAGCTTGTGGCTTTGTAAGTGTCCAAAGATAAAGTCGTTACCTAATCAGTTGCATCGACTTACATGTCTCCGTCATCTGACAATTTCACAGTGTGAGAGTATCACATGCTTCCCCAATAGAGGATTGCCACCCTAGCTAAAGGAACTTAGGGTATGGGGATGTAGGCATATGAAGCAGCCAGTGAGCGAGTGGCTTTCCCCCCTCACCTCTCTTCAAGTTCTGGTGATAGACGGCAAAGCCGGAGGAGTGGAAGAGGAGAAGGATCTTCGACTTCCACTCCCTTCCTCTCTGCTTCATCTCTGGATCGAAGAAATGGAGAATGTGAAAAGACTGCCCAGCAATCTCCCTTCCTCTCTCCGGAGTTTATGGATTGAAGGATGCCCGATGGTAAGGGAGTTTCCCCGTAATGACCTCCCTCCCTCCCTAGAATTTCTATCAATCTTGGAACGTAGGATTCTCAAGGAGCGATGCTTAAAACTGACCGGCTGCTATTGGCCCCTCATCCGCGAAATCCCGCAAGTTACATTGAGTGGTAACCTAGTTGAGTCAATTACTTAAAAGAATTTTGATTCGAATATTATATATGAAAGAGATGGAGTTTTAATTTTAGCATATCAATGAGCAGAGAAGTTTTTGGCCATAATAATCAATCGTGCGGCGTACTCGTAAATTACATCATGAGGAAATTGTGAGTATTTTTTTTTAAGACAATGGTAAGATTTTTGAATTCCTTCATAAAATTGAGAAATTGTTTCATTAGGAATTGTGAGGGAAAATTATAGATAATATATGTTTTTTTTTCACAAATCATAGTTATATAAAATTACAATAAAAAAGCTCTGGATCAATCATGTGATAACTATCAAAAACTTACTTTTAGCTATACTTTTTTTTAGGGAAAATGACACAAATACTTCATGAACTTTGATCCAATATGCAATGTGATCCCTAAATTTTTAATTTGTTTAATGTGGTCCTTAAAATTTAGCCTAATGTGCAATGTAGTCCCTAAAATTTAGCCTAGTGTGAAATGTGGTCTCTGAATTTTCAATTTGTGCAATGTGATTCCTGAAATTTTGGTACATGTTCAGTTTAGTTTATGAACTATATAAAAATGTTCAATATTATTCTTCCATTAATTCAAGTTCATGGACAACATTATATTCAATGTTATCCTTATATTAATTCAAGTTCATGGACAACATTATATTTAATGTTGTCCTTCCATTAATTCAAGTTCAGGGACAATATTGAATATTTTCATATATTTTAATAACTAAACTGAACATGTATCAAAAGTTCAAGAACCATATTGCATATTAGGCCAAAGTTCAGGGCCTATTTATGTTATTTTCCCTAAAAAAAGGAATAGCTAAAAGTAAGTTAGAATACTTAGTATATAAACTTTAGCAATTATATAGTCTGTGTTTACTCACCAATCTTTTAATTGTTATTGTTGGCTAATCTCAATAGTTATACAGATGATAATAAGTTAAATAAAGTTATTTTATGTAATAGTAATTATTATATCAAAGAGCAACTTTACAACATTTCACTCGTTTTTTTTTACTTTTTGGATTCGTGGTAGTTTCAATCGTTCACCCCTCCGTTGCTTTGCAGATTAGATTTGTCAACTCCATCAGAATAACCTGTCAGCTAGCTTCTCAGTCTCTATTCTCTGATTAGTAGCTGTGATCATGGTGGCCGGTGGGTGCGATGATCCCTCTACAGTTCATGCGGAGATGGCATTGGAGTTGTCTGAAGGCCTTCTTCCAAAGTCATTCTCGCGACATAACTCCGGACGTGCATTTGCTCTCATGAAAGACAGGTATCATCTCGCCTTTTACTCTTCTACCTGCAGTCTACTCTTCTACTTGTTGTCTACTCAGATTCGGCATCAACTCCCCTGCCCATCGAGATGCTTCGAGTGACTTTGACAAACGGGCGAAAATGCCAATGAATTTGGGATGCCCTTGACGGACTGTCGCGTTTGCATTTGGATTTCTCAGCTTATTTACGCATTCTTGTAGTCTGTTGCATTCCCTTATCCAGTTCTGTTGTTATCGCCGTGCTCTGTTCTTCCAATCTTGCTTGCGTTGCAGCTTTCATTGGAATTCCAGTGGGGAAGTCTGTCGGTACAAACCAGCAACCTATGGAAACGTCTATATAACCTTCCTTCACCATGGCCTCAAAGGTATTAAGTCTAGAAGAAGAGGCTGAAAGGGGACCCTGGATGTGAGATTGCTCCTCATTGTAGAGACGAAGAAGGGGACATGCCACTGCAGGCTCTCTTGTTAAGCTCTCGACATTTGTGGAAACTTTTCCATTATTTCTTGGTTCTCGAATTTCTCATGAGGATAGGTGTGTTTGTGTTCTCCTTCCCCCCTCTATAAGTGTCTGCTGTTCCTTGATGTGCAATCCACTAGATGAATCTGAAGTCTGGACTTAACTTATGTGATAAATAAATAGAAAAGACAAGTTTGAAAATGTTTGAAAGTTGCATCCCATGGGAAAAGAGTGGTTCAGAACTTCATATGGATAGAGCAAGTTCATGTCATGTTAATGGCAGTCAGATGCTTTAAATTTTGTTTCCTGTTTTAGTCTGGAAAATTCATTGGGACACATTTACTAAGCTGTGCACCGTACCTGACCACTGTCTCTTGTATCTCTGATTCTGATACGTGAAGATTACTTTTGCAGCGTTTAGCAGAAGTGGAAGAAATTCGGTATTTACTTTCGGTCTGCATTTACAGATACAATGTACTTATTCCCACACACGCGATCTTCCTTATTTCTGAGCATACTGTAACACACATCGAAATCTATGTGGGAAGCAGATTTGTTGCGCCTCAACCCTTCCATCCCAGCAATTTGCTCACCGTCCAAGATTTGGGAATGGTTTAGTCGGTTTGAGTGCGGAGACGAATGAAGGCATTTCACACCCTGGATAGCACGACGAAATCTTTGCCTGCTGTTCATTTTGGTAACTATTTGTAGCCTTCCAGGGAAGGCCGTTTCTGAAGTGCTTTCTTGCACAAGTTTAGTGAATACATAAATGAGTCTTAACATACCGTTTCTGTTTTTTTTTCTTTTCTCTTTTTCGCTAATAAAGTGACGTCATTCTGTGATCATCTAAAGAACCGTACGAGAAGAATTATTTGTTGGAGAAACGGCATGACCAAGTTACACTCAATCCTGGCCTTTCTTGGAGTCGGAGGAGAGCATAGACCAGGGGCTGAATCTCCCAAGGACAAGGCGCGAGAGGGCAGAGCAGAGCATCAACGTCTAACTTTACAATCATTTTCATTGATGATGTTTGGGAGCTCCAGGTCCATCTCCGAGGTAGCTGGCAAGAAGGATGGCCTCTGCTTCAATGAATTTGGGAATTTGGGAATTTTAGTTGGGAACTTATAGTGATTCAACAATGGTTAAATTAATGGAAAAATCTCATCTCTATTTCAAAATGCTCATACTGGACGGACTATAATAATGTAGTCCCACTATTCTCCTAATGAAAAGCCTGTCTTATTTGACCTCGCGGCCTTGAAATTTCGTATTTTATTTGACCTTGAGACCAATGAACTATTTATGTCATTTTTTTTTTCACTTAGCAATCAAGCGGTATATGAACTAGTGTTCACGCGCTTCAAATAGTCCACCCCTCAGGCCGTTTTAAAAGCGCAATCCTCCATTTTGTCCATTTTTTTACGATACGATGTCATAGCAGAAACTATAATCTAAGGACCCAGCTATTTCTTTGCTGCTAAAAATATTCACACACTATAATGATAGGATATGACTAATTAAGTATTAAATTCTGCCTATTTAAATGGCTCGTGGGCATATTGAAGTTAGGCAGCTTCTCTCTTCCTGCGACAAAACAACAATCATATTTTATTTGACCTGGTGGACCACAAAACAAGAAAGCTTCATTACGAATATAATCAATGTTGCTTGGCAAAAGGGAAAAACAAAGTGAAGCTTGAAGGTTTGCAATTTAATTCAATCTACGGTGACTCAATTTTTTCACCCTAATCTTATGCATAATGTATCTTTGAGAGAGCAAATCTAGGTAGCAATGACAGTAATGAAGAGAAAGTATCATATTACTTCAAAATGATTCGTTATCAAGTGTTTTTGGACACTAGTTGAGCAATCAACCACGGAAGTTTTGCAGCTTTCAATGCATTGAGTTGTCGTGTTAGATGGAATTATGATTGGGACCCATATGATTAATGGTTATGATTGTTTCAAGCTACATGAACTATGTTCATGTAATAACGTCTCCTTCATTTGATAATGTGGTGTTCATGAGGTCATATTCACACATTATAATTACTTGGGGAACTTGGCTATATTTACTATAATCCTAGGCCATATTCGATACGTGTGGAATTGAGAACATGGTGCTTACTTGCGGTCATTGTATTGGCAAGATCTATATAATAAGGCCCTATACTAGGGGTTTTTTTTAGATAAATCCTTATGATAAATGTTATAATATTTAAATAATAAACAACGTTTTTATCTATCAACTTAAACTTTTAGAATAGTTGACAATGATATCGCAAAATCTCACATGGCATTAGAGCGAGAGGTTTTGATTTCAAATCTTATATAGCACGTTATTGTTGAAAGTGATTTAATTGGGTTCGTTTGCTTTTCTGTTTTTTTTTTTCATTGCAAGACCTTTGTATGATTAGTTATGAAAGCACAATAGAAAGAATGAGAACAAATATCACGATCATCCCTATTCACATGGATTAGCCATTGCGATGAATGAGATATTAATTACAGAATTACGGGTACACAAACGGATATAAAGGGTCTCATCCCCCACGATAAGTATATATAAATCCTAGAAGACCTACCGGAAGGAAAAATTTGTAAGCCCGACTCTAAGCTAATACATTAAAATGGGATATTTGAACCATTCATTTCGACCAAAAAAAAAAAGAACCATTCATTGGCCATAGATGAGGGAAAGTAGTCTTCTTCCTTTTTTCCCTTGCTTTTATGTAATTGTCTAAAAAAATGTGAGCTTTTATGTAATTGGCAATCCTTGGCACTAAAACACACATGATAATACTAAAGAAATCTCAGCACAAAACCCACGTACTTAGATTCACATTAATGATATATGTTTACAAATATAAATTCTTTTCATTTTAAATATCACGTTGATCCGAGATAGATACGCTATAATGTAAATATGATGTAAAAACACTTGGCTGATCTCCAACTGAAATTAATGAAACGAGCCATATCCACTGAAGATAAAAATTTGTACGTCACTTTACCATTTTTTTTGGTCGAGCACTTTACCAATTTAGTAAGCTAGTTGTAGTATCCTAGCATTAGCCTGCATTATTTCTCTTTATTTTTACCCCTAATATATTTTATCATACCTCTCACCACCCCAAGGGAAAAAAAAAAAGAATATTTGCTGGCATGAATGATTTTTTTTTCTTGAAAGCGAGAAAGCTACCTCATCTAGGTAAATCCTAAGTTTATCAGTTAGGTAAGAAGCTAAATAAAACTTGGTTGAATTATCTAATTAATAATCAAATTATTAGCATTTAGTGGCCCGAAAAATTCGAACTACACAGAAACACAATTCTCCGACACGTGTTAATCATTTAACCATTAGGCCAATCTCCTTTGTTGACTATTTCCATACCCGTGCACACAAATAATCAGTACATGCCCTATTTCAAATACCTAAGAAGCATGCGCTTGACCTTTAAGGAATGTGCGCTTGACCTGAATGAGAGCGAAATGCATGCACTTCACGATAAAAGGTATGCAACTTAGTGTGAAGAGTGGTGGGTGCGCTTCGCCTTAGAGTGTATGCACCTTTTCTATTATAGTAATGCATTTCAACAGAAACCCTATAATTTCTCTATAAACAAATATTTTTTGACACCCTATTTTTATCGGACATAATTGATAAAATTAATTGATTTGTCCATGTTTAAAAAAAAAATTAGCTGGTGGGAAGATGGTAGTTAAGGTACTCCCAATGTTCTCCTAATTAAACATATGCATATCTTATTTGACCTTGGGACCCATGAACTATTTATGATTTTTTTTCTTATTGTACTTAGCGGTCAAATGGTGTCTAAACCAACTTCCGCACACTTGAACGAGTCTACCTTCCCGAGCCATTTTAGGGGCGCACACCCCCACAACCCTTTATTTGATAACGGGATGGGGTTCACGAGGCTGCACCAATGAAACCATGATGCCGTGATCTATGTGATGCATGATGATGATGATGGATGGGTTCGTCTGGTATTGTGTGATGCGAGTGGTGAGAGAGAACTGATGAACAATAATAAAGCGGAAGTGTTGGGGTTGGGTTGGAGACGGGCCCACTTCTTTATCTTCTGTGATTTTTATAGTTTCATCTTGTTGATACTACACTGTCCTTTTCAAAAGATTAAGAGATGTTGAAATTCTTACATATACCTGCTCGACTAAAACCCTCTCATTGAGGATGATTCAGCATCAGAAAATTGTAACGCGTCTCAACTACAATGCTCATGGTCTCATCAATGAATGTACATTAGACTGTTCACAAATTTGGCACAATTTCTTCTTCTTTCTTTGGGCCCAAGAAGACTTATCACAATGGAGAAAGGGCCATTAAGG